>OV050030.1:334387656-334791130 GCA_920105625.2 Clusia tigrina
TTTCTAATACTTTGCTCACTATGCAGCCATCAACCACTTCAAATACCGCGCCAAGAAAAAATTTCATTTGTCTCTTCGCCACAGATTTTGTCTGCCACTCAACCTCGGAAAAGATATGATGGACAACCAGAAATAATTTGGTTCAATTGGCTATTGTCAAACTCTGT
Source organism: Clusia tigrina (assembly GCA_920105625.2). Taxonomy (NCBI): domain Eukaryota; kingdom Metazoa; phylum Arthropoda; class Insecta; order Diptera; family Clusiidae; genus Clusia; species Clusia tigrina. The sequence continues at coordinate 334,387,824 of OV050030.1, forward strand.
TGGGAGAGGATTCTGTAGAGGAGATCAGTGGAGAGATTTTAAATTTTTGCTCGTCTTAGTTGAAATGGACACTCGTGTTGCTTTTGTGGAAATTTCGTATACTGAGATTCAACATTTGGAACAGAACGTGTGAAAAGAATGAAAGCAAATTGTGAATCTTGGAAATGAACCGATCTTCTCTTTGTTTTAATTAATGGTGGTCCTATAAAAATATCAAGAATTTGCCAATGATTTTCTCAAACATTTGCAAAGCACTGTGAGCACAGGATTTTTTAGAGAGACATTTCGTATGCGATCGAAAACGATCACGAACTAAAATATTGCGTCATGCCAATGACCTCAAAAGAAAAATTATACAGGTATCAGCGTTTATAATTGGGGCATAGCATTTGTGTGAATGTCGAAACAATCGAATTGGGCAGGAAAGAGAGCGTTGCTATAGTTGTCGGTTCATGCGGAGAATAAACTTTCACAATCTGCTTGCTATATATATTATATTCTATATAATTAATGTGTAATGTATCTTTCGAAAGCTTTCTCTTACCGTAGTTATGCTAGATTTGTGCAAATAATCGGCTACTTTGATTGGGATTTCGCGGTATTGACTATTTATGAGTTTTTGTGTCATTTGATATTTATTCTTTTTGCTGCTTATTCTGGAAATGATTTGTTACATCGAAGAGTGCTAATTTTTGGTGGTATTATTGGTGCAAATTTTGTGCCGGCAGCATTCTGGCCTTAGTGTAGAGGCTCATATATATTTTGAATAATAATACTAAGATTATCATTTCATTTTATATAATTCTAACAATTGTAGAAGTCCCGAGCCAATACTATAGTACTGAGCTAATAGACTGTGGTGAGTTCTTCTTGTTAATGACAATATTGTTAGATTTTGAATGATTTTATTGTATCTGCTGATCTCTCAATTGTCAAATGTCTCAAAACTGTCGTGCCTACTAATAGTATCAATGCCAGTTTGCTAATATATATATATATATATATATATATATATATATATATATATATATATATATATATATATATATATATATATATACATATATATATATATATATATATATATATATATATATATATATATATATATATATATATGTATATATATATATATATATATATATATATATATATATATATATGTATATATATATATATATATATATATATATATATATATATATATATATATATATATATATATATATATATATATATATATATTGTTACGAAATTGCCCTCTTGACAATTTACTCTGTTACAAAATTGCCCTCCGGACAATTTACTCTGTTACAAAATTGCCCTCCTGACAATTTCTCTAACTATCTGTACTCGGACTCGTACCGCTGGATTGTGTAGTAATCAAACAATCGCTGGTTAAATTAAAATAATTAGCTTTATTTAATTATTGTTATTTACACATTTAATATTAGGCTTAAAGTTTACTTAGTTATTATTTGTACTTTATTTCACAAACCATTAGTCACTTTATTTAATAAGTAATTTCATCACTTTATTTAATAATGAATTTCATCACTTTGCAAAATTACAAATACTGCTAATACTGCTGCTTAGATTAAAATGCCTGATGTATACACTTTTACGATCTCTGATCTACTGTATTCCACTTTGAACAGTCTTGTCGCTTTTATAGTTTTCGAATGGTTGGAGTCGAAAATTCTACGCTATTCTCGTATTTTCTAGAAGCTTCTATCCACTTCGACAGAAGTCGAGAATATTCTTTTTGATATTACCGACGGATGGTTCTTGAATAAGCTTTTATTCGAATAGTTCGCATCTTGACTCACAGGGGGCACTCATTCTCCAGATGGGATCCTAAAAGTATGCAATCCCTTTTCACTGAGCTATCACGTTCCAATATATATATATATATATATATATAGGATAGAAGCTTCTAGAAACTACGAGAATAGCGTAGAAGTTTCTACACCAACCATTCGAAAACTATAAAAGCGACAGTTCAAACTCGAATACAGTAGATCAGAGACCGTAAAAGTGTGTGCATCTAGCATTATAATCAAAGCAGCAGTATTTGTAATTGTGCAAAGTGATGAAATTCATTATTAAATAAAGTGATGAAATTACTTATTAAGTAAAGTGTTAAATAAAGTGCAAATCATAACTAAGTAAACTTTAAGCCTAATATTAAATGTGTAAATAGCAATAATTAAATAAAGCTAATTATTTTAATTTAACCAGCGATTGTTTGATTACTACACAATCCAGCGGTACGAGTCCGAGTACAGATAGTTAGAGAAATTGTCAGGAGGGCAATTTTGTAACAGAGTAAATTGTCAAAAGGGCAATTTCGTAACAATATATATATATATATATATATATATATATATATATATATATATATATATATATATATATATATATATATATATGTATATATATATATATATATATATATATATATATATATATATATATATATATATATATACATATATATATATATATATATATATATATATATATATATATATATATATATATATATATATATATATATATATATATATATATATATATATATATATATATATATATATATATATATATATATATATATATATATATATATATATATATATATAAAGAAGAAGAAGAAGTGTACATTTTGATTGTCACTCCATAACTCGAGAACGGCTCGACCGATTGCCATAAAATTTTTAGGGAAGGTGCATGGAGGAGTGGAGATGGTTAGTAGAAATCCAAAATCGGTGCAGCCATTCTCGAGTTATGACATTTGAAAAAAAGTTTAAATTTCGGTCCGACCTAACGAAAAAAATCGATCCAACCTAATACACAAACTCACCCATACATACACACATTAATTTGATTGTCAGCATAAAAATGTTAAACAGATGAACCTGTCAAAATGCACATGTTTGCCAATCACTTTCTTTCACTCTTTGATTCTGATACAGCCGGTCATACATTCGCTGCTTTCCAATTGGTAATTTTATTACAAGTGATTTATTTTTGAGTTTCATAAATATTGGTAAGTATTAATAATTTAAAAAGTGATTTTAAGTGTGCTCAGTGCAAAAAATGTGTTTAGATTCAAGAAAACATAGTGAAAAGTAATTTTTTTCCATAATTTCATTATATTGCATCATCCATTTAGCGTGTACTGAATATCGAAATCGTTCGTAATGTGTACATGGTTGTTGCTATGTACGGTGGTTTTTTTTACATCCCATTTCAATAATGGCTGATCCAATACGATGAAATTATGGAAAAAACTGGAACATCATTGAATTTTGAAAAACACTATATCTTCATTCTTTTACAACATATAAATAAATGAATACGTGAAACCAAATAAATATTTCCAATGATCTTAAGCTATTAAAATTGAATCATTTCAATTAATCATTCAAACACACCATATTTATTACATAGTGTCTCGACCAGCTATGAGTCATCGCAATGTTCATGTCTTAACATCAAAATGTTGAGTGGAGACTCCATATGTTAATATCATACCAAAAAAATTAAAGATTATGTCAAGACAGCATTTCTGCCAGAAACCCTGACAGAAATTTGAAGTTTCACTCGATTTGAACGTTTGTCTATTTAAAAATGGCACAAATTAAATTTAATAGAAGCGAAATAATTAATCTAATAATTATTTATCGAGATTTTGAGTGTTTGTGCAATTACAAAATGTTCAATTTCTGATTGCAATTTTTTTAACCCTGTTAAAGCATTCAATGCGAGAACGCATCTCTGTGGTTTACAGTTCGAAGCCATGTAAAAAACAAAATGCTTTAACATTCTGACATCCATCAGCCACTCTGACATGAACATAAACATTGCCAGCTAATGTTAAATAAATACCATGTTTTTTTAAAAATATTTTCCAAATAAACAAAGCAAATTTGTTTTACTTAAAATATTTTTTCGGAAAGTTTAATTGAATGCAACGCATAATAGCAATCACAGGACAACAATCCTTTTTTGAATTATTCTTAAATAAACAATCCTTAATTCATATTGAATTATTTTCATTGATTTAGAAAAAAATGCCACCAACAAGACGGTCAACTATAGGTCGACGTACGCGTAATTCTACCTATAGATTAAATCAAAGGAGAGCGCAAAGTGTAGAGGAACACAACAGAATCAAGTACAATAATTACGAAACGCACGTCGTCATAGATCGGCAGATCCACATCCATTAAATCCAGCAGCGAGACGAACGACACGACTTTCACGTCCTGCTGTGCAAGAGTTGGAATATGCTGCTTTCGCTTACAATAGCGAAAATGATTATAGTGAACATGCCAATATTGGTGGAATGACGGTGAGATGTCCACATTGTGATGCAGCCAAATTTCAAGGTGAAACGCCTGGCACGTGTTGTGCTAATGGCAAAGTGAGACTGCCAGCATTTGAGTCTCCCCCGATCCACTTCATTCATCCATTTTTTGAACGTCGCAAACATCTAAGCATTTTTATTCTCACATTTAAGAATACAATGCGGCATTTCAAATGACTTCTTTTGGTGCGACCAAAATTGTAAGAGACAATTTCATGCCGACGTTTAAGGTTATTACTTCATGCGGAATATCATATGAAAAATGCGATGTGAGCAGCAATTTTTTTGATGTGTTCAAGAATTCTGACCCAGCATCTGATTACATTTCACAATTATTGCAGATTCAAGGTCAGATTTATCATCGAGCTGGTTCCTTATTGCCATATCCTGATGCTGATCATCAATTTTTGCAAATCTATTTTATCGGAGATGCAAATCGTGAATTGGATCGGCGTTGTACAATTGCTGCGCGTGCAAGGCGACAAATTGTTTCTGAACTTTAAACATTCTTACATCAGCACAATGAATTAATTCCATTGTTTAAAGCCGCTCTCGATCGTATGCCATCGGATGATCACAGAATCGTTATCAGGGCTGACAAAACGCCCTTTGGAGAGCATGCGAGGCGATTTAAACCACCGACAGTTGATGAAATGGCCATTGTAATTCTTGGAGACCAGTTTCAATCTCGCGATATTGTGCTCCATCGAAGAAATGCAGAATTACGGCTTGTTTCAGAGCATCACCGCAGCTATGATGCATTACAATATCCATTATTGCACTGGAAAGGTGACGACGCCTATCATATCAATATACGAATGATAGATCCAAGAAACGGTAAAATATATGTGAATTCAATTTAATATGTATTTGTTTCAAAACAAGAAGACATGATTTTAATTTTCTGATAATGTATTCATCATAGGTCGTGACGTAGAAAAAAAAGTTAGTGGGATGAATTATTATTCGTATAGATTATAATATAATTATATATTATAATAATATTTATAGATTATAATATTATAGATTATAATATTATTCGTATAGATTATATATAATAATAATTACCTTCGATTCAATCAAGCCAAATTGCGATCGGAAGAATACATACACTTGCGAGATGCAATAATAAATGATGCCAATGTTAATGATATCGGACGTTTAACAATATTACCATCGACATATGTTGGCAGTCCGCGCCACATGCACGAATATACGGAAAATGCAATGTCATACGTTCACAAATATGGTCGTCCCGACCTATTCATAACATTCACATGCAATCCACAGTGGGGTGACATAAAAAGCAATTTATTTGATGGTCAGAATCCAAAAGATCGACACGATATAACAGCTCGTGTATTTTTACAGAAAGTAAAAGCACTGATGGATTTATCAAATTGCGAATTTTTGGAGAGGTGCGTTGCTGGATGTATTCCATTGAATGGCAAAAGAGAAGGCTGCCGCACGCGCACTATTTGATATGGCTGGTTCGTAAAATAACACCCGATCAAATTGCTAACATTATATCAGCTGAAATTCCAGATGAAATCAGCGATCCTGAATTATTTGAAGATGTTACGAAAAATATGATCCATGGCCCTTGCGGTCAAATAAATATGAAATTGCCATGCATGATCGATGGAAAATGTTCAAAGCGGTATCCAAGAGCATTAAATTCGGATACAATTACAGATGACGACGGAAACCCCTTGTACCGACGTCGATCACCGGAGAATAATGGCCATACAACAACAATTAAAATACGCAATCAAGACATTGAAGTTGGTAATCGTTGGATTGTTCCTTATTCTCCACTATTGTCAAAAGTATTTCAGGATCACATAAATGTTGAGTACTGTACTTATGTGAAGTCGATTTGCAAATATGATACATTTGCAAATAAGTGAATAAAGGCAGTGATATGGCTGTTTTTGGGGTAGCTGGTGACAATACTAATGATGAAATCTCTCAATATCAAATGGGGGCTACATTCTTCATTTCCAATTCATGAGCGATATCCTGCTGTTGTTCATTTGGTTGTTCATCTTGAAAATGGCCAGCGTGTGTATTTTAATGATCCAAATGTACAGCAGAGAGCAGCACAGCCACCAGCAACAACATTAACTGCATTCTTTCAATTGTGCGAAAGCGATGAATTGTGCGAAAGCGATGCAAAGAAATGGCAACGACGTAAACAAGGAACACCTGTTGATGGACATCCGGGTGTTTTTTTTGCAGATACCATGGGAAGATTATACACAGTTCATCCAAACAATGCAGAACGTTATTATTTGCGGTTGTTGTTAGTAAATGTTGTTGGACCACATTCATTTCAACATTTCCGAAGAGTAAATGGTCATTTATGTGTGACGTATCGTGAAGCATGTGAGCAATTAGGTTTGCTTGAAAATGATGCGCATTGGGATTTAACGCTTCACGATGCATCGATTGCCTCTTCTCCTCATCCAATATGTATGTTATATGCCATAATCATATCAACATGTTTTCCATCAAATCCACCTGAATTGTGGAATAAATACAAAGATTTTATGGCAGAAGACTATTTGATTCGAATGCGTCATCACACAAGAAACGCTGATTTGCTGATTTCATTCGAAATGTATAATGAGGCATTGATAGCGATTGAAGATATGTGCCTTACGATTGCAAATAAAGTAATAGGGCAATTAGGTTTGTCACCATCGTCCAATGCATGATTTATTTGATCGAGAATTGCAACAGTATGATCCCATGAATTGCAAACATTTGTGAATTTGAATGTTCCAAAATTAAATGACCATCAAAAACATGTCTATGATACCATCATGCAAGCTGTACAAAATTAAGTCGGTGGATTATATTTTTTGAATGCGCCTGGTGGTACGGGAAAAACATTTGTGATATCACTGATTTTGGCAGCCATTCGATCGCAACGAAAAATTGGATTGGCACTTGTTTCGTCCGGAATCGCTGCTACTCTATTGGATGGTGGACGAACAGCGCACTCTGCATTAAAATTGCCGATGAATGTACAGGTGTGCTTATATTTATTGATTGATCACTTTAAAATTTAATCGATATTAATTAAAATGTAATTATTCTCAAATTAACAGGTGATTAAACATCCCACCTGCAATAAATCGCTGGAATCATTACACCGTACAATGCAAGATCTACGTCAGAATCAATAAATTTTTGATGGTGCATTGATATTATTGTCAGGCGATTTTCGCCAAATATTGCCTGTGGTTCCACGATCAACACCGGCGGATGAGATCAACGCATGTTTAAAGTCTTCTCTTCTGTGGCGACATGTACAAAAATTTACATTGAACATAAATATGCGCGTTCAATTGCACAACGACCAATCTGCAGATCGGTTCTGGAAGCAATTGTTAAAAATTGGAAATGGCAAAGTTTGAGTCGATAATACAAATGGATTGATTACATTGTCGAACAATTTTTGTACCATTCTCCAATCAACAGAAGAGTTGACTGAAAGTGTGTTTCCAAATATTGTTCAAAATTACAGGAATCACAATTGGTTGAGAGAACGCGCAATACTGGCAACAAAAAATGTACACGTCAATGCAATCAATTATCAGATTCAAGAAAAATTGCCAGGTGCAGTGACATCATCTGTTGATAGCGCAATTAATGCAGATGATGCAGTGAATTATCCAATTGAATTTTTGAAGTAATTTGAACCACCAGGTATGCCACCACTGAGGAATTTAAATGTACCAAACCTGTGCAATGGCACGAGATTGGCAGTAAAAAAATTGATGCCGAATTTAATTGAAGCCACAATATTGACCGGAACAGCGAAAGGTGAAATTGTGCTCATACCACGTATTCCACTGATTCCAAGAGACATGCCATTTGAATTTAAGCGTTTGCAATTGGAACTCCAAATTGGTTGTTTTGGTTCGCTTCAAATGGGCAAACGAAACAAATTGTGTATCCAAATGTTTTGGATTGACATTCATAATTTGGAAATACAATTCATTCATTTCATAAAAAAAATGTAGAATATTTCTTTTCTTTTTTTGGTTGATTGCAACGAAGTGCATCGGGATCCTCTAGAATATATATATGTGTGATCAAAAAATGACCGTAATTTTCATCTTTTCGTGAGTTACGTATGTTCGATGTTCGCATTTTTTCTGTTATGTTGGTACACATGTCTGTTACGTATGTTGGCAATACCAACCATTTTGGATTGTCAGTTTGTTTTTGACAGTTAAAAAGGTTAGTCGTGTTTTGGTGTGCTCTTCGATTTTGTACTATTCGAAAAAATGGATCAAAGAAACTGTATTCAGTTTAGTGTAAAAAATGAGATTAAATGCGCAAGGACATTTGAAATGTTGACTGTGGCCTTTGGCGAGTCTACTATGAGCAGAACACAAGTTCAATTGTGGTATAACCGGTTTAAGGAAGGCCGAGAAGATGTCAATAACAACAACTGATGAAAACATTGACGCAGTGAAGAAAATGATTTTGGATAATTTTAACAATTTAATGTAATGAATTTAACTCGAGAAATCAATTAAAATTTGGAAAAATGTCAGAAAGTCAATTGACCGTGTCCGCACTGTTCGAATAAACAAATCAGAAAGCACAAACAATATACGCAGCTGTCGAAATAAATAAGCGTCTACAACTCCATCTGTTGAGTTATTGGAGTATCAGTCAGTGCTTACAACACAAATATGTAACTAAATGTGCGCGTGCAACACCACGCACATAAAAAAAAAATGAGAACAAAAAGTGAGATTAGGTTTTTCTAATTTTCGAATTTTCCGACTTTTCCGAATGTTTTGAGATCGATAGATTTGCACAATTGGAAAAAAAAATTTGAAAAAAAAATTTTTGTATGGAAAAAAGTCCATTTTGGAATTTTAAAATTTTCCGACTTTTCTTCAGGAAAAGTATAAGGTTTTTTTTATTTCTAAACCTTCCCAGATCCACAACGAACAACCTCTGAAAATTCCATCAATATTGGTCCAGCCGTTCTCGCGCCCTAGCGTCACTAACAAACAAACATTCATTTATATATATATATATATATATATATATATATATATATATATATATATATATATATTTATATATATATATAAATATATATAAATATATATATATATATATATATATATATATCTGTATATATACGTCCATACCTACCACGCCTCCTCTCTAAATTGCAACCCCTCTCAAAAGTACAAAATTAGTATACCCTATTTACCTTTTATAGGGTATACTAATTTTGTACTTTTGAGAGGGGTTGCAATTTAGAGAGGAGGCGTGGTAGGTATGGACGTATATATACAGATATGATCAGAGTCACTTTGTAAGCAATTTTTATTTTGTCCGTCCGTCTGTCTATCTGTGGCTACTTTTTTTCTACAGCTTTAGAGCTATCTTAATGAAATTTTGCAAAACTGTAGCCTGCACAAAGATACATAACCAAATTGCTATATGGGCCGATGTGGACAAAGACCACGCCTACCTCCCATATAAGGAACTTTTTTCACCTTTTTTAAAATGACTATAACTTCGGTCCAATTGACGGAATCGTGGCATTATTTGGCAGTTATGGAGATGTGCGTCTACTAAATACTGTGCAAACAGTGGGCGGTATATATTAACTGACACGCACACTATTAACAAATCTTAATAACTTAAGATCTGATAGATATTTACGGACGAAATTGAACGGGAAGTGGACATTATAAAGCTTTCTGCAACAAATGGGGTTGATCAGATAAAAGACACGCCCACTTTTGATATAGGGAACTTTCTTGCTTAAAATTAAATTAGCCTACCTATGCTCTTATTGATTCCAGCGGAATAAAAATTGGCAGAAACATCCATAATAGTGTGTGTGCAGAATATGGGAATCATAATACAACTGCCACGCCCATAATTAGCTAAAAATCATTACTGTGTTCCTATTAAATATTTATCAATGAAATTTCACAGGAAGGTTGCGGGTACGAACATTAAACACCACACAAAAAATGGGCGAGTTATTTCTACAGCCACACCCACTATTGACATATTAATATAACTTACGACCTATACAATATTTTTGGACGAAATTTTTTATTAGTACATATATGGACTCTACAAAGCCACATATAAGATTCGGGGTCGATCAGAGGAAGGATACGGCTCCTTCCCATATAATGAACTTCGGGGACCCCACTTAAACACAATTACCCTATCTATGCTTCTAGTGATGATATATGAAAACAAATTGGTAGATGTATACACTGGGTCTGTACTAGCATGCATTTCAAATATGGGCAGATTATTACTACTGCCACGCACACAATTAACGAAAAATAATTACTAGTCTCCTATTAAAGATTTTTCAACGAAATTTGATAGAAAGTTTGCGGGTAAATAACATTAAACACTACACAAAAAATGGCCGTGTTCTTTTTACAGCCACGGCCACTATTGACAGATTATTATAACTTTCGACCTAAACAATTTTTTTTATCGAAATTTTATATTAGTGGTTATATTGACACTAGAAAGCCATACACAAGAAATGGGGTCGATATAATCATTTCAAGTTACCCCACCAAAAATTACCGTGAATATGCTCCTAATGATGATTTATGAAGAAAACATCCTCATTGTTGAACTCGCACGCACAAGAAAAGGTAAAGGGTATTTCGAAGTCGGTCTAACCCGACTTCAGACTTCTGTACTCGTTTTAGTTGTGTGTGGTTTTCACACAGAAATAAAACGCATATAATTTAATGTTGTGGTCAAGAAATTATTATTATTACAAAGATAAGGGTTTGCCATTATGTTTTAAAAATGATTTCGGGCAAGTGGCCGCCGGGGCTACCTCGAATAAGCACCAGCCGAGAGGCTCAATTTACGACCGCTTTTTGCAGGAATTGGGACCGTATGTCAGCAAAAATGCGCCGAATATTCTCTTCCAAGGCGTCAATCGTCTCGGGCCTATCTGCGTAGACAAGCGACTTCACATAACCCCACAAAAAAGAGTCCAGCGGTGTTAAATTGCACGATCTTGGAGGCCACGCCACAGGCCCACGACGCGAGATAATGTGCTCACCAAAAGTTTCCTTCAATAAATTGATTGTTTCGTTGGCTGTACGGCATGTAGCGCCGTCTTGTTGGAACCATAGGTCGTCGACATCAATATCCTCCATCCAGGCACGAAAAAGTCATTAATCATGGCTCTATAGCGTTCCCCATTGACTGTAACAGTATGGCCGGCTTCATTTTTGCAGAAATATGGACCGATGATTCCCTCTGCCCATAGAGCACACCAAACAGTGACTTTTTGAGGTTGTAACGACGTCGCAACAATGTCTGGTGGGTTATCGTCACTCCAAATGCGACAATTTTGCTTTTTAACATACCCATTCAATCTAAAGTGAGCTTCATCGCTGAACAAAAATCGGTGTGAAAATCGGGATCGGTGGCCATCTCGTTTTGGGCCCATTCACCAAACAAGCGAAGCGCTTGATGGTCGTTCGGCTAAAATTCTGTGAAATGGCAAATCAAACTGAGCATAAATCAAGTGACATCTGTCGAAAAGACCATCTCCGAAAAAAGTATTGCAAACTTGAAAACCACACGTCTAAAAAAAACACCCTTTATATATACATTTATATATATATATATATATATATATATATATATATATATATATATATATATATATATATATGTATATATATATATATACATATATTTATATATATATATATATATATATATATATATATGTATATATATATATATATATATATATATATATATATATATATATATATACATATATTTATATATATATATATATATATATATATATATATATATATATATATATATATATATATATATATATATATAGAAAAGAAGAAATATTAAACTTAAGATACAAAAAACGTTACAGAAACAAAAATAGTCAAAAATTTTCCTGTCAAGAAAGTGTTTTTACAAATCAGAACTTATTTATAAAAATTAAAGAAAGAAAAGAAAATTAACACTATAGAGGGTTTTAATATTTTGTATGGCCCCTTTAGCATCTATAACGACAATTAGTATTATCCTCATGGAATAAATCAACTTCTGCACATCTAAATCGCTTGGGATTTGATTTCATTTCTCCAGTATTGCAATTTTGAGCGCTGCTCCACCTATTGGTTGCCTCTCGGCCGCCTCTTTTTTTAAAAGTTCCCACAAATTTTCAATGGGGTTCAGTGTGAACTCTGGCCTTCCGTATCTATGAATTTTTGTTGGATTTTAAAGAACCCAATTCCTTACCATATGCGCCTCATGTTACTGGTAATTTTCTTGGTTAAATTTAAATGGCGGATTGTTATCAACATTGAACCCACCAAATAACTTATGAAAATATCCAAATATTGTTTTGCGTCCCTTTTATTCTCTATGAAATCTAGTTCCCCTACTCCTATACTGGATATGCGCTCCGATACCATCAGAGAAAGTTGACGAATTTAAATTTGGAATTTAATATAAAATTTCTATTTTCCAATGCTTTTAATGGTTATCGCAACACTATATTAGGCCCACCATTATAGTAAAGCATGATTTTGGTCTTATCGCAAAATATAGCGTCATCCCAATAGTCATTCGGTTTGGCAAAGCCCTATCTGATATTTTGTGCGCACGGAAGCGCAAAGGTTTTGGTACAAGACTATCTTCCTTTTTACGCGATTTAAAATATTATAAATAGTTAGCAGGGCAAAGGAAACATCTCGGACAAATCTTGGACACTTCTGCGGATGCGGTGTTTATAGTAAACCAACTGAGTCATATCAAATGACGTTCTTTTACCAGGGATCTTAAATTAACAATAATTTTGTTAAAAATGCTGCATTCGATAAGCAAAGAACATCTGTTTTTGGTTCATTTCCGTCTAAAATGCGCAGAAAGCATAGTGAAGCATCAATCTGATAACGGTAAATGCACCGCGCAGCAAAATTCGTTACAAATATAATTGTTAAAACACTTTCTTGACAGCAAAATTTTTGACAATTTATGATTTTGGTATATTTTTTGTATCTTAAATTAAATATTTATTTTTTATCTTGTTACTGTTCATTAGTAAATACATTGATTAATAGAAATAAATATAAGATTATATATATATATATATATATATATATATATAAATATATATATATATATATATATATATATATATATATATATATATATATATATACGAGGTGTGATCAAAAAATAACCGTTATTTTCAAATTTCGTGATTTTGGATTGCCAGTTTGTTTTTGACAGATAAAAATTTTAGTCGTGTTTTGGTGTGCTCTTCGATTTTGTACTATTCGAAAAAATGGATCATAGAACTGTATTCAGTTTTGTGTAAAAAATGAAATTAAATGCGCAATGACATTTGAAATGGTGACTGTGGCGTTTGGCGAGTCTACTATGAGTAGAACACAAGTTCAATTGTGGTATAACCGGTTTAAGGAAGGCCGAGAAGATGTCAATGACGATGCTCGTCCTGGTCGCCCGAGCACGTCAACAACCGATGAAAACATTGACGCAGTGAAGAAAATGATTTTGGATAATCGTCGAATCACTATCAGAGAGGTTGCTGATGATGTTGACATATCGTTCGGCTCATGCCAAGCAATTTTTACGGATGTTTTAGGCATGAAACGTGCGGCAGCTAAGATTGTTCCAAAATTGCTAAATTTTGAGCAAAAACAACGTCGCATAGACATCGCGCAGGAGCTGTTGAACATCGTCAATGACGATCCAGATTTCCTCAAAAAGGTCATAACTGGTGACGAATCGTGGGTGTATGGTTATGACATTGAAACCAAAGCCCAATCATCCCAATGGAAACGTCCAGATGAGCCAAGACCGAAAAAAGCACGTCAAGTTCGCTCGAACGTAAAGGTTTTGCTGACAGTTTTCTTTGATTGCAATGGTGCATCATGAATTCTTGCCACAAGGTCATACGGTCAACAAGGAATACTACCTTGAAGTTATGCGCCGTTTGCGAGAAGCAATTCGTCAGAAACGCCCAGAATTGTGGAAAAACCAATCATGGATTTTGCACCATGATAACGCACCAGCTCACACATCGATGCTTGTGCGTAATTTTTTGGCCAAAAACAAAACCGTTATAATGCCTCAACCACCGTATCACCGGACTTGGCCCCTGCTGACTTTTTCCTCTTTCCAAAACTGAAGACACCGATGAAAGGAAAGGGGTTTGCTACGATTGAGGAGATAAAAGAAAAATCGAAACAGGAGGTGTTGGTGATACCAAAAAAGCGTTTCAGAAGTGTTTCGAGGATTGGAAAAAAACGCTGGCATAAGTGTATTATATCAGGGGAATTACTTTGAAGGGGATAGGGTAGTTGTTGATGCATAAATAAATACTTTTTGATCAATCCTCGTATATATAGATATATATATATATATATATATAAATATAGATATATATATATATATATATATATATATATATATATATATATATATATATATATATATATATATATATATATATATATATATATATATATATATATATATATATATAAAGGGTGTCCCAACAAGAGCGCAATTTTTAAATTTTAAATAAAACACAGATATTTTAAAAAAAATCGTGAAACTTTATTATATCGTAAAGTAGACAGAATGAGGTTATGTATGGAACAATATATCGTGCAGATGGCCGCCGCGGCTTTGCTGGCATGCACGCGATCTTTTAATGAAATTTTCAATGACCGTTTTTCATAGATGCTGCGGTATTTCATTAATGCAGCGTCCAATTTCCTCTTTTAAGGCTTGAGTCGTCGTCGGCTTATTCGCGTAAACCATCAACTTCAAAAAACCCCAAAGAAAAAAATCTAATGGTGTTAAATCGCACGATCTAGGCGGCCAATTCTGATCTCCAAATCGCGAAATAACACGACCGGGAAATGACTGATGCAGCAATTGAATTGTTTCTCTGGCTGTATGACATGTGGCGCCGTCTTGTTGGAACCACATGCCCTCCACATTCATTTCTTCAATTCGAGGCAAGAAAAAACTGGTTATCATTTCACGATACCGAACACCATTGATTGTTTGCGCTTGACCTGCCTCATTTTCATAAAAAAAAGGTCCAATGATTCCTCCAGCCCAAAAACCACACCACACAGAGACACGTTGAGGATTCATTTGCTTCTCGTGAATCACTCGAGGATTTTCCTCACCCCAAATGCGACAATTCTGCCTATTGACGAAGCCATCAAGATGGAAATGGGCCTCGTCACTGAAGATGATTTTAGCGGCAAAATCAGCATTTTCATGTTGTCTCTCCAATACCCAATTAACGAACTCCCTTCGCTGTCCATGGTCAGCTGGCTTCAGTTCCTGAGCCATTTTTACTAACCTCGTACCTTCTACTAGCAAACAATAATAATTGTTCAAATGTCAAACAATGACACTTCGAATGTTGCCAGATTTAAAAATTGCGTTCTTGTTGGGACACCCTTTATATATATATATATATATATATATATATATATATATATATATATATATATATGTATATATATGTATATATATATATATATATATATATATATATATATTTATATATATATATATATATATATATATATATATATATATATATTTAAAAAGGTACAAGGGGATACTAAGTTTCTGTGATTGAGCGTTTTGGATGCCAATTTGCCGCTACGCAGCGGTAGCTGCCAGTCCCGTTTTGTTGAACACAGCCAGTCTGCCGTGGACCGTTCGTATACGCAGATCTAAAATTAGTGTTTTTTCCTCCAGCGACAACGCAAGTGTTCACGTCCACTAATATTGTGGATTCTGCGCACAGCAGCTGCAATCCCTGAATTGTATTTTTATAAATTGTGTATAATATTATTTGTTTTTTGCCAATAAACCTAAAACCTACTAAACTCCACACAAAGTCTAAACACTTTTCAAATTTGAAAATAGAGTCGCAGACGGAATTAGTAACGCCCATCATTTAATTAATCAAAATAACTATTTAATTAATCAAATAAAAACTGCAACGTTATAAACAAATTGTGCATGCAATGCGTCTGCGTATGTGTGTTTTTGTGCTTGAATTGCGAACGTGGTGATTTGCGGCCAATTGGGGGCTAAGAACTTTCTATTTTTCTGTAAGTCAGGAGTTTACTCTATCTAAAAAGCCCAATACCGACTATACTTGGTAAACCCATACCCTGCTGGAGGTGCCCCTGCTAAAACTGAATATGGCGGATCTAGAGAGGACAACTCGATAAAACCGGCAATGCCCGTGGGAAGAATGTCACATCGTTTACTTGTCTTTGAACGGAGGTCTCCAGATATCTAGCTACCTCTGGTTGTATCTTAGCCTTCCCAGAGCAAGGGGTCTCCACTATACTCGTGGGAACTTTTATAGAAACAAAAGTAAAAACAAACCAATCTTCTAACCTAGTGGCAATAAATTCTGCTGGCATCCAGCCGTCGGAGGAGCTTTTACTACTCAACGATACTGGTGTCAGAATGGAGGTCGAAGACGGTGACGTTAGTCCAAATGTTGCAATCGACAGAATTCCAACGAATGAGGAGGATGTTCTGCTATCCCCCCACCAGAAGAAACCAAGTTGAAGGGAACATTTTTCCTTCAAAGAGGTGTAAACCCTGAAGAAGTCAAAAGGTTAGTCGAGCTGCCAATGGCAAAGGGTAAGAAGAAGCTGGCGGATCTTAGCAGTATAATAGGTGAGAGATCGCACCGAAAGCACCATAGCGACACAGGACCTAAATAATCCCAAAGAAAGTCCTATAAATGCTACATCAAAACTAAGACAGTCGGCACAAAAGGCGAATGAAACTTACACCATGTCGCCAAAAATACATTTTCCTCCAAAGAATCTAATACTGGGGTAAAAATTGGAATAATACCACCAGTTCAAACCGACAAGCCAGTTGCAGGCAATGGTAAAGACCATTCTGTACAAGTTGCGACTACGTCGAAAGAGCTCTCAAAGCCTAAATTCAAGGGTTGTACCTTGGGTCCTGGGTGGCTTAACGTACGGTGTGCAGACTTTAACACCGCCCAAGTCCATGGATTCTTTTTCAGCGGACACAATCGGTAAGAACAGAAACCTCATAGACTACGGTTTCGACAAGGTGAGAGTTCACCCCAGGGAGAAATCCGAGGGAGGAACAAACACCTGTGCAAAAGAAGGGGCAAAGATGAAGGAACAGGCTGATATGTCAGTCGCCAACCAAAACACATAAATATGGAAAGCACATGTTGTGGTATGGTGTCCTTGCTTGTTTGGCGGGGGACGTCCTGTCGCGGTTCCTTTGGGCGAATGGCTGAAAACTTAAAAACCCTAACGTTAAACTGAAACACTTTACACTTTTAAGATTTTAATCACAAGAGATTTATTCTTACGAAACCTATATCTTATATACAGTTCGCGCCGGAGCCCTCCTGACAACGGCTGCTGCCTGCGCACAGTCCCCATGCGACTCTGAGCGGGGCTCAGTGCGGAGATAATTCCCCTCATTGGGTCCCGCCAAAGTCGTGTGGCAGGCCGCAGCCATCTTTATTTTGTTGCCATACGAAAGTGCCGACGCAGGCAGAGGAGGAGAGTCGGTCGGCAATACTGCGTGCCGAGACCAGTGATATTTGTGCGCTCAACCAAGAAGGTTCTTGTATAATTCCTTACAATCAACTACGAATTCTAATTGAGAAATATACATACAAATAATTAGTCTAAACCTAAACTTAATTTAAGTGAAATATTTAAAGTTAATTTTCTTGTAACTCTTTAACTAATATTTAAATACTTGAAACTAATAACTTTAATTTACTTATAAATCAAATAAACACTGCGAAACATATACTATTTCTTTACATCTATCTCAGTCTGTGAACTGACCTTTCTGGTGTTCCAGTTCCGCACCTGCTAATTGGTGTCAGTTGGTCAAGCCAACCGACCTACTTCAAAAGTGGCGACGGTGCATTACGCTGCCCTCGTCGACCCGACTGCGGAACTGTAATACCCTAAAAGCTTATATGATAACATTACACATATCATATTAACTTAAAATACTTAGACCCTAAAAGTATGTCTTATGGTAAAACAATTTTAGCACATGCTAATCCAACAGAGTGTGGCATATATTAGGAGTCGGTGCTGTGAGTCAACTACACGTAGGTAGTTTGGTTCTAACTCACAACATCCCTCCCCTCTTTCTAAAAGAATTTAGTGCAACTAACTCCTAATGAAAGTTTACATTCATTTCTGCACTTTAAACAGTCAGTGCATTTTCTTAAACCTACAATACATATGTGTAATTTCTTTTTTCTTTTTTTTCAAATTCG
Source organism: Clusia tigrina (assembly GCA_920105625.2). Taxonomy (NCBI): domain Eukaryota; kingdom Metazoa; phylum Arthropoda; class Insecta; order Diptera; family Clusiidae; genus Clusia; species Clusia tigrina. Next base: position 334,406,600 of record OV050030.1, read on the forward strand.
CCTTATTTTAATATTTTGGGTTCTTTATATTCTTTTCTTTATGCTATTTTGATTAATTTCTTTTTTGTTTTTTTCCCTTCCTTATTACTTTTTTTCTATAGTTTTTTCTTTTCTCTCTTGTTTTATTTTGTTCTTTTATATTTTTGTTTTATATTCCCCTTTTTATATTTGGTCTTTCATTGACTCTTTTCTCACTGGCGTACAATACAAACAAAATTACAAACTAATTACATATTTAGCTACGCTTCTTATAAATACGGTCCTCTGCAATTGTTGGTCCTGGTAACGTCCGTCCTGCGAGAGTGAAGTCCCTCGATGAACTCTGCATCGGTACGTACAAAGATGTTATAGGTTGGTGATCTGGTTTGCCATTAAAACTTTACTTTCGCTCCATTTATATAGCGTGCCCCACGGCTGTAGGTGGTACTGCCACTGCTTATAGTATTCAACTTGTAAAAATCATGGAATACATGAAAGATTACAATACACCTTCCTACTTCGCAGCAATACGTTTTATTTTGGAAGTGTTTCTCTTGAGCTTCCTCATAATGGTATTTGACATCGTTTGGCTTTGATGTGGAGACAATCGGTATTTCTCTGAGACACACATTTAATGACGTAATTTGTGTACTCTGATCGGTAACCACTCTCTGTGTCCTGTTTTATTAAATCATATTTCATATGTAAATCACATTTCATATGTTCATACTCTAGATTGGACATATACTCCAATGAAGCAATTAACTTCCGTGAGCCAAATTTCTTCTGCTTATTATATTTGGTGGTGGTTACAGTCACCCACCTTAAGATTTTACCCATCTTCAACTTATCCAAAATCGATTCTGTTAAGATTGTGATACAATGGATGGACATTGTAATATAAAATTGTCCAATTCAAAACATGACTCCGCAAGGAAACTTGCTTATTTTTCGTTACTTGTCAATTACTCATCCACAACGCGTTCAAATGCTGCGGCCATATCCCGTTTCGCTTAGAAAAATAACTCCGTCACCATTCATCCCCAATCCAATATATTGGCATCCTTGCGGTCACAACCGGATTCCCAAACCTTGGATATCTGCCAGAAATCCCTGTTTTTCAAAAACACATCTTTCCGAATACTACGTTGGTCTTTTAGTCCGCACCGTCTTCCGATATCCGCTGTTCCCGGAACTTCCTACTTCGCTTCACATCATCAGAGCTATTTAGAGAACACCTATAATAATTTTCTTAATTTTCTAATATACATTTTAGTTTGATATTTCTTCTATGTTTAATTTTTGTCGAACATTTCATAAGTCAATTTAATAAATGAATTTCAAATTTATATAATATTTAAATAAATACACTATATGTACTATATATACTCTTGGGTATAATTTTCCAATTTAGTATGATTTTTGTTTTTTTTTTTATTATAACACTTATTTCATTACAAATTTATATTTTAAATAATTAATTTTTGTAACTCTAATTATTTTCTAAACTACTTTTGTTTCTAATGTGAACTTTGCACAGATTATAATTTTTTAATTTATAACTTTTCTTAAACATACGCTATTCCTGAATATATAAACAAAAAACAATATTTCTACAACATGCTTTTTCTATAATTGAATGCTATATCATTCAATTTGCATCCACTCGTCTTTTCCCCTTACATTATCGGATTCACTACCGTATCCTAGAGGAAAAGAGGACTGGACTATGTGTTTTCATAGCCATATAGGACATCAGTTTTGCTCTGATTAATTTTTCGTGCTCTTTTTCAACACGTGAGTTATCACTCATTTCAGTTTTGAACCAATTCATTGGTCCTCCGACAAAAACCAGATTATATAAAATAATCCCGTTTGTGTCAAAACTTTGTCCATTGCATGACTATATCTTTCATCGCATACAATTGCTTTTTATTTAAATTTACTTCTAGCCTGATATGTATATATCCATTAACGATCGTCTATCCATTGCTAGATCGTACATGGCAACATACATACATTCAAGGCACTATCTTATTAATTAACCTATACCCATATTCCTTAACTTTGCCTTTCTCCATTTATCTATACATTCAATTCCTAACTAATAAACAGTATTTATCTAACCCGCTGCAAAGTCTGCAACCTCATAAATTCTAATTGCCCGTTTCTCCTAAGTAGCATACTTACTTTTTTTTTAAATACACATTTGTACTTACATTCTTTATCCCATACACATATGTATATACACATATATACTACTTCACCAGCAGTTCCGCCGCTTGGCGTTAACGCTCAAGCGTCAAAATTCTGTGCATACACCGCTGTATGTATGTACGTATATATTCGAAGTTTTATATTATTTACCCACGACTGTCTTATATTTTATTTTATTTTTTAAATACGTGCAGTGAACCCGTTTATTATTATTCAATACGTACAGCAAAAAAAAAAATTTTTTTTTTTCTACTGCCTTCATTCGGCAATAGTGCTTAATTAACAGATTTTCATTACGTCAATTTTACTTGCCCGAGTTTAAGCGGCACACTTTTACTGGCATTGACTCTGAAAATCGGCGCTGTGTGTGTTATTTGATACACACGTACTTGTTTATGTTATTTTTCTTGTGTTTACACTTGTAAAACACAATTAACACATGTCTTTAGTCGCGTGGTCTAATGTGGAATAATTTCAACAAATTATTATGTAGCTTTTTATTCTTTCCCTTAATCGTTACGACTGTTATAATTGGGCTTCGGATCTCTGCTACTACATACGGACCTATCCACACAGGTCAGAATTTGTTTCTCCTAGCCTGATTCTTCATGAGTACCTGATCACCCACGTTCAAAGCAACTGGGTTTAGTACCTTGTTATAGGCCTCCCTGGCTACTCGTTTAGCACAATCCTGGTTTTCTCTGACCAACTCGTGCGCTCGCTGTAGCTGATACTTTTGCACTTTATTCGGGTCATCAGCATTGTACACTGGCGCACATTTGCGCTTCAGATTTGCTGGCATGTTAAAATCAAACCCGTACAGTGTTCTAAACGGAGATTGCTTCGTTGATACATGTACCGTATTATTGTGTACATGCATTGCAGTGGTCAACCATTGATCCCAATTCGAGCCGTCTTCCTTGGCAGAACTGCGCAAGTAGTCGGCCAGAGGTCGATGACTACGTTCCAATGAGCCATTCGCCTGTGGATGATATGGTGTTATGTGCAACTTCTTGATTCCCAGCATTTTACATGTTTCTGAGAACAGTTTCGATACAAAATTGAAACCATCCGTATACTCGCCTAATTCTGTCATGAGTTTTCCAGAATCCCTGGTGTCCACCTAGAGGTGAATCATGGAAACCCTTTAACACAGCCTGGATATCCTTTATATCCTCCAGCCATTCCACACTACTGGCTCCTCGTTCATTAGCAGCGTCACCCGCATTGCTAACATTTCATGTTGCATCAATTCTATCCCCTTGCATTCTCTCGGCCTTCTCCTTATCTGACCGTGCTCTGGCCCTCGTTTGCACTACTGATACCTTCTGAGCCTGCGGTACTCTGCTGAGCGCATCCGCATTTAGATTCTTTTTCACAGGTTTGTATATGATTTCAAAATCATACTCAGACAATTTGTGTGTGAACCTGGCCAGCCTAGACGTTTGGTCTTTCAAATTGGCTATGCCTCTCAACGGCTGGTGATCAGTGTATATCTTAAATGGGCGTCCTAACAGATATGCCCTAAATTCTTCGTAGCCCATACTATGGCTAGAAATTCCTTCTCTATCGTAGAGTATCTTTTCTCCGTGTCGCTACACGCCCAGCTTGCGAATGCAATTGGTCGGTCATTACCGACTTCCCCTTGTGACAACACTGCCCAAAATGCTTCATTCCTAGCATCAGTGGTCAACAAAAGAGTTTGCTTAAAGTCGGGGTACGCCAAAATCGGTGGCGAGCTAATTATTTCTTTTAGCCTCTCGAATGCTTGCTGACAGCTTTCTGTCCATTCGAACTTTGCTTCTTTTCGTAGCAACTTATGCACTGGCAACGCAATTCCGGCTAGTCCTTCCACGAACTTTCTATAATAGTTCACTAGTCCTAGGAATGCTTGCACTTCCTTTCTATTTCTTGGAACCGCTAATTTTTTAACGCATTCCACCTTCTGCGGGTCAGGCAGTGCTCCTGCCTCTGAGGAACGATGGCCTAAATAAACCACCTCTCTTCGCAAAAATTGACACTTCTCCGTGTTCAATTTCAAATTGTGTTCCCGTAATTTCTGGAGCACCTTGCACAAGCGTTGCGAATGCTGCTGCAAGTTCTTCCCATAAATTACTATATCATCCAGATACACAAAACAATCTAACCCTTGCAAGCCTGTTAGCACATGGTTCATTAGCCGTTGGAAGGTAGCCGGTGCTCCTATTAATCCAAACGGCATTCTATTGAACTCATAATGGCCTAAACCGGTGCTGAACGCGCTTTTCTGCTTATCTTGGGTATCCACCAGAACTTGGTGGTAGCCACTCGCTAAATCAAGCGTAGAAAAATATCTACTATGCCCCAATTGATCCAGAATCTCTTCTATCCTTGGTATCGGGAACACCTGCTTGATAGTGCCGTCATTCAATTTCCTAAAATCGACGACCATTCTCCACTTCCTCTGACCCTGAGCACCTCCCTTCTTTGGCACCAAAATTATTGTTGAATTCCAAGGCGAGATACTCGGTGAAATAATGTTATCCTTTAACATTACTTCCACTTGCCTATTTACCTCATCTTTGTGAGCTTGTGGCAATCTGTATTGCTTCTGGTTAATTGGTGCTTGATCCACCCTAGTAGGTATTTCATGCTCTACCTCTGGTGTATATGTTAACTGGTCTCCTTCCAGCAAAAATATGTCATGGAATGACAGACAAATGGCTACTATTGATGCCTTCTCTTCCGAATTTACGCTTGGTTCTGACTTAGTAGTGATTCTAGCACTCTCTCCATTCTTTTTCTTATATCTATCTGCTTAATCTGATTAACCGATCCATAACTCGGTTCCTTAAAACTATCATAACTAGTGAACTTAGGCCTAAAATCCTTATCCATATAGTAGTCCTCTTCTGATGCATTTAGTACACAAGCGTACACTTTACCCTTGTTAACATGCGTTATGGTCTCTCCCATAAGTCCGCTAGCTGCTGCTTGTGCAAAACAAGAGTCCAAAGTTTCGTGTTTACACGCATAGTAACTACTCTGGTTGACCTTGCGTTCACTACCTCTATACAATTCTTAACCCTATTCACGGTTCCTTCCTGCCATGACTTTAATGGAAGAGTAAGGATCCTATTCCTATTATTATCGTAAAATGATAACTGCTTTTCTAGCGCATCCAGTATGGTGCGGCCCCAGAGATTATCGCGGCCAATTATCCCATCGGCCGGGATACCTTCCCTATCCAATTCGACTGCGTGCACTCTAAAACTCATGCCCTTAACTTCACTGTGCCCTATTTTGAGTGACCCCAGTGTCCTGATACAACCTCCAAACGCTCCATTAAGCGTTCTTACATCCTTTGGGTTAACAACTAGTCCTTTCCGTAAAACACTAGATTTTCCAAGACTGGTATCCGCCCCTGAATCTACTAAAAGCACTAGCTTTCCACTAGCTGATTCCTTGCATGGTATCTCGATGAAGGCCTCACCTATCCTGCTCATAACGAAACAACGTCCTCTTGTTCTCAACATGGACGCGTATCTACTTCCTAACTCTTCCAATTTTCTCCTCCATGAACCGCAGTTATCCTTTACAATCCTATACTCCTTCAAAATTACCGTTAATACCTTAACTATACATCCTCGTACCACGTACGCGGCGATTAGCCTATACTCTCTAACCTTATCGAAACTTAATCTAAGTACTAGAATCACCACAGTTACCCAAATCAATACGCAATCAAAAATTTTCTCACGGAGAGACTCTTGCTCCTCCGTAACTTGAACCATTGTTCTTACATTACTTGGTACGTGGTATTGGAGAGCCTCTTGCTCCTCCTTTTCCTGGACTGTACCTCCTATATTACCAGTCACACGAACCTCCGGCCTAACTGTTGCTTCCTTTCTTTTGGCTTTCCAGTCTATTGGCCTCGACTGGGCCGCTGGAAGTTTCCCTGGTTCCTCTGTTGGAACTGCCTATCCCTGCATTCCGCAGCTCGATGTCCCATCCGTCCACATGAGAAGCATTTCAACCCCTGTTGGGTGTTGCCTATACTTTGTTTACCTCTAGTATTCCAACTTGGTCGCTGCTGACCATTCCCAGTGTTGAAAGGATTTCTTCCTTGGTTAATCCCTTCCGTTGAATTGACTCGAGGACTACTACCCCTGCTGTCCCTTAAGGGCGGATCCAGGCGCCTCGTATCTGGCTGCCTTCCATTTTTATCCCATTTATTGTCTATTTGGCACTGTCTATTTGCCTCATGACCATATGTCTGGCACTCCATACAATAGGGCGTATTCGTGCGTGTAATGCATTCATCCCTTGTATGACCTGGCTTATGGCAGAATGAACATGTGCGTGCCCTCTGTACAAACTCCCTGTGCGGATTTCTCGGATTCGCGGGTCTGCTGCCGGCGACACCGGGATTACACGCTCCTCTGTATATATTTGGAACGGAATTACTTCCTTCTCTATCCATGACAGCGGCAGCTAAACTGTCCTGTCTATTTTCGAACATATTGAAACGTGATAGCTCAGTGAAAAGGGATTGCATACTTTTAGGATCCCATCTGGAGAATGAGTGCCCCCTGTGAGTCAAGATGCGAACTATTCGAATAAAAGTTTATTCAAGAACCATCTGCCGGTAATATCAAAAATAATATTCTCGACTTCTGTCGAAGAGGATAGAAGCTTCTAGAAACTACGAGAATAGCGTAGAAGTTTCTACTCCAACCATTCGAAAACTATAAAAGCGACAAGACTGTTCAAACTCGAAGACAGTAGATCAGAGACCGTAAAAGTGTGTGCATCTAGCATTATAATCAAAGCAGCAGTATTTGTAATTGTGCAAAGTGATGAAATTACTTATTAAATAGAGTGTTAAATAAAGTGCAAATCATAACTAAGTAAACTTTAAGCCTAATATTAAATGTGTAAATAGCAATAATTAAATAAAGCTAATTATTTTAATTTAACCAGCGATTGTTTGATTACTACACAATCCAGCGGTACGAGTCCGAGTACAGAGAGTTAGAGGAATTGTCAGGAGGGCAATTTTGTAACAGAGTAAATTGTCAAGAGGGCAATTTCGTAACAATTGGTGTCAGAAGTGGGATTGTGTATCTGTAATAAACAATGGTTAAATTTGAAAAGCTGAGATTGGAGCAGCTCAAGAAGGAGCTTGAGCGCTTAAATTTGCAAACACAAGGGCTTAAAGCGGAACTGCAGGTGAGACTAAGAAGCGCTTTAGAGGAGCAGGGTATAGACGTCGGGGAGTACGAATTCAAATTTGAAGACCCAACGATATCTCGAGAGGAAGAAGCACCTAAAAGAACTAACACGGGTAACTTTGACATGAACGTGCTTATCGAGGAAATACAGAAGCTCTTCCAGCAACACCGTGAGGATCTACGGCAGCGATTACAAGTACATGCTTCAGCAGTCAAAGAGGATGCCAAGGAACCGTTACAGCAGAGTGAAACATCACCTACTCAACTACCGCAACAGAATTCACAGCAGAAGAAAGAAATGTCCGAGGTGGTGGACAGGAAGGTTTGTGTGTTTGGGTCACGGCAGGAGTCGTTCGAAGGATTAGTGGAACAAAAATTCAATACGAACGAGCAAAGGGAGAACGAAATTGGAGAACAAATAAGACAAACGATGCACCTAATACAGGAGGGTGTATTGCCTATGCCACTCCATGATGCTACCACGCCATTGGGCATCTTCAGGAAGCAGTTTGAGGCTACCGCTAGCCCAAATGGTTGGAGTAATCGGGAAGTACTGGCACCGCTGGCTATGTCCATTGAAAGGTGCTGATGTACTGGTGACCATCGCAGGGGGTGAGAGAGACTGTTATGAAAACGTGATGAATGCCGTTCAGCAGAGGAGTGGGAAATCTCCACAACAGGTTGTGGTGGAGGTGGAATGTTTTCACCATCTTGCCTGTCCAGGCGAGATTGCAGAGAGAAGTATGATGGATACTTTCGTATGTGGTATTCCCGATGCGGAAATGGACTATTCAGCGATGACAATCCCAAAAGCTACATGTATGGAAACAGTGGCTGGCGATTTAACGTTTGAGATAGCGGCCTTGGTGTGCCAGCCAGTATGCAGAGCCCGTCAGGTGCAAGTTGAAAGTGGACAGGGTTGCACGGGCAAGTGCCTTGCCTCCAGTGAGGTTGGATACGCGGCTCGTGATTGTCGGACGAAACGCAAACGTTCTCCATCAGACTCGCATGTGGGACCGCAAAGGCAGGGAATTGGATGATGTTTTTAAGCTGTCGACTAACAAAATGGAGTCAGTCTCGAGGGGCAAGATTTGACTCCCACAACATGCAGCCCCAGAATCCTCGTTTCTCAGATCGAACGGAAAGTCAGATTCCTAATTCCTGACAGTGTGATAAGCGAGGAATAGTAGTAGATAAGCAGACGAAGAATGGACTAAAAGTAATCTACAGTACTTCGATGCAGCAGTTGTATACCTGAAAAACGCGAAAAGCTGAATCAAATTCATGGAAACAGCAGAAATCGTACACAACTGATGAGTGATAAAATGAAAGCCAGATATGATCTACGAGCAAACTCCAAGGGATTTCAGGAAGGGCAGCTAGTTATGCTTCATAATCCGCAAAGGAAAAAGGGATTATCGCCAAAACTGCAAACACACTGGGAAGGCCCTTATAAGGTGATAAAGCGGCTCAACGATGTAGTATACCGCATCCAGTTGGCGAGAAATGCCAGGAGCAAAATGAAAGTCGTTCATTTAGAGAGGTTATCTCCTTATAAAGGTTGCAGTACTATCCTTGTTCGGGACGAACAAGTTTAAGCGGAGGGCAGTGAAACGTGATAGCTCAGTGAAAAGGGATTGCATACTTTTAGGATCCCATCTGGAGAATGAGTGCCCCCTGTGAGTCAAGATGCGAACTATTCGAATAAAAGTTTATTCAAGAACCATCTGCCGGTAATATCAAAAAGAATATTCTCGACTTCTGTCGAAGAGGATAGAAGCTTCTAGAAACTACGAGAATAGCGTAGAAGTTTCTACACCAACCATTCGAAAACTATAAAAGCGACAAGACTGTTCAAACTCGAAGACAGTAGATCAGAGACCGTAAAAGTGTGTGCATCTAGCATTATAATCAAAGCAGCAGTATTTGTAATTGTGCAAAGTGATGAAATTACTTATTAAATAGAGTGTTAAATAAAGTGCAAATCATAACTAAGTAAACTTTAAGCCTAATATTAAATGTGTAAATAGCAATAATTAAATAAAGCTAATTATTTTAATTTAACCAGCGATTGTTTGATTACTACACAATCCAGCGGTACGAATCCGAGTACAGAGAGTTAGAGGAATTGTCAGGAGGGCAATTTTGTAACAGAGTAAATTGTCAAGAGGGCAATTTCGTAACAATATGTATCTCCCCCAAACCGGCCGTACTCCGTTCCACAAGGACTTGCGCTCGAATTGCTTCTTCTACCAATTCCTCCAGATTTCCTGTTTTGCTATTCAGCATATGAATCTTTAGAGCGGAGTTGCGGAGCCCCACTACGAAAGTCGTTAACACCGACTTGTCAACTTCGTATAATAACGCGGTATCACCAACGCCATCGTACTTATTTTTGGTTACTTCTTGGGCCATCATCCGAAGTGACTCCAAACGCCTGGCAAAGGCGCGTATGTCTTCCCCCGCCTGTTGTTTCCCGATTCTAATCTCCTGGGATATGTCTTCCAGAGTTCTCTCCTTAAGATAAGTTTTCTTCAGAAGGCCATAAAGCTCATTCACACTGGCGAATTGTTTTGGCAGCACAAGGTTGTACGCAGCTCCAAATAACCTTTGCTTTATAAAGTCGAAGAAATCCTGTAACTCATCAGGGCTTATGCTCCGCTTTGCAAGCTCACAACCTTGAAGGAACCTACTTAGTTCTGAACTCAAATCTGCTGAAGCAGCACCAGTAAACACAGGTACTAGCCAGGACACGGTCTTGGAGATGTCCTCCATACCCATTTTACGCATTCCTGTATTACTTATGACCGGTAAAATTTGAGAGTTATCCTTTTGGGTGTTTTCTAAATTCACTCCCCTTGGATCTGAAATGTATTTGACTAGCGACGGACTCAAACTTATTAGTCTTCGACCGTTTGCCCGTACATTCGAAATATCATCCACCGTATTGGGACTTTGCAGCTCTGATTCTGGCTCGTTTGACGGATAAACCTGATTCTTAATACCTATTGAACTTCCTGGAGAAAATGGCTCGACACCGATTTCCGATGCGTCAAATAAAAAGTCCGCTTCACTCTCTCCAGTCAATATTAATCTAGGCTTTACCACACAACCTATTCCTTCCGGAGTTAAATACTCCGGCCAGCGAACTTCTGGTGGCAGAGCTAGTACTGTCTGGGTTTGAATTTGAGAGGTTGAAGCCGATCTCACTCTTGCTGACTTAGTGGTTGCCCCGATTCTTTTGAGCTCCAAGTTTTCCTTCTCCAGATGCGACGCGGCTTCCTCAGTTTCCCGGAGTTGCCTAGAAAGTACTCTAGTTTCATTTTCGAGAAATTCCGTATTTATCTTCAATTCCTCGGTATATTTGAAGACTTGGAAACATTTTTCTTCCGTCCGACTCTGAACAGTAGCTAACGCTTGGTCTGCTGCCTCCAGAGTTGACAGGTTTCCACCGGTTTCTCTCGCTAATCTCCAGAGTACCTGGGCTTCACTCTTGCTTTTTGCCGCTTCCAATTGTTCAAACCACTTTTCTGCGAACAATTTTACCTCAGTTTGTAGAGACCTAAGATTGTCTCGAGCCTTGTCCTCCTGCGAACTAGGACTATCTCCCTGTGCTTCCAGCTTTTCTAGATCCAGTCTGAATTTGGTCAACCAGTCGCGTTGACGTGTAACGGGTAATCCTGGGTAAAGTACCTTGTCACCACAACAGTCCTTAAACTTTAACAACTCCTCGTTGATGCTATTGAATACATTCAGCAAGGCTTCTAACTCCGTTATGTTCTTGCGGTACTACGCGGTGTTTTTCCTTGCTTTGCTATCCTTCCTACAATTTCTGATTCTCTTCTGAATTGTCTCGCTCTGTAGCTTTTGAGCTTCCAGCAATCTTATCGCTTCTCTTGGCGTTTCCATAGACCGAACTAATTCTTATCTATGACGCCGTAATAAATGGTACAAACTCGTTTTCTTTCTTCTTATATTTATAAATTTTATTAATAAACAATTCTTTTTTTTTTCCTAACAACAAGTTAAGATAATTAAACTAACAAGTTATGAATAACAATGATATTATTCATATAGCATTCCTTCATATTATTCAAAAGGTCCACAATGGCAGTTAGTTTACTGCCCAGAAGGTCCAACAAGTACATTCCCTCCTCCAAACCTATCAAATTCACAAAAACAATCCCCTCACATATATTTGTTGCGAAAGCGCACAAAGGATTAAGCAGGGGTGACGGGTTTTAAGAGGAACTGATATTAAACCAGAAGGATGGCCCAGGAAGGTGGCAAATTGTTCCAAAAAAGGCGGCAATGGCCAACCGCCTAAAAAATACGCACTCCACAAGGAAACTGAAATGCCTACAGGCAAACTTCCACCATGCAAAGATGGCTTCTGACGTCCTAAACAGGAGGTCTGCATACGAAACTTTAGACCTGGCACTCATTCAGGAGCCTCGGTTGCTGAATGAGAAAACCAAAAGTCTAAACAACACTGATGGTAAGCTTATATATGATTACAACCATTCTAGGGCTACAGCGGCCATTCTTGTAGGTAGAGAACTTAACTTTTTACCCATTTCAGAGATTGTGCAACAGGATCTTGGGGTATACGGACCAAAGTGCCAACACTCAGAGGTGAGTAAGAGGTGGTGATTGCTTCAGTCTACCTGCCCGGAGATTGTCCCGAAGCAGCTTCAAGTGAGGTAGCTGCCCTAAAAGAGTATTGTGACAAAAAAGGACTGAAATGGCTACTGACGCAAACTAATATCATACCACCTGGGGCAGCACTAATATAAATTCAAGGTGTGAGTACCTTTTAGAATTCATATGAAGAAGTAAGTTAGAAATAGTTAATAGAGGTAACGGACCGACCTTCGTAAGCGACATAATGGGTGAAGTCATTGAGCTCACCCTGGCCACTTTAAACTTATCGTTCGCTATCTTCAACTGGTATCTCTCAAAAGCGGTATCGATGTCGGGTCATCGCCATTTAAGATTTGATTTAGATACCCGAATGGATATATGTCAGAGATTTCGGAATCCCCACAAAACTAATTGGTATTCGTTTCACTTTCATATAAATAATAATGTAAATTACTCCACTGAGCCTATATAAACGCTACACAAGCTTACAATTGAAACAGGAAATCTTCTGAGCAGCCTCAAAAATTCTTTGAAGGAGAATTGCTCAGAAAGACTTAGGAAGCCTCAAAGGGACGTTCCCTGGTAGAATAATGTGCTCAATACTCTGAGAAACCAAGTAAGGAAACCCTTTCACAAAGCAAAGAGGAAAGGTGACGGGGACAACTATGAAAACACGAGCTATAAAGAGGGAGCATTGCTGGAACATCTCAGATCTGCACAAATGTTTCGCCTTCAGAAACCCCTACGGGAACAATATTCAAATGGTCTAGATACCCTCAAGAAACTAGATAGAAACTACGCAAGATTTTCTGAGGAAATATGTTCTCTGCTCCTGGAAACACATTTTCCGGGTTGTTAGCTGGTGGGCCCGGCACCAAACTTGATCCAAGAGCAGTTCTTGACTCCCAAAGTTATAAATAATAACAGGGTATAATGGGCCACCTCAACTTTTGACCCATACGAATCTCCTGTCCCAGATTATTTCATGCTCGCTCTCCACAATTAGCCCCAAAAGAAGAACAATTGTGCGGTAGTAACAATGGGGACATTTCTTGCTATGTAGAGAAACCGGTCGCGCATATAACTGCAACTCCACACACTAAAATTACGACTACTCCCAGAAACGCAAGTAACCAGCTACCGCACTCAGATCAGAGACACACTAACACACATGAAGGCTCCACAATGCCCCCAGTACACTCAGCGCTCGTGGAAATCTAAATGCGCCTCACTGTACACAACCGAAAAAGAAAACAAGCGCGGACAGACTGACAATGTTTTATAAAAAAAAAGAAGAGCGCAAAACTAAAAGATCAACAAAGGAAATTAATATATCTCTTCATTGTAGTGTTCCTCTCTCTGATCAGCTAAATCATCGTACTCCTATCTCGTGTGAGCAAATTACATCTAGGGCAACATTACAGGCAGGCATAGATCGCTACATGCATGTAAAGCGAAAATAAAGTCCTCAAACTAAATTGGGCAAATAGGCAGCAAAAATTCATAAGCCAAATATTAGTAATAATAGGAAGCTCTCTAATCACGATGCTACGGACTCGGGTGTCCAAAATCAAACAACATCCAAATCGCATAAGCCACAACCTATTTATTTATGTGAACACAGCTCCAACACATTAGTGCAAAGTATGAGCCTGCTAACAGGCAACAAAAATTCCATATTATGCATCTAATGAAAGGTAACATAGCGGGAAAAAAGTTCAAATATACGAAGAATGCAACTACCGTATTACACTTCGATAAAAATAAAAAGAGCTTTTATACATACCAACTAAAAAGTAGTAAGGAGCTTGAGGTATTTATAAAAGGCATGGAAACTGATATAGATCCGGATGAAATCAAAGAGCTTTTAAAGATGCTGGTTTTAAAGCGAAGTCCGCTTACAACATAAAAAATAAGAATAAACTACCACAACCACTATTTCGATTCGAACTTGAACCTGACACGGGAAAATTGAAAAATAATGAAATTCACCCTATTTACCATATGCGATATTTGTTGCATCGACGTATCACCGTCGAGGAACCACACAAGAGACAATGTCCGGTGCAATGCTCAAATTGTCAACATACAAAAACGTATTGCACGCTACGTTCAGTAGGTTTCGTCTGTGGGGATATTCACAATTTGTCACAATGCTCGTCAGACAAATCTAATGCTGAAGCCAAAAATGCAGCAACTGTGGTGCCAATCACACTGCCAACTAACGTGGATGTCTAGTACATATAGACATTAAAAAAGGCCCTCCCAAAGTCTAGAAGCTATGCTAATGAGTCTCACTCAATGTTTAACACAATTCATGACCACAATGCAAAATATGTTTCAAGCGGTCACAAAAACGCAAAACCAAATGAGGCAAATGATCATTTCCAAAAAATTAAATTTATTTCTCTTTGTCAGTGGAATGCCATTTCTTCCGCCAGAAGAAATTGGAATTGAAAAACTTTTTGTGTTCCAATAAAATTTATGTAATGCTTGCCTCTCAAACTCATCTTACAAACAAATTCAACTTTTCCATTCCGGGTTATAAGTGCATATGACGAATCGTCCTGATGAAGGCCCATTGTGGAACTGGTATATTAATAAGAAATAGAATAAAGCACTATGCTATTCATGATTACGAAATAGACTACCTACAAGCCACTATTAATGCAACTCCTCCTAAATTACCATTCCCATCGCATGGTATCCGGAAAACTACCTTGGACATTGAAACCCTAGTCAATGAAAAAAGACTGTTCAGACGCCATTGGTAAAAACACAGATCGCCCACGACCAAACAAAACTATGCTTTATCTAAAAGACGTCTCAGTGAAGCCTTACATGCAGAGCTGGAAAAACACTTTAAAATCTACACGAAAAAAATATTCCCTACTGAAAAGTCTAATTATTTCTTGTGGAAAGCTAATAAAAACATAAAACTTCCAATGCAGTCGAGCCACCACTTAGATTGAGTAATGGGAGCTGGGCGAGTAGCGACAAAGATGAAGCCTTAGCTTATCATCTGTAAAAAGTGTTCACATTGAATTAATACAGCGGGCACAATCGAAAATAATTGGAACTATTATAAGCTCCCTCTGATACATTAAGAACTATAACATCCACAGCGATCTAAATATACCACTGATAAAAACTGAGCTAAAAAAAATCAAATGCAAATACAAATTCAAACTCCGACATCATCCCAATTACTAGGCAAGACAATTACTTCAAACTAAAATACACTCACGTTTATGTACGCAAGACTGAAATCATTTGATTGAATTCAGTAGTTTAAACTGTTATACTTAATTATACTTAATTATTTTAATAATTTAGTTACTTAGTAATTCCAATACACTTGCTGGATAATATTACTATTCTTTTTAAAATTTGAATAGTTATTGTTAGTCTTATTATAAAAGAATTCAATAAATAAAACAACTATTATAAAAAAAATATAAATAATACTGAGAAACGTGCGCGACAATAACTCAGAGAAAGAGGCAAAAAAAAAACTAAAACGCAAAGCACAAACCCAAAAACAATAGCATCGTACAGGCTCAGCTTATAATAAAGAAATATATTCCATATATCGCATACTACACTGTAAGTTAAGTTTTCAGCCACGTACCAAAAAATGTTTTTACCTCAAAGCACGTCTGCGGCAAAAACCCAGTTTGTGCTAAGTGTGCTGGAAGTCATATAACCAGTAATTGTCTAATTGAACAAAAAAGCGACAACGCTTGTGTTAATGTATAATTTTATTCGATATTTTAAATTTTTTAAAATTCATAATTTTGATTTCTGTATAATTTATTCTTTCAGTTCATATTAAGAACAAAAGTTCGTTGCACTTTGCATAACAACAACTTAAATTCTCTTTCACATTAAGCAAACGGAAATTCGCCATTTTTGTTTTTGCTGGTTCAGTCTCATGATAATATACTACTTTAGCAAATATGTTGTACCACTTTGCCACGAACTACAATATTGTTGATTATATGTTTTGTTTTGAATATGCTAACTTTGCATAAAAACGCAAGAAATGATTTAATAAAGTCAGTTCAAATTAGAACTCTAAAGAACAAATATTGAATTCACATTTTTTCATGGTTTTCTAGTTCAAGTATTATAAGGTCAGTTTGAATTAATTTAAATTCTGTTTCTTCGTGAATTCTTATTTCAAGTAGTGAAAATTCAAAATCACAAATTTAGATTAAAATTTTGAATTAACATTTAATCATCGTGAATTCCCAGGTCAAGTACTGGAAATTCAAAACAGAAATTCCAAAAAAAAATTTAAATTAACAGATTGTATAAAATGTGCCTTATGCTGTGAAAATCACACTTCTAACTATTAGGAGTGTATGGTTTACAAAGCCCTTAAATATTAAACGTTTCCCATTACTTAGGAAAAAAGAAATATCACTGGCAGAAACCAAACATCAGCAACCTACAACAGCCAACTAAACGCAGCGTCGCTTCACCTAACTTGACTTATACGTAAGTAATAGCCGGTAATCCAAATAATACTCCAAATCCAACCGTACAAAATTACAAATGTCTCCCATGATGTATATTATCACGATGCTGATCACTAAATTGAATGAACGAACTAATAAACTTGAAAATAGCTCTCTGGAATGTTAATGGACTTAATCAACATATTCTTGAACTTAAAACGTTTATCCACGATAACCAAGTTTACATTCTGCTAATATCTGAGACGCATTTCACTTTATAAAAATGGCATGGTACTCAATTTACCATAAAAGTCACCCAGACAACACAGCTCGTAGTGGTTCGTCAATAATTATAAACAATAAAATCAAATCCATTGAAATGGATTTTTATAGGAAAGACTACCTGCAGGCTGCTACAGTAACAACCGAAGACTTCTATGGACAACTTATACTATCTGTAGTTAACTGCCCTCCAAAAAACACTTTTAAAACTCTTGGGCTCAAGAAATACAAATGCAAAATAAGACAACTATCTGAATCAATAAAAGAAAGTAAAAGCAACTTCATGAGCACTGGATCGAGTGATATGGGAAAAAGACACTTCCTAACAAAACCCATCAAGCACGAACATTTAACTTCAATCAAACTTCGAATTCTCATCTTTCCATCCTCCGGTTCTTTTACCATAACAAGCCACTCCCCTAACAAATTTCACAGGGAAACAAATTCTGCCAGTGGGCCAGTCAATAATCGCATTGGTAAACAATTGCAAAATTGTGAAAACGAAAGAGGAGGGCAATTGACAACTAGGAAATAACACGTAGATATAAATAGTATACAAGCAGGAGATTATTAAATAAAGGGAGATTCGAAAACTTGACGCTTTCTTAATTTGCGATGCTAAGTGAAGTTGGGTGCGAAGAGGGACAGGTTCAGGTTAGGTTTTCCTGCTACTAACGGCTCATGTCTCTTAAATCTTCCTACTCTCACCTCTACGTGGTGCACCCTGGTAACCTGAGCAACCTAGGTGAAGATGTGGTAACCATCCCATGTGAGATCCTTGGTCAGGGCCAACGAGAGAGGGAGCTTTGGTGAGGCCACTCTGACATATTCGGTTTAAGGATTCATCAAAGTGTGCGAGGCCAGGTGGGGTCTCGCATGTAGGAACGCTGGCGGAGGAGTACTATAGGTACCAACGGCAGCGCCCATACCCCCGAAGTGGGTTACCACTACCAAACAACAAATCCCTAGTTTAGGGTAGTGCGCTGGGCTTGGAACTCGCCACATAAAAAAAATAATTCAGTGAATATAAGATTGAAGCCTCGGATGAAATACAACACAACTTTTGACGACAACCCCCGCAAACGTTATAAGGAACACGATTTAAGGATATGCACCTGGAATGTCAGGACCCTTAATAGGGAAGTTGCCTCTATCCAGCTGGTTGACGTTCTCGAAAAATTTAAAGCTGACGTCACCGCACTCCAGGAAATGCGACGGACGGGGCATGGACGCTCAAAAAAAGCAACATGTGACATCTACTACAGCTGCCATGCGACGAAGCGCAGACTCGGTGTAGGTTTTGTGGTAAGCAAAGGACTGCGAAATGAAGTCCTGGGATTTAACCCAGTTGACGACGGGCTTACCACACTCCGCATTAAGGAGAAATACTTTAACATCAGCCTAATCTGCGCACATGCTGGATGAGAAAGTAGAAAACACCAAGGATGCCTTCTATGATCAACTAGAAAAAACCTTCGATCGATGCCCCCGCCACCATGTAAAAATTGTGCTAGGTGACTTCAACGCCAAGGTGGGCAAAGAGAGCATTTCTGAACCAACCGTTGGCAAGTTAAACCTCCACGAGCAGTCATCAGAAAACGGTTTGAGGCTGATCGACTTCGCCGAAACACGGAACATGATAGTAAGTAGTACTAGATTCCAACATCCCGATATTCATAAAGCCACCTGGCTGTCCCCTGATCATAAAAACAGGAATCAAATTGATTCCTGGTTTTCTTTGGGCGGTGATTGGCTATCACCGCCCAAAGAAAAACAGCTGTATTGATGAAGAGTGTGGCAACGACGCTGCAGAGAGGCCGCAGTATACCAACTCACCCTGCGATCGGCTGCAACGCGAGCTGCTAAGGAGAGATATCGAGAGAAGAGAAGGGAAGAGAAGCGTATTTTTAAGCGCAAGAAACGAGAAGCCGAAAAGAGAGAATGCGAGGAAATCGAGATGTTTGGCAGCAGGAATATGGCTCGAAACGTCTACGAACTTGTGAAGCGGCAAAAGGAAGGTTTTAAGACCGGAGCCAATTCCTGCAAAGACGAAAACGGGAATTTAGTGACGGATGTCCAACGCATACTCACATTATGGAGGGAACACGTCTCGAAGCTGGTGAATGGCGACAGCGCTAATGATAACAATGAAGATGAACCCGACCCCACCGTTGCTGACGACGAACATGAAGTAGCGCCACCCGACTATGAAGAGGTCTTGGTAGCTATTAGGCGGCTCAAAAACAACAAAGCCGCCGGAGCTGATGGTATACCAGCGGAGCTATTCAAGGCTAGCGGCGATGAGCTCACGAAATGCATGCACCAGATGATCTGCAAAATATGGTCGGAGGAATGCATGCCCAGCAACTGGAAATTAAGTGTGCTCTGCCCAATCCACAACAAGGGTGATCCGGCAATCTGTGCCAACTACCGCAGGATCAGCCTTCTGAACATCGCATATAAGGTCCTGTCCAGCGTACTCTGTGAAAGGCTGAAGCCCATCGCCAATGAACTGATTGGGCCTTATCAGTGTGGCTTCAGACCTGGTAAAGGCACCATTGACCAAATGTTCATACTGCGTCAAATCCTAGAGAAAACCCTAGAGAAGCAGATCGACATACACCACCTTTTCGTCTATTTCAAAGCCGCATTCGACAGCACCGTAAGGAGTCAACTACGCCACTATATCTGAATTTGGCGTCCCTGCTAAGCTAATTCGGCTGTGCAAAATGACGCTAAGCACCACCACGGGCTCAGTTAAAATCGGTAATGATTTGTCCAAGCCGTTTGTTACTGAGCTAGGATTCAGACAAGGTGACTCGTGTGTTTACTTCAATCTAATGTTGGAAAAAATCGTACGCGCAGCAGATCTAAATCGCACAGGCACTATCTTCCACAAGAGTGTTATGTTACTGGCGTACGCTGACATTGGCCATAACAGCCGCGCCGTGAGTGCTGCATTTTCCGGCTTGGAGAGAGAAGCGAGGTGAGTGGGTTTAGCGGAAACGAGGGCAAAACGAAGTACTTGTTGTCAACATACAAAGAGTGTCAGCGTCTTGGACACCACGCCACTGTTGGCGACTACAACTTTGAAGTTGTGAAGGACTTCGTTTATATGGGAACCAGCATCAACACTACGAACGATGTCAGCAAGGAGACCAAGCGCAGAATCACTCTTGTCAACAGATGTTACTTTGGGCTCAGTAGGCAATTGAGAAGCAGATCCCTCTCTCGACGAACAAAAATTACGCTCTACAAAGCCCTCATCCTTCCCGTCCTGCTGTATGGTGCCGAAACCTGGACGATGACAAACAACGATGAGCGATCTTTGGGGGCGTTCGAGAGAAAAATTCTTCGAAGGATCTATAGTCCTATATGCGTCAACGGAGAGTATCGAATCAGATGGAACAACGAGCTGTTTGAGCTGTACGCCGACATTGATATAGTTCAGGGCATGCTGGGACATGTTGTGCGAATGGATGAAAGTGCTCCGGCGAAAACAGTGCTGCAGATGCCGCCAAGTGGCGGGCGCAGGAGGGGGAGACCACCACTACATTATACGGACCAGGTTCAAGAGGACCTGGCTGCACTTGGTGTTTCCAATTGGTGCCAGCGTGCGCGAAGCAGGACGACTGGCGAAGGCTAATAACTCGGCAATGATCAGAAATGGCTGTCCGCCAATTACGATGATGATGCTGAAGTGAAGTGGCCTCAGGCAGCTACCAAGCGCCCAATAATAGTCCAGTTGGCAATCAGTAAAGTGGACTCAGACAGCTATCAAGGGACCAGTTAAAGGCCAGTAGGTTAGATTAGAGAAATTAAAAAGTGTTGGACCAACGTGACAGTTTTACAAATTTGCCCACATCCCCAATTTTACAGGTTGCGAGATGTGCATTCTTCGTGTGGCTAAGGATGGACACTGAAACATAAGATGAAGTCACTTCTTCCTCCTCAGCGCCGAACACACGAGGAGAAATCGTAGTACTGATGGATTCGCATCCGAGTTGAAGTAGCTGAATGATACGATTTTTGCTGACGATAGGCCAGGCTTGCCGTGAAATACGGCAAGAACATTCCTCCGCTCATATATTGTTGGCCTCGTGAAAATACCTGAGTTTGATCGCCAGCCTTTCTATAGCGAAAGGGATGCCAATATCAAGAGAAGCGTCTACTTCGGATAGCGGTGTTCCTTATTTTTGAAGTTCATCTGCATCGCAATTTCCTTCGATGTCCCTGTGACCAGGTCCCAGACTAGGTGAACTGTAGAATGCGTGGAGAGCTCGTTTAGAGCTGACTGGCATTTTTGTAAGACTATTGATAATGTACTAACGCCCGTAAGAGAGTTAATAGTAGCTTGGCTGTCAGAGAAGAATTTAAGTTTCTCACCAGAAACCTTATTCCTTAGACCCTAATTCACTGCGTGGTAAATTGCCAATACTTTTTCCTGATAGACACTGCAATGGTCAGGGAGTTTGAGCGAGATGCTAAGATCCCATTTTTTGGACAAAATCCCCCTACCGACCCTTTCCCAAACCTAGACACGTCTGTGAAGATATCCAGAGTTTCATCGGTGACCACTCTGCTTCCGGCCTGGTCGTCTCTGCACGGGATAATAAAGTCGAACCCCGTTAAAGTTGGAATTCAGACAGACATAGTCCACAGAATTGGTGGTAGGCAACTTCTTATTGAGGATACTAGCGTGTCCCAGGTCCATCCTCACCCAGCGAATAAGTGCGTTGAGTCTGGTAGCAACTATTTCGTTTTACCAGAAGTTATGAGGGTAGCGGGCATAGAAACGCAAAAAGAGCCCTAGTAGGTGTGGAGCGTAGAGCTCCAGTGGTCAAGATAGCTGCACTTATTCAGACTTTGTCAATTGGATTCAAGTTACAAGCCTTGACAATAGCCGGCCAGCAGAAAGCAGCTCCGTATAGGAGGTTTGGTTCAACCACGGCTGTATAAAGCCAGAGCATGATTCGAGGTTGCAGACCCCATCTAGCACCTACTGCCGTTCTACAGTCATACAGTGCGCACGATAATTTACGGACCCTCTCAGCTAGATTGGACTTCCAGCTGAGCTTCGGGTCAAGTATCAGAACAGATATTTGACTTTGTTGCTTAATCTAAGCGAAGTGCCATTAATCTTGGGTAGAATGAAGTAAGGTATTTTGTGCCTTCTAGTGAATAGCATGGCTTCAGTCTCTGCTGGATTTTCGCTGAGCCCAAATTTCGTACACTAGTTAGTCAGGGTGTCTAGTGCATAGATAAGCTTTTCAGAAAGTGTTTGAGAGAATTTACCGGAGGCATTGATAGCGATGTCGTCTGCATAAGCTATTACGCTGCAACTGCGATCTTCCAGTCTTTTGAAAGCAGTGTTAACTGTTAAATTCCAGAGGAGGGGAGACAAGACCCCATGTATCTGCTCACAGCCCTTTGGCAGTGAGCATTGCCAATACTGGAGGCAATTGTCCTAGCTCTGAGCAGATGCTCAATGAATTTGGCAAGACTGACGTTTTGATTCAGATCTAATAGAGCTATAACTATGCCAAGCTACCATTAACGCTCTTACGGGCGTTAGTACGTTCTCAAGACTTTTACAAAAATGCCAGTCAGCTCTAAACGAGCTCTCCACGCATACTACAGTTCACCTAGTCTGGGACCTGGTCACAGGGACATCGAAGGAAACTACGATGCAGAAACATACTCTTCTAGGGTGCGGTCTTGTCGCTCTCAACACAGGAATCCACATCAAGCCAATATTCTACATACAAAGACCGGAGGCGCTTATTTCAATTCTCGCATCGAGATCAACGCCATTCAATGGGCTATACGCCCTTCTCCTCGTTGAGCTCTTGGGAAAGCAAGCTTCAGTGGCGAGACTCAATTCGGCCAAAGCCGTATACAAAAATAGTTGGCTTTCATTCCCAACCATATTGACTATTCCCTTCCTTCTTACTTATTCGATACCAAATTCTCAGTCGAAAGCCTCAGTAGCTAGTACTCATTCCCCCCAACACCTTGCACTCATAATTAATTGTGGTGTAAGGAATAATATAATAATAATATTTCTATACGTATAGCTGCATGAATACAACTACTGAAGCAGTATGGTTGAACAGACTAACATTTGGAAAGTTTTACTGACAACAAGGCACTTCCTCATAGCATGTGTAGCGGCGCACGTAAACAAGATATCCCTTACTGGAGTGTCAGGACATTATGACATGAACCCGCCAGACTTCGCACAACAAAAAAAATTAAGTTTTTGATGTATTTATTTACAATACTGCATATCTTCTATCTTCCTCGAATAGATCAACAAAGGGTGGCGGGCCATTCCCCCAAACAAGGCCTGGGATCATCAAAGTTTTAATTAAAAATTCAAACATTTTAGCCTTCTCAAGGAACAGAATGAAAAATATATCCACAATAAATTTAATTCTAACAAATGTCTGATTTTATGAGAAAAATTATATAACTCTACAGATAAGATATTAGTAGCTCTATTGGTTTCAAATGAAATTGAACACTCTTTACTTGGCATTAATTAAACATTTGTGGCCATAGAATTTATGGTGAAATCATAGAAACTTGAATAATCACACTAGTCAACAGTATTTTTGCGCAACGGATACCACTATATTTTTTTAAAGTAAAATGACCCGCTGATTCCGAAAATGATAACCATCTACGGGTTAGAAATCGAGATATCGGCGGATATATGTTTTTGGGATTTTAAAAAAAGTTTTCCCACTGAGATGCGAATATTTGCTGTTATTCGCGTCTGATCTGACCGAGTAGTAGCAAAAATAGGTATTAAATACTCTATTTCATTTCATTTATATAGTATAACTTAAATTTCATTTTATTTTTCCAACAGGGGTAAAACTAAATACAAAAGCATATAAGTGTAATAAAATTATACCGCGTTTGGGTTGCCTATGTTGTGAATCGCAGATATGCATTTTCTTACAGTCACAAATTGAGGTTATAATTTTTTCTATATTTATTAATTATAATGGAATTATATATATTTTAAATTTGACTAATTATAATTTGCTCCAGCATTAATAGCCACAAATTAGATTCGCTTTTTATGCCCTTTAGCTTTAAAAAAGTTTACAAGGGTAGACTAATTTTGTGCTTTTGAAAGGGGTTGCAACTACAAGCGGGTATGGACATAAATATACAGATATGATCAGACTCACTTTCTGAGCAATTTTTATTTTGTCCGTCCGTCTGTTAATCTGTCAGTCTGTGGCCACTTTTTCTACACCGTTAGAGCTATCCTAATGAAAGTTTGCAAAAATACAGTCTGGGAAAAGATACAGAACCAGTTGAGCTGATTTGAAAAAAGACCACGCCTATCTCCCATATATACTCTTTTTACCTTTTATAAAATAACTATACCTTCGGTACAATTAATGGAATTGTGACGCAATTCTGTAGTTATGGAGATGTGGGTCCTGCCACGCTCACCATTAACAAATATTCATAACTTAAGATCTATAACAGATTTAGGGACAAAATTTTACGAAAAGTAACATATGGACATTATAAATGTTTTTGAGCCAAATTTTTCATTAGTGCATATATTAAGCCTACAAAGGCACGGACAAGAATCTACACTATTCTAATCAACTCAAGGTACCCTCCCGAAAATATGGTCCTAATTATGATTTACGAAGAAAACGTATCCATTGTTGAACTCGCATACACAAGGAGTGGCAAAGCCATCTAACCCGACTTCAGTCTTACTTACCTGGCTTAGTTTCAAATACTACTTACTACAATTCAGGTCCAACAAATATTTTTAATTCAAATATGTTCGAAGCTAACACCAATACTTATTTCAAAAGATCGCACAATCCCTTTATTTTTTCAACGCTAGCCTCTGGCTTTGATGTTTGCTTCTCGTTTATCTGAAACCCGAACTGACCAAAGATAAACTTGTCTTCTTCCCAAGGTAGCCGGACTGGTGCAACCTGACAAAGTGTGCATACAGACTTTTCCGTTGCTTCAAACCCCTTTGCCCTATTTGATCGTCGACATTTGCTGTTCTTGCACTTTCCACAAGTTCTATATCGAGAGTTATGTGGCCTAACGAAGACTCATTAAAAAAAAATTACATTATAGCTCTTCAACAAGAGCGAAATCAAAAGATACCACTTTTTTCTTCAAATAGAAGTTAAATAATGAACTCATAATTCTAATTTACATGGCTTGAAATCTATTCTAGATTACAATAAATGCTAAATAATTATTTTAAAAAATAAACAATATTTCTAAAACCTAAATAAATTAAAATTATCTGGAAAGGAAGTGCAATTAGTTTGCAATAACAGCTGACTCGGCGTCTGGTTTCATTACCTCTTCCGTTTATTGTGTTTATGTTACTGTTTTTATTTTTATTGAATTGAAGTGTTTTCCTACAGGTGGAATTGATTAATGTTTTTAGAATATGTAAAAGGATAATTAAATTTGGTACTGGTTGAAAAATACAAGTTCCATTTTACCGGCATCCTTGAGGGTACAGTTAGCCGTCTTTTGTTAGAGACTGTTTTAGTGCCACAAATGTCACTAATGAAACACAAAGGTTTAACAAATTATAACAAATAGTATATATCCGTGGAGCTTTCTTCTGCACTGCCAAATTAAATCAAAAATTAAAATACAATTCAAACTCAAGATCTTTCCACGATGTACCTGTAGCTTGTTCCCACCGTGCATGAATGTGCTGAGCTAGCGTCTGGCACATATCAGCAACATGCAGGCGGATACTTCTATACTTGATTTGCAGTGTCAGCTATATCGTAAGATGGATTTCACAATGTGGCCTAATTAAAAAAGTCCCGTAGATCAAGAAATATCTGTTGTCGGTCATAATGCCATATAATTTTTTTGAATATGACGAATATCACAACGCCAAACCCCAGGCAGGTGATGATGGCCTACCGTGAATGCTCGAAGGTTTGTAGCCAAGTCCCCCAAATAAGCGATGTTTTTCCCTCTCAGCTCGTGCATAAATTCAACGTCGATTTTGTAACCTAAGTTAGAAATATTTGTCATCACGGATGGTAGTACCAGCAAGTTTTTGTGACCTTCTGACACGAGTACGTTTTCGCTTTAACGTTACCCGTTGAAGTTGGTTACAAATAATGTGTCTTTTTAAATGAATTCTATAATCTCTGCTGGCTTTGCCCTGTAGGTACAGTTCGCGTCGCCACCCTTTAGCACCCTGGCCAAGCACTCGCTGTCATCCAGTTATTTCAGCACATTTTCGTCGCAGATTGTGGAGTTATTAATAGTTAGGCACTTACTAGTTATCCCGAGGGTTGTCCTATGGTTTATCAGCTCACGAGTGAATTTGATGTTGTCTACAATTCCCCGCTCGTTTTTCAGGATTGCAATCCAGTTAGCAGCATAGGGTGTGCCTGCTACCCACTTCCAGGCGGAGACTATCCAATTGATGGATCGTGTTTTCCTGGACGTCGAACATTTCAATAGCCTAATCCTATCTGTGATTTGCTGGACATGGAATATTGTTAGCAATTTCATCTCATTTTTTTTTGTGTTCTGTTCCCCACGGCGTTCATAGTCTCTGTACGAATTCATATAAATATCAATCGCACAACCTTCAACTTTATATTTGTATGTATCCGTACGTTTGTACCCACAACAACAACAAGGAATATGCAGTCTGCGCGTGCAGTAGCATTGTGGCTCAAATGACACTTGCACAAGAATTAGGTGCATTCCCAAAATTGCTACATAAGCATTTGGGTGGCATTGAAACGTATGTTCATTGAACTTGCACATGCTGCTATGCGCTGCTGTTATATTCTGCTGATATTTATTTTTTGTACATATTAATTATTATTGATGATGTTAGCAATAAGTTATTATTTAAGACAATGAATTTCAATAAACAAATCACTCTTTGATTCTTTAGCAACAAGAAAACTGAGTCTTTTTATTTTCAGCGACGGATTGTTCAGGTTCAAGTGCTTGAACAATCAAATTATTATTCCTAGTCTCATATTGGTTCAAGTGCCTGTATGAGACGTCAATAAGGAATACTATCACTACAGTCAAACGAGGCTGTATTTACAGTCTCGTTCAGCAGATGTTCAAATTCTCCCAGATACAGAACGTGAATCATAATGAAGTAGCCATTCACAACCCATGCTCTGCCATCCTTGATGGACACAATGGGAGCTTTCTACTCGAATATATGGACTTCTTCTGCCGATAATATGCTAAAAAATCGACTCTTCAAATAAAACTATGAAATGTTTAATATTAAGGCATTTGTATGAATTAGTGTTTAGTAGATGTTAGATACTAATATAAAATTTATTATTTTAATAAATGTTATCATTTAAATATGTTAGTAGTTTGTTTTAAGTATAATAATGTTTTATAACCTCCTTTATAACTATTTTTAGATATTAGAATTTTAGTAAATTTTAGTATTTAAAATTGTTTTTTATGTTGTAAGTGTATTGATAGTGTTTTAAAATTTCTTTTATACAAATTTTTTAGATATTGGTATTTTATTATTTAAAATTGTTAGTAGTATGTTGTATGTATAATGATAGTGTTTTATAGTTTTCTTTATAACTATTTTTTAAATGTTAGAATTTTAGTATATTTTAGTGTTTGAAATTTTTAGTAGTATTCTGTAAGTACTATATTAGCTTTCCTATTATCTTTATAATTATTTTTTGTTATGTTAAAATTGTTTATTACTCATACAGTTTCCACTATTTCTATGTTATTTCTACGATTACTACAATTATTACGACAGCTGCGCTATGCGAATTTTGCTGTATTTAAGGTGACTCTATGTAGTGGGTATATGTTGCATTTAAAGCAAACATTTTGTTTTCCTTTCCCTTTTTTTATAAAAATTTATTTTATATTCAGTTGTTTTCATACAATAGTTAATTTGTATTTGGCGCAGTTATGGCCAAATGGTGTATTTTCTATTCCGTTTACTTGGCTTTAGCGAAAGATTCCTGGTATCCGTTTTGGACGTAGTGTGTCAGGTTATGGCTCCCAAGGCTCCTACTATGGCACAAAGGTCTTCACAAGCCTTCCAAACTCTGAATCGATTTTAAGCAGAGTGGAATTTGTTAACCATTTTAGGTGTTTGCAACGCTAGTTTTTAGAAATTTTTTTACTAATAAATTATTCATTTTGGCTAATTGCAATTTCAACTATGGCTGAATATTTTTTAATAAATTAATCATTTTGGCTAATTGCAAGTTTAATTGAATTTTCCTCAAGACATTTTTTGCTAGTTGAATTTTCATAAAGACAAAAAAGTTTTTTTTATGTTCATATTTTTTTGTTACTTTACATTTTTAATGTGAGCCTTTTCCCTGTTACCGTATGGATCGTTACCCTGTTGTTTCTGTCTACTATTTCCTTTGTATAGTAAACCTCGCCTTTTAGTTGTTTATTGGCCACATAGACACACTCACCATATTTATATTGTCTTGGCATAGTCCTTGTATTATTCCGTCCAAGATTACGAGTTTCTTGATTGAGTTCAATTTGTTCTCTAATGTTTTCATTAGTTACCTTACTATACTTGACAATATTTTGAAAATTTAACCTCTGTGACCTATTGTAATATATGTCCTTGGGTTTTTTATGTGTTACTGAGTGAATTGAATTATTATAACGGTCGACCTCTACATAAAGTAGCTCCGTGAGTCGTAAGTTCCAAGTTCCAAGCTCCAAACAGCGAGTGAGAGTCTGATAAATCTCGATCCTTAAGGATATTTTAAAGTTTGCAACCATTGGGCTCAAAATCCCCGTTTGAATTCGGGAATTATCATTTTGAGCACTGTGAAGTAATGTACTACTTTTACCAATTTGCCTCGCAGACGAATAGCTAACCTATTTCTAATGTGGAATAGCTTTGAGAAATTTGAAAATTTATCTATACAGCCAATTTTTCGCCTTGTAATTCAAAGATATCGACATGCACTATTTCACAAGGAAATGTAAGTAGTGGCGAATTTTGAAAATGTAGCGTTACGGGATGCCTGTCATATTTACTCATTATACAAATTTAACAAGCCGCATCTTATCTTCTAATAAGTCTGCTCATATGTGGGAGGTAGTATTATTCAAGTATTTGTTCTCTATTTCCACGAGAGTTCCAGTGAGCTCTTTTATGTTCGTCCTATATTATTTGGCAAACACGATCCTAATTGGCAACGTCTTCTACCCATCTTTGCGTAATTAGTATGCGATACAAGGAAAAGTGGTTTAGCTAAGTGCTCGGAAGTAGTTGGAGGTATTGTTCTGGAATTTTTATTCCATTGATTAAAGAAGGGTTAAAGATACTTTTTAATATTGATGTGAAGCTGTGTTTATGAATCGTTTCCGTAGAAGCGTAATGGCGGGTATAACCGGGATGTGGTTTCTCATTTTAATGCAAATTCTTTCCCAACCTAATTTCTATTTGATTCCAATATATATATTTGGTGGGGGCCCGAAATGCGGAATTACATCACTATTATCCTGCACGGCACTATATATTATTGCTGCAGTTGGACTTGTTTCAAGGCAACCCTCACTAGCGGTATCGGTCTCGGATTGTAGCTTCCTGCACTCGCTGATTCAGTCTCGGAACCATTGTGTCATTTAAGTGA
Organism: Clusia tigrina; assembly: GCA_920105625.2. Classification (NCBI taxonomy): domain Eukaryota; kingdom Metazoa; phylum Arthropoda; class Insecta; order Diptera; family Clusiidae; genus Clusia; species Clusia tigrina. The sequence continues at coordinate 334,436,066 of OV050030.1, forward strand.
CAATTGAACAGACTCTGAACCATCCAAGTGGTTTAATTCTCTTTTCAGTCGAGAAAGCGCGTGAGCACGCAAATTAGATTTGCCAAGTTTGTAAATAGTTCACAGTTATATTCTTCAATTCTCGCTTTTCAACGCTTTACTTTTGCATAGAATTTCCTATTACCTAAAGCATATGTGAGAGGCTGGAGTTCTGTGTAAATGCGAGTACAAATAGAAACGCCCAGTACAAATAGAAACAAATATTATCTAAAGACCACACTATCGCCAACATCTCTTTTTCATTTGTAGCATAATTTATCCCCGGATGGTTCCGGTTTCTTGGGTTCCACACATACTAGAGAGTTGTATGGACTTTTAGATGGTCGAACTATCCCTTCAGATAACAACTCATTTACCTGCTTCACTACTTTATCCCTCATGCAAGCTGGGTATGGGTAGCTTTTAGGATAAATGGGATCACATGTTTTCCTTTTAATTTCAGTCCTAACCGATGTTTTTACCAACTCCGTTCAACAGATCGCCCGAAACAAGGATCGATATTTAGAGAGTAGATCCTCTAAACTTGACTTCACGTCACCACGAATGCTTTCAACAAGTACCAAATTCACTGCCAGGACTAAGAAATAAGAATTAGGAATAAGAAAGTTTTTCTTCTTGTCAATGAATGCTTCTATTTCCCGTCGTCGCTATGTCGTCGCGTATTATTCCATCGAATGACTCCAAAGCAGGCAACACGTAGAAAGTTAATAGAGAAATATTACCAAAGGTTCCAAGAACTTCCCTGTAATCCTTCTATTAATTGTTACCTTTCCAACAGCTGAGCTGACTGAAAAGGATTTTTGCGGGATGATTGCATTTTTAGCTAGAAGTGGGCGAATAAAATTCTTGTTGGCACCGGTGCTAGGAATTTTAGCTTTTTCCCACTACTAGTATATACTCTAGGTATGGTACGCTACATTCCCGCCTGACATCAAATTTATTTCAACTAGGCATTCCTGTGGGGTGTCGTACTCTACCGTAGGAATTTGGTCGGGGTCCATGGTCTGATTTGTCTCATTTGCTTCTGCGTCCAAATGGTACAGCTTTTGAATTGTCTTTTGAAGGTAGTTGTCTGCTTGTCTCCCCTTGGTCCATTCATATAATTCACCCGACGCGACTGTATAGATGCGCCTACTTCTATAATTTCCACCGGTGGTTGTGAAGCATTTGGTCTTGGTGGTGAATTCTGCTCGCCAAAATTCTGTCGTGAATGGTATTTCCTGTTTGTTGCTTGAAATTTTAATTTTCTATACAATAACACTGGTCTAATGTCTATGCGTGGAAGTTGATTAACAGGCACTATTACTCTGTATTAATATTAGGGGTGTGAATAGATTGACCTCTGTTATTTAAATTCTGAATTTCTAGACAAGCGAAATACGGCTTTGAATTAATAAAATAAACATTGTAAAAACTTCCGCCTCTAATGAAAACGTCCAGAACCCTTTGGGATAGGTTTCCACCAGAGCTCGAACCGCGTCTTCACTATACCATTCAGTTTTGAGTTGGTTAATAATCAAGGAGAAAATGTAATGCACCGCTGCATAAAATTCATCAATGTTACTGCCATTTTCCGACAGGTTATTGAGCTGGTGTTCAAGGGTGCGAATATCCCTTTTATCGGCATAGTGTAGCGAGAGAATTTTCTTAAAGGAGAGCCAATCATTATCAAACATATTATATGAAATAAGCGCAGCATTGACACTGCTTCTTATTTTCTGGCGGACATGTCGGACAATCGCCCTATAGAGTGGTTTCGATTTGATAATTTCGAAATCTCTTAAAATACTCTCGACACATTCAATCTATGACACGTATTCGATAGGATTCCCGTCGATAACTTGTAGCTCCTTGACTCAGTCAGCTAATCGACTAATGTCGAGCAGGTTAGATTCAGTCCTAGGATCACATAATCACACCGTTTGTGGAGTTGTTGCATCGGATTGCAAGTTAGACATTTCAAGCCGACCAACACTCGGTTCCACTATTTTTAGTCTTTCGACGATCGCTTCTATTGAATAAGTTAGTTCCGTCATGACACATCGTAGTTCGTCCATGGTGAGGCGTGCTTTGGATCAACAAAAAAATAACTCACAATTTGGTAACAATGAGTACAACTCAAAAGTCGTTAGAAAAACATTAAATTTATCAATTGGATATTAAATTTATAAAACTCTCTCTAATGGGAAAAACGAAAAATGCATATGTACTCTCACAGTATTATTCCAACTACAGGTAACATCTTCAGCAGGCAACGATCCAATTGTCTTATAAGTTTTAAAGGGATTGATTTCACGCACTTGCATCATTCTTACCCTATTGCATTTCTTAAAATCTTCGGTTAAAATTTTATTAATTTCTAATTCACCCAAATCCGTTTTAGACCTAATTTGACTTTTTATATCTATACAACTAGAGAAAATCGTAAGTTTCGTAGAAGCTTTGATTTTTTATTATTTTATAGCAACTAGACGAACTCGTTAGCTTCGCAGTTCCTCCTTTTTTATATTCAACCCGTAAGCTTCGCAGTTGCTTTTATTTTACACTTGTTATAACTTTCCTCTATCTTCTTAAAAAAGCAGGTCCCTGCCTGTTGTCACAAAAAATATATTTTGAATTGCCTCGACTGGCACTAATGAAACACAAAGATTTAAAACGTTATAACAAATAGTATATTTACTGCACTGCAAAATTAAATCTAAAAGTAAAATACAATTTAAACTTAAAGCTATGCTCGGCGCAGTTGCATCCGCAAGATCTTTCCACGATGTACCTATAGCTTGTTCCAAGCGTGCAAGTTAGCACGGCTGGGTATAGGGTGGCATAGACGCTGAGGTTGCACTTTCATTCGATCGCTGGCCGTTTGGCGGAAATGGCCAGCACGCGCAACCAGCGCGACGCTACCGGCTGACACGCGCAAGTGGCAGCGATGGGGAAATGCAAGTTAGCGCGTCCGGCTTGCGAAATAATACCAGCGGTGGGAAGTGCAATGTCAGACGTTTTGGATCACGTAGGCCGCCTTGCCAGCGAAGGTGCTCCAGGAAGTTCGGGTAAAGTTTTTGTAATAGAGAGTCAGTCAAAACCCACGGTCATGGGTATTACCTCGAGTTATCAAATTAAAAAATTGTCAATTAGTTAATTGTGATTAATAATATCTATTGGAAGATTTATGATTGTGCTGTAACTGTATCATAATATAAATTTAAATTTAAAAATATAATGTAAACTTGGGCTGTATCAATTGAAAATTGTGGAACAAATTGTGGACAAATAAACGTGAAATAGAACCTAACCGTGTTGCAGTGTTTGACTAACGGGGGCAAGTTTGGGGAGTCCAGAGAAGATGTGCGGTCTCCCAAGAATCACAGCGAGAAGGCGGCGGCAACCTGTTCAGCATCGAGTTCCGAAGGATTGGCGAAACTTTGGTGAAAGGTAAGGAGGTAACAGGGATAGTGTCCTTCGGAGCCGCGCAGCATTGTGCCGTTCGTACAACCCCCAGCGACTAGATTCAACCGGCAGAGGACCATCTGTGTGCGATCCTTAGTATCGGCCAGACAGTCTCCCGGGTGGAAAACTAACTGGCGCCCAACGTGGGGCTCGAAAAAGTCGGTGCCCGGCAGAACGACCCAAATATAGCATACAAAATTAAGGCAGGATCTGCGGTGCCTACGGGACCCTCCAGATTCTATGACCCGTCAATAAATAAATTAAAATAAAATAAAAATAATATTCGAAATAACATTTAGTTCGGTCACGAAAAAGGCATGATGCTGCTTAAACTACCTCTGGCATATAAAATAACATAAATTAAAATAAAATAAAAATAACACTCAAGAGGTGCTATGTCTCCGGCAAAGGGGTTGGTCCGTCGCGCATTACTACGACGAAATTCAAAAGAGGTTGACTCTTCTAATGAACCAAAACGATATGGGTAATTCAGGCCAACCTCTTCGCAGGGAAATTCTAAATGAAGAATGCAGGAACCTAGCGAGGAGTGTATTTATGTCTGGATTGAATAAGCCTATGAGCTCCTCTGTTCTATGCGCCAACCCGATAGACGTATCAGATGCACTAGCATTGGCTCTGGAATTAGAATCTAACTCCAATCGGGCTCAAGTAGAACGATATTGGGGCCACCAGCATTCGTTTGGATCTCACCCCTCCATTGGAGCAAACAACGCTAATGCCAATCGCGCTATCGAATGAAACAATCCCTTCAGATCTTCGGCTTCTCAAATGGTTTCTGATGGGCGAGAACCCCCCTATAGACCCAAGACTAGTGGGATGGTCCATCCACATCCAGGGCTGCCCTTGAGGCGCCTCCTAAATCATTTCCAAGCGGTTTCAGGTAAGGAGTAGTGCCGTCAGCACCTCAGACGAGGTCGGCATATCCCAGCGGGCCCATGCCCAGATTTTCAGGGAATCATCCCTCGTCCAAAAGGCCCCTATCCCCGGGGTCACCGCATATGTCGAAATCTCAGAGGATAAACCATGTAGAGGAAGGATTTAGTAGGCCCACCAGTCATGAAGACGGGCCCCGCCCCATGTCTTGGGGGCGACGACAAATTCGAAATAAGAAGTGGTGTAATAACGAAATTTGCGTGGGGGATAGCGAGGATAGAGCCATTCTTGACGAAGTTAATTTTTTAGAGGTGGTCGGTCCTTCTTACCCTATCTCAAGGTGACGTTTGGGAGTAAGAATTTAAGATTCTTGGTGGATACCGGCGCTGCCAAGAATTATGTCGGGAATGCGGACTCTCTTAAAAGAGTTCGGCCGGTGAACAGGAACTTTCAAGACAGAACATTGCACGGGACCAGCAAAATCAACACTCAATGCACGATGAATTTGTTGGGCGTTAATGCCACCTTTTTTATTCTACCTACCCTGAGAACCTTCGATGCCATACTAGGCTTCAATTTCCTGACAGATGTGCGTGCTCATCTCGATTTGGAAACTGGGCTACTTCGACATCAGCTTGGTGAGGAAATCCTTAGAATCAAGCTACCTACGCGTAGTTGACTCACAGCACCGGCTCCTATTAAATTCATTAAGAACGCACATATTTTTAGGGTGCAAATATTGTAAATGAATACTATTTATTTATTAATTATGATGTAAACTTTTAGGGTGTCACAGTTCCGCAGACAAGCTGACGAGGGGCATTTAGAATGCACCGACGACACTTTTACTGAAGTAGGTCGGTTGGCTTGAGCAACTGACAAATAACAATTGCGTAACTGGAACACCAGAAAAGTCAAGACGTAGACTGTAATGTTCATTTGTAAATAGTATATAAGAACTAGTATTTTAAGAATAAACTGCTTGTTGTTTTAAACCTAAAATAGTGCAGTGCTCATTTAAGAAAGTGGTGTAGGTTTACAGGTTCCCGCGACTGGACATTCCAGAGGACGTCTCTCGCCGACAAGCAGATAAGCACCCCAACACACTTCCACTCTTGTGCTGAAGTAAATCACGTCGCGAATCAGGAACAGGAACAGCCTATGCCCGCACTCATTGGCGATATTCCATCCGAGCTAAAAGAGCAATTCACCAAGTGGGTAACCAAGCACTCGGGATTGTTTGCAGATCTTAAGGAGGGCTTGCCCTTTAATACCAACATCCTGGCTAGGATAAAAACCCAAAATGCTGAGCCCGTTTTTGCGAAGTCATATTTTTACCCAACTGCCGCTACCGAATTCGTTAACGGGGAAATCAAAGCCATGTTAGAGGGAGGAATCATAAGGCCTTCAAAATCCCCCTATAACAATCCCTTGTGGGTAGTCCCCAAGAAGAGCTTGGATGAATTTGGGAAGCCTAAGTTGCGAATTGTCCTCGATTTCAAAAAACTGAACAACAAGACAATCAGTGAACGGTACCCCATACCCTACACCACAGTGTTACTCGCCAATTTAGGAAAATCCTCCTATTTCTCTACAATAGATCTGAAGGACGGATTTGATCAATTTGCTTTGGCAGAAAGGGATAGGAAGAAAACGGCATTTGCAGTTAACAACGGGAAATACGAATTCTGCCGGTTGCCTATGGGATTAAAGAATGCCCCGAGGATCTTCCAAAGGGCTATCGACGATGTACTACGGGACGAAATCGGGAGGTGTTGCTATGTTTATATGGACGACGTTATTATTTTCTCCTCAGATGCAGTGCAACATTTTTCAGGAGTGGGTCGCGTACTGAATAAGCTGTAGCATGCCAACATGAAGGCCACTAGGGACAAATCTAAGTTTTTCATGAGTGAGGTGGAGTTCTTGGGGTTCGTGGTCTCGCAAGATGGCATCAAGACGTGTGAGAAAAAAGTCGCGGACATCGTAAACTTTGAGCAGCCTAGGACCCTGCCTAACCTGAGATCCTTCCTTGGACTTGCAAGCTACTACAGGAGATTCATAAGAGATTACGCCTCTATCGTTAAGGCACTCACGAAATACCTTCGGGGTGAATGGGCACATTGGAGCATCCCACTCGAAGAATACTCCCATCGAACTAGACTCGGAAGCGTTGGAGGCCTTTAAGAGGGTCAAAGCCATTCTAGCTTCCGAAGATGTCCTCCTCCTTTATCCGGACTTCAACAAGCCTTTTGATCTAACAACAGATGTCTCCTCCCATACCTAGGGAGCACTGTTATCACAGCAAGGTAGACCGATAACTATGATTTCCCGAACTTTGACGACCACGGAGGAGAATTATGCAACCAACAAGCGAGAACTCCTTGGAATAGTATGGACACTGCAAAAACTGCGTAATTACCTTTACGAGGTGAAGCACCTCAACATTTACACTGATCATCAGCCGCTCACGTTCGCTCTCTCAGAGAGGAGTCCAAATTCAAAGCTGAAGCGCTGGAAGGCATTTATCGAGGAATTCGCCCCTAAATTCATCTATAAACCTGGTAGGCTCAATGTGGTGGCCGACGCTCTCTCACGCTAACATATTCTCTAGAGGAAATGTCAAGGGAAGCGAAAGGCACATACTGCGGGAACATTCCCGAGGTGACGAGACAACTGTTTCCGTAAACAGCTTCTCATCCACTCGGATCCTGAGGCCAAAAGGACCACTTCTATCCTTTTCCAGCGTTAGCTGAGGCATACAATTACGTATGTTACTCTCAGGGACTTGCGAAGGCTCCTGAAAGAAGCAGTGAACACAAACGTAGTTAACGGGCTGCATTGCGATCAAGCAACAATTGAGCTTCTGAGGGATCTCTTACCGGATGCCTTCCCATCGGTTAGGTTTCGCCATGGCAAGAGTATGGTTAAAGACATTACCGACCCGAACCAACAACTGGAATATCTGACGCGAGAGCATGATAGAGCCCATCGATCCTCGCAGGAAAGTACCCTTCAGGTTTTACGTACAGCATATTTCACAAAATTAAGAACTAGATTTAAGGAATTAATCTCTGCATGTAGAATTTGTCACGAGGCCAAATATAATCGTAAGCCTATGAACACGGAGATAAAAAGAACACATATTCCCTATCGCCCGGGAGAGGTTCTGAATGTGGATATTTACTCCACTGCGGGCCGTCATTTCCTAACCTGTTTAGACAAGTTCTCGAAGTTCGCCACAGTAAAACCTATTAGGTCGAGGGCAATAATCGACCTCAAAGGCCCTCTGTTAGAAGTCCTTAACCTCTTTGAGAGTACTCGAACAATCGTATGCGATAATGAAAGGTCATTAAACTCTAACGTGATAGAATCCCTCGTACGAATTCACTTCAATACTGAAATGCACGCGATACCTCCTCTCCGTAGCACTTCTAAGTGGATAAACCGCACTCTCCAGAGCACGAGGTCTTTGTCAAGGTAAATAGGTGGTGGGGAAGCAAGCTCTCAAAGCTATATACACGGGCTACAGTCGAACGCGACGTGGGGTCAAGCGAGGTCGTGAAGGGTAGGATCGTCCATAAGGATAACTTACGATAAAGAGATCATTTTGCGTTAGAAATAGTTTAATTAGGGAACCTCCATATTAGCCATAGTTTTAATTGATGCATTAATTTAGGTTAATAATCCTTCCGCTTGACGTCTGGTCTAACGTGCACGATTATACCCATTCCTACTATGTTCCTGTTAATGGGGGAAAGCTGGCAATGTGCACCGAATATAGATACTTATCTCAAAGTCCCCCAATATTTCAATGTATTACTCGGTGGTGGGAGAGGTTGATACAATTTCTGGCTCACTTTCCCCAGTCCCATATGAAAAAGTTGATCTAGGCGGACGTCGAGCAGATTGAGCGACTGTTGGGGCTAGTGCAGGTTCATCATAGACATGCGAGGAGCATCAAATTCCTAGGAACCGCACTAAAATTTATCGCTGGAACTCCGGATGCCGATGACTTGGTGGCAATATCGCATATTCAGACCCAGTTGATAGCGGGGCACGAGCAGCAGATAACGGTGAACACGGTGATACAGCAACAAGTCCAACAGTTAACTCGATCCGTTAACACTCTAATCGCTAGTCTAAAGCTCTAGTCACTAGCAGGAATAGGGCGGTGATAACCGAGCTAAATTTGCTAAATTCGTTAGCCATGGGGAAAAACAACATGATAAATCCTACGCTCTTGGACAGCAGGGAGACGGAGGCAATAGTTAGAGCCGAACAAACCAAGAGGTGAGCGTTATGGACGACATGCTGGTCTCCAATGTCACCATCTATCAGAACGAGGAAATCCTCTTGTTCCTAATCAGGTATCCCATAGTGTTAAGAATATTCGAAAAGACCCTGGTATACGCAGTTATAAAGAAAGGGGGATTTATGGATTCATTAGGTTACCCCGTCTTCGCAAACTGTAATAGGACATTCTTGGCTGTGACCGCTTGTAGTAAAGCCTCGGAAACCATGTGGTTTTGCGAAAGCGATCCAAAGGGGACATGTGCCAGCGGATTAGCCTCTAATTTCTCGGCAGACTGTTTATCAATCCCTGCCCACGATGTTCCCCCACTCCAAATTGTATGGTCAGCGGACCACTCCTAGCTATTTTCCATTACGCGTCTTCGCCACTCCTGGTGGCGGAGGTCTTTCATAATGGCGGCGGTGGTGTCACACACAGCAGCCCATTTCTCCGGGCTCTCGAGCATATGCTGCACTATGTTGTCGGGCACCACGGGCTCTCCACATACTCCTTGTAGTGCCACTCTAGCACTTTCATAACGTGGGCAATAGAAGATGACATGTTTGGGATCTTCTATCTCTGTACCTCCACAGTTTGCACAGTAGGGAAATTCCTCCAAGTGGAATCTGTGCAGGTATGCCCGAAAACCTCCGTGGCCTGTCAGCAATTATGTGACGTAGAAATTCACCTCACCATACGACCTGCTTACCCATTGCTGAATGTTAGGGATCAGCCTTCTTGTCCAGCGGCCATTTGTAGAAGTATCCCAATGGGCTTGCCACTCTTGAATGGTCTTCCGCTTTCCAATTTTCAAGAGCTCCTCTACATTTGTCGCGTGTGTCCCTTTGGCGTGGTAGAGGTTCATCGCTTCTTTCGCTAGCAAGTTCACGGGAATCGTGCCGGCTATTACCAAGGTGGCATTTGTGGATACGGTGCGGTATGCGCAGATCACTCGTAGTGCACTTCTCCTGTATGCTGCCTCAATGGTGGGGACGTAAGCCTTCACATCCGCGTTTTCGGCCCATATTGGTGCTCCATAGAGAATAATGGATCTGACAACCCCGGCGATGAGTCGCCTTTTCCGCTGCCTGGGTCCTCCCACGTTGGGCATTATTCTACATAGGAGAGAACATGTGTTTGCTGCCTTATCTCCCACGCGCCGCAGAAGTTCTTTGAAGGTAAGCCGCACGTCTATCCGCACACCTAGGTACTTGAGGTGTGGAATCGTGGTTATGGCACATCTACCAACTCTTATTTCCACTACCTCCAATACTCTGCGGCTCGAAACCAGGATTGCCTCGGTCTTGTGTTCAGCCAAGCTAAGTTCAACGTTTGCAAGCCATCTTCCGACGGTAGCCACAGTTCGGTTGGCCTCTGCTACCACTTCCTCCAAGTATTTAGCTGTGATTACCAATGCTAGGTCGTCCGCGTATCCGATGATTTTGACACCATCAGGGACTTGTATGCGGAGGATGCCGTCGTACATAGCAATCCAGAGTAACGGTCCAAGCACCGATCCCTGGGGAACTCCTCCGATAATCTTGTGCGACTCCACACCTTTTTCGGACCGGTAGAGCAGGATCCTATCGCTGAAGTAGCTGGCAATAGATGGGTACCCCAAACTCTGCTAACGCTTTGGGTATGCGCTCCCAGCTAGCTGAGTTGAAAGCGTTTTTGACATCTAGGGTGATCACAAGGCAATACCTCTTGGTTCCACCCCTCCATCGTTTCCCTTGGATCGCTGTTTTAGCCGTCTGGACAAGTTCGCTGATGGCGGCCATAGTAGATCTGGCCTTCCGGAAACCATATTGCCGTTTTGAGAGCCCTCCAGATTTTACAATGGCCTCATCAATCCTGTCACAGATTATCCGCTCCAGTACGCTGAAGGGTCCTCTGTTGGTTTGTTTGCTTTCAGCGCCAGGACCAATCGTTGCCTCTTCCAACTCTTGGGGAAAATGCCTTCTCTCAGGCAAGCGTCGTACATTTTCCTCAGTGGCTCTGGGTTCAATGCAGCCGCGGTCTTCAGCACTCGGTTGGGGATTCCATCTGGGCCGGGTACTTTCTGGTCTCCAAACTTTCCAACCGCGCGCAACACCTCATCTATAGTCACACTGGGTATTGATTCCTCCGTTTGCTCCAGAGGGAGCTCGTATGGGACATAGTTCTGTACTGGAAAGAGCTGTGCAACTGAGCAACATTGGACAGGTTGGGGCTGGCTGCCTATAACAGGGCAATTTTCGCATGACAAGTCTATATGCCATGCCCCATGGGTCATCCTCAACTTGTGCGCATAATTCAGCGAATCTGGTGCTCTTGCTCTTCTTAATTGCATTCTTCAGAACATTTCTGGCTTCCTTGAAGGCCTGGTGCTTCTGCAGGGAATCCGGTTTCCGTATGGAACGTTGATACCTTCTCCTCGCAGCATGGCATGCTTTACGGAGCTCGCCTATTGCATCCGTCCACCAGTAGACAGGTTTATGCCTCCCACCATATGCTCTCCTGGGCATTGCCGCGTCGCAGGCGTTTTCTACCTTCCTTGCCAGCTGATTCGCCATTTCTTCTGCATTGCGTTCCAGCACCAAACCTTCAAGCATCATTTCTAGGACGTCTTCGTCAAGGCTGTTTGTCCTCCAGCCTTTCACTGTCGGACCTATCCGCTGCCGATTCCGGGGCTTCTCCAGTTCGCAGATGATAGATTGTTGGTCGCAGTGGGTGTATATGTCACTCACCGGCCATTTTGCACCCCAGCCTGCTACTTACGAAGGTTAGGTCTATCGCAGAACTGGCACCTCCTCTGGCAAAAGTCATCTCGCCGGTATTCAAGAGGATCACGTCAACTGTTGCGAGTGCATCCATGAGGATATGACCCTTTGACGTAGTCCGTCCGTAGCACCATTCAGTTGCCCATGCGTTGAAATCGCCAGCAATTACTACAGGGTTCCTGCCGTGTGCATCTAGAACGAGTCTATCTACCACCGACTCAAACTCATCCGTAGTTAGGCTTGGTGCCATGTAGCAACTGTAAACCGTGGTTCCTCCTATGGTTACCCTGGCGTAGTTTTCATCCCTCCTGACGTCCGCGAGTTGAGGTGGCTTGACTCCACACACCCATATTGCAGCTCGGCAAGTATTGTCCTCTACCCAGACTCCTTGGTGCTTCCGACGATATGGTTCACTGAGTACAGCGGCGTCGATCTTGTGCTCTCTCTCCGTCTGCTCAAGTAGGTCTTGTGCAACTGCGCAGTGATTGAGGTTAAGCTGGAGTAACTTCATTCCATGCGTTTTGACTCCTTTACTGCTTGCTTATTCGACGGGCATATTCTGCATCCTGTCGAGTGCTCCGTATCCTAGTGCCGCGTATATGTGTGTCTATATATATTTATGCAAATGTATGTCTGTATGTGCTAATAATGTATTGTATTTTGCGTCCAAATATATTTTGTCCACATGCATCGCATAATTCCCAGTAATTAGTTGAGCTCAATTAAGTACAATAAAAAGTGGATTTTTCATAAGCTTTTCCCACTTAAAGAGATTGGGTTTTATTTCCATCGAATTGCTGTAAGTATTGTTATAGTTTCATTATCGATTCGAAACATTGGTCCATGTCGAGCCGGATCGTACTAGTGATCTATACAATACAGCATTGATGGTGCGATGCATGTATGTTTGTTGGTAGTATTAAGTAGCTATATATATTAAGTGCAAAACCAAATAACGCCTCTATTTTAAGCGTTCCTATGAAATCACGCCAGACTCTCTTATATACTATTTACAAAGAAACATTACAGTATACGTATTGACTTTTCTGGTGTTCCAGTTACGCAATTGTTGATTGGTGTCAGTTGCTCAAGCCAACTGACCTACTGAATGTAGAAGTGTTGTCGGTGCATTCTAAATGCCCTTCGACAGCTGGACTGCGGAACTGTGACACCCTAAAAGTTTACATCATAATTAATGCATAAATACTACTATTTACAATATTTGCACCCTAAAAATATGTGCTCTCTTAATGAATTTAATAGGAGCCGGTGCTGTGAGTCAACTATGCGTAGGAAGCTTGATTCTAACTCACAACATCCCTCCCCTTTTTCTAAAAGAAGTTAGTGTAACTAACTTCCATAAATTCTTTACAATATTTTCCCTGCACTGTAAACAATTATGTGCATTGATTTAACTCTATAGTATATATGTGCATACTCGTATGTGTTTTAGTTTTTTTTTTAATTTTTTTTTTAAATCGCCTTACTTGGGTTCTATTATTGTATTCTTTTCTTTTCCACATTATTTTTTTCCTCTAGCTTTTATTTTCTTTTGCACCATTTATTTTTTTTTCCTACCGGCTGCGCCTTTTTCTTTGTTCTAAAATCGCCTTACTTGGGTTCTATTATTGTATTCTTTTCTTTTCCAGACATTTTTTTTCCTCCACCTTTTATTTTCTTTTGTAGTTTCCTTTTTTTTCTTTACTTTGTATTTGTTTTTTCTTATTTTTTATTTTTATCTATAATTTTTTGTTTTATATTCCCGTTTTTATAATTTGGTCTTTTATTGACTCTTTTCTCATTGCCTCAACACACAAATGATTGACAGATTTAAAAATAAATAACGAGCAACTAATAATAGAAGACTTTTTAGAAAGAAGCTCAAACAGAATTAAAGATACCGAGGACAGAATAATAGAGACCCAGCTCCTAAACCAAACTAACTACAACATTGATCTATTGGCAAATCACTTAACATAAATTTCTGAAGCCATAATCCTGGCCAAATTGAATATAATATCTAAACTAACATTAAGTCAAAGTGAAATAGAAGAAATAAAAATACACTTTACCCAACAAAATGTTAATCTAATATCAACAGAGCATATATATGAACCTCTCAGCTTCAAAGAATATTATAACGACACTGTTGCTGCCTGTCCTAAGCGCACGTGTAGCTACAACCTAGCACTTTTTCACAGAACAAATAACACTCACTAGTTTGATTAGAAAAACAACAAGAAACTTTATTCTTAAAATACTAATTCTTATATACTATTTACAAAAAGCACTTTCAGTCTGCGTACTGGCCTCTCTGGTGTTCCAGTTCCGCACCTGTTAATTGGTGTCAGTGGGTCAAGCCAACTCACCTGCGGTAAAAGTGTCGACGGTGCATTCGAAATTTCAATGCCCTTCGTCGACTCAACTGCGGAACTGTAGCACCCTAAGGAGTCAACCACTCGCAGGCAGCTTGATTCTAACTCACAACATCCCTCCCCTCTTACTAAAAGAAGTTAGTGCAACTAACTTCCATTAAATCTCCACAATATTTTTCTAGTACTGCAAACAATTATGTGCATCTATTTAACTCTTTAGAACATATATATAATTTGTTTTATTTATTTTTCTTAAAATCGCCTTATTTAGGTTCTTTCACGGATTTTTTTTCTTTTTTTTTCTCTTCTTTTCCATATATATATTTTTCTCTAGCTTTTCTTTTGTAGTTTTTTTCGTTACTTTATTTTTGTTCTTTTATTCTTCTTTATCATTTCTTTCTTATATTCCCCTTTTTATAATTTGGTCTTTTATTGACTCTTTTCTCATTGGCGTATATACAAACATCTATATACAATAGCACAATTCTATTTTATACGTAAAATCTTATATAATACTGCGACCTCTGCTACATGCTGGTCCAGCTGACGGCCGTCGTTGTCGGAGTGGAATTCCTCGATGAACTCTGCATACCCCTCCCTTCTTTCTGGACCGGTACGTAAAATATGATGCAAGCTTGTGCGACTAGATGTGCTTCTGACGAAGTCAAAATCAATATTCGCTTAGTAAGTGACAGTGTAGTGTATTTACTTAGTTGGGGAATTCGTTATGAAGTTAAACGACAAAGCGTGGCTATGTTGTGCTTGATCTTTCCGTGGTTAAAACGATTTTTTGCGCCAGGAGATTATCCTGTGAAGCTAATTGAACGATGGTAGTTGTGGCTGTTATTGTTGTTGTAGCCGTTTCTCGCTAAAACTATGGAGTAACCTCGGGTTGTGGCTAAAATTATCTCTTCCTCTTTCTAGACCATAATACAATATACATACTGACATATGTAATAATGGCAGACACGTTGGATTTTTTATACGGACAACCTATATGTTTGTGTTTTTCAAACCATTTTGTCAGTAATGCAATAAAACTCAAGTATTATTAGACCTGTACTTGTCAGATAGAGACTATTGTATTCAGCCGATACCATCTCCATTTTTTTATAAGCTTAAATCGTAGTCATCTCGCACATGGGAAGTTGGAAGCTCTTCCATTATTTCATATAAAAATAATTTCTCACTAATTTTGTTTTCATTTTCTTCCAACCAAAAATTATCTCAGGACATCATCGTTGGAAGACGAGAGTCTTTATTCCTTTGCGGCTAACTAATTACCCCTCTTCCACGTCTTCTCACTTCTTCTCATTCAGTAAAATTTTTGTTCGCTGCTCTTCCATTTCATCTACCGGTCTCCTGGATGTTGGGTAACCTCTTACTCTGTCTTCGACGCTGCAGGATGTCCCTTCCCGGTTCATGCTGCATAAAATTGAACTATCCAGATGTCCTTGTCAGTTCACCAACGCCTGAATACCTAAAAACAATACTTTTATACATGTATCGGACTTGCCGAGTTTTAATTATTCTTACTGGCTATTTCAGTTTTATGTATTATTTAAATTTATATATCGTATATCTAATGCGTCTTAATAGCCAAACTATAAATAAGTAATAATAACAGTTTTCATAATTAACTATGATACAATTTTCTTTAAATTGTTAGCGGCATTCAAAATTTAAATTCTTCTCAATGAATATACATTTTATAATAATTTGATTCATACATAACAATTATTTACTATATTAAAATACATGCCGCCCAAAAAAAAATTGTTTACATCAATTCTGGGCAAAACTAGTTGTCCATCTTACATAAGCGAGTATATAAAAGATAAACCCGCTCATGTGAAAAATTGTCCATTGCATGACTGAACTTTTCATTGCATATAAAGGGTTTTTCAAAAGAAACGTTGCAAAAGTAAATCGATAGGGACAGCAAACGACGCCATATTTTTTCCCACTCTTTTGACAATTCTCTTCAGTAAAGTTTGCCATTTCATTATGCAGAGATATACGAGCCAACAACGAGTCGATATTATTAAAATTTACTACCGAAATTCGGAGTCAGTCGCCTCAACTTAAAGAGAGCTACGTCCAATTTATGATGAGGCTCATTTCTGGCTGAATGGCTTCGTCAATAAGCAAAATATGCGTTATTGGTTAGACAGCAATCCACACGTAATCCATGAGTCATCATTGTATCCCGAAAAAATTACGGTTTGGGTCGGTTTATGGGCCGGCGGCGTCATTGGGCCGTACTTCTTCCTGTCCTTGTCTGTTCACCAACGCATGAATACCTAAAATCCATATTTTTATACATGTATCGGACTTTCCGAGTTTTAATTTTTCTTACTGGCTATTACATTTATTTCATTTTTAAATTTCTTGCTAACGAGAATAGTAAATTTTATATATTATTTAAATTTATATATCGTATATCTACGATATATACGTCTTAATAACCAAACTATAGATAAGTAATAAAAACAGTTTTCTTTACAAATATTATTAATTAACTATGATACAATTTTCTTTAAATTGTTAGCGGCATTCAAAATTTAAATTCTTCTCAATGAATATACATTTTATAATAATTTGATTCATACATAACAATTATTTACTATATTAAAATACATTCCGTCCAAAAAAAACTTGTTTACATCAATTCTGGGCAAAACTAGTTGCCCATCTTACATAAGCGAGTATATAAAAGATAAACCCGCTCATGTGAAAAAATTGTCCATTGCATGACTGAACTTTTCATTGTAACCTGGTATGTATATATTCATTAACGATTGTATTTTCCACCCTGTAATTAGCTCGTATATGGCTACATACATACATTCGAGGCGCTTAAAATTACTTAGAATTAATTATTATTTTCCCAATTAACCTATACATTTTTTTTTATATCTCAACGCATATATTTCTTCAATTTTCCATACACTAATTTCCTAATCAATAAACAGTAAAAACGTATGTATATTTACATATAGCCTGCTGCAGTATCTCCAAATTCCCAATTCCTAATCATATGTCCCTACATACTTACTTACATAGCCATTCCCATTCCTATTAACAAAATTACTTACTTGCTTAAATATACCTTCGTACATTCATTCTGTACATTATACAGCTATATGCATACGAGTATATACTTACTTCACCAACGGTGCCGGCGCTACTGCTTAAGCATCGTATTTCATTTCATTAACTGTTGTATGTATGTGTGTATATATTCTACGTTTAGTTTAAATTACTTTCCCACGACTGTCTTACAATTTTAAATTTTAAATTGTGTCCAATGAACCTGTTTCTTATTATTTATTATTTAATAAATATTTTTCACTATGTACTGTGCTTCATTCGGCAATATTGCCTAATAAGCATATTTACATTACGTAAATTTTTTCGCTTGAGTTTAAGTGGCACACTTCTACTGGCATTGACTTTCAAAATCGGAGCTGTGTGTGTTATTTGATATACACACGTACATGTTTACGTTGATATTCTTGTGTTTACACTTATAAAACACTGTTGACACATGTCTTTAGTTGTGTAGTATAATGTGGAACAATTTCAATAAATTATTATGTAGCTTTTTATTCTTGCCCTTAATTGTTACCACTGTTGTAACTGGGCTTCGGATCTCTGCTACTACATACGGACCTATCCAAACAGGTGTGAATTTGTTTCTTCTAGCCTGATTCTTCATTAGCACTTGGTCACCCACATGAAAAACTACTGGGTTTAGTACTTTGTTATAGGCTTCCCTGGCTACTCGTTTAGCACAATCCTGGTTTTCTCTAACCAACTTGTGCGCTCGCTGTAACTGATATTTTTGCACTTTATTGGGATCGTCAGCATTGTATACTCGCGCACATTTGCGCTTCAGATTTGCTGGCATCTTGAATCAGACCCGTAGAGTGTTCTAAACGGAGTTTGCTTCGTTGATACATGCACAGTATTGTTGTGTACATGCATTGCCGTGGTCAACCATTGATCCCAATTAGAGCCGTCTTCCTTGGCTAAACTGCGCAAGTACTCGTCCAGAGGTCGATGACTACGTTCCATTCGCCTGTGGATGATATGGTGTTATGTGCAACTTCTTGATTCCCAGCATTTTACATGTTTCTGAGAACAGTTTCTATACAAAATTGGAACCATTGTCGGTTATAAAAACCTTAGGAATGTTGTACCGTGCTATTATTTCATCAAAGAATGCCTTGGCCACCGTACCAGCTTCAGCATCGGGTATAGCCACGCACGCCATATACTTTGAGAAATCGTCTTGGAACGTCAAGATGTATTTATTTCCCGAAACTGTCTCAGGTAAAATACCTACAATATCCATATGAACTTTATCAAATGGCTGTTTTGGTGTGTCAGTAAACACCATTGGCATCTTTGTTAGCCTTGAACTCTCGTTGGCCTGACATTTTGGACAACTCTTTATATACTTTTTTATGTCTCGGAGCATACCTTTCCAGCCGTATACTCGTCTAATTCTGTCATGGGTTTTCCAGAATCCCTGGTGTCCACCTATAGGTGAATCATGGAAACCCTTTAACACAGCCTGGATATCTTTTTTATCCTCCAGCCATTCCACATTACTGGCTGTTTGTTCATTGGCATCGAAACCCGCATTGCTAACATCTCTTGTAGCATCAATTTTATCTTCTTGCATTCTCTCGGCCTTCTCCTTATCTGATCGTGCTTTGGCCCTAGTTTGAACTATCGATACTTTCTGTGCCTGCGGTACTCTGCTGAGCGCTTTCGCATTGAAATTCTTCTTCCCAGGTTTGTATATGATTTCAAAATCATACTCAGACAATTTGTGTCTGAACCTAGCTAGCCTAGACGTTTGGTCTTTCAAATTGGCTATGCCTCTCAACGGCTGGTGATAAGTATATATCTTAAATAGGCGTCGTAGCAGATATGCCTTTCTTCGTAGTCCACACTATGGCTAGGAATTTCTTCTCTATTGTGGAGTATCTTTTCTCCGTATCGCTAAGCACCCTGCTTGCGAATGCTATTGGTCGGTCATAACCGACTTCCCCTTGTGACAATACTGCCCCTAATGCTTCATTGCTAGCATCAGTGGTCAACAAAAAAGTTTGCTCAAAGTCGGGGTATGCCAAAATCGGTGGCGAGCTAATTATATCTGTTAGCCTCTCGAATGCTTGCTGACAGCTATCTGTCCATTCGAACTTTGCTTCTTTTCGTAGCAACCTATTCACTGGCAACGCAATTCCGGCTAGTCCTTCCACGAACTTTCTATAATAGTTCTCTAGTCCTAGCACTTCCTTTCTATTCCTCGGAATCGCTAAATTTTTAACGCATTCCACCTTCTGCGGATCAGGCAGTGCTCCTGCTTCTGAGCAACTATGGCCTAAATAAACCACCTTTCTTCGCAAAAAATGACATTTCTCCGTGTTCAATTTCAAATTGTGTTCTCGTAATTTCTGAAGCACCTTACACAAGCGTTGCGAATGCTGCTGCAAGTTCTTCCCATAAATCACAATATCATCCAGATACACAAAACAATCTAACCCTTGCAAGCCTATTAGCACATGGTTCATTAGCCGTCCAAACGGCATTCTATTAAACTCATAATGCCCTAAACCGGTGCTGAACGCGGTTTTCTGCTTATCTTGGATATCCACCAGAACTTGGTGGTAGCCACTCGCTAAAACAAGTGTAGGAAAATATCTACTTTACCCCAATTGATCCAAAATTTCTTCTATCCTTGGAATCGAGAACACTTGCTTGATAGTGGCGTCGTTCAATTTCCTAAAATCGAAGACAATTCTCCACTTTTTTGACCCTGAGCACCTCCCTTCTTTGAGACCAAAATTATTGGTGAATTCCAAGGAAAGATACTTGGTGAAATTATGTTATCTTTTAACATTCCTTCCACTTGCCTATTTTCCTCATCTTTGTGAGCTTGTGGGAATCTATATTGCTTCTGGTTTATTGGTGGTTGATCCGCTCTAGTAGGTATTTCATGCTCTACCTCTGGTGTATACTTCAGCTGATCTCCTTCCAGCAAAAATATGTCATGGAATGACATACAAATGGCTTCTATTGATGCCTTCTCTTCTAAATTTACGCTTGGGTCTAACTTCAGTGATTCTACCACACTCTCCATTCTTTTCCTTATATCTACCTGCTTAATCTGATTAACCGATCTATAATTCGGTTCCTTAAAATTATCATATCTAGTAAACTTAGGCTTAAAATCCTCATCCATAAGGTAGTCCTTTTCTGGTGCGTTGAGTACACAAGCGTACACCTTACCCTTGTCAACGTGCGCTATGGTTTCCCCCATATATACGCCATCCGCTAGCTGCTGTTTGTGCAAAACAACAGTCTTAAGTCTCGTATTTACATGCATAGTAACTAATCTAGTCGCCATTGGGTTTACTGCCTCCATACCACATTCTGAACCCTATTCATGGTTCCTTCCTCCCATGACTTTAATGGAATAGTAAGGATTCTATTCTTATCATCATCATAAAATGATAACTGCTTCTCGAGCGCATCCAGCATGGTGCGGCCCCAAAGATTATCGCTGCCAATTATCCCATCGGCCGGGATACCTTCTCTATCCAATGCCGCTGCGTGCACTCTAAAACTAATGCCCTTAACTTCACTGTGTCCTATTCTGAGCGACCTCAGTCTCCTGATGCATCCTCCGAACGTTCCATTAAGCGTTCTTACATCCTTTGGGTTAACAACTAGTCCTTTCTGTAAAACACATGAGAAGCATTTCAACCCCTGTTGGGTGTAGCCTATCCTTGGTTCACTTCTGGAATTCCAATTTGGTCGCTGCTGACCACTCCCAGTGTTGAAAGTATTTTTTCCTTGGTTATTTCCTTCCGCTGGGTTAACTCGGGGACTACTACTCCTGCCGTCTCTCAAGGGTGGATCCGGGCGCCTCGTACCTGGCTGCCTTCTACTTTGATCCCTTTTAGTGCATTCCTGGCACTGTCTACTTGCCTCATGACCATATGTCTGGCACTCCATACAGTAGGGCGTGTTTTTGCTTGTAATGCACTCATCCCTTGTATGACCTTGCTTACGGCAGAATGAGCAAATGGGTTTCCTCGGCTGGAATCTCTCGACTAGGAATCCTTGGTCTCTTTGTTGCGGAACTTGGCACATCAATCTGCCGATTCCACTTGGATTCCGCTCCTGTACTGGTCCTACATCTGCAGGCTGATCAGTCCAGCAGGTTCCACCTATTGTCTTTCGTTGTTGTATTGCGGCTTCAGCGGAAGAAACCACTTCCACTAGCTCTGCCATACTCCTCTGCGTGAGATTAAGAGTCCCTATTTAGCAGACCTGCCTTAAAATCATAGATCGTTCTACTTGAGCCTTGTATGCTTCAACGTTTCCTGGAAACTGCCTGTTGGCTTCTGTCTCAGCAGCGTTCCCCAGAGACTGGAGCCTTCGTCCCCAGGCTCTCCATTCCTCCCCTGGTTTCTGAGTTGATTCCTGTATTTCCCGTACAAGACAGTCGTACGACTTTTGTTTTAAATATGTCCGATTTAAGATTACTGAGCTATGCGCTAGTAAGTCAAACGCATCACCTGAGGTTCTTTGTCTAATACACTTTATTAAGTGTTCCCCTTCTGCTTCTGGAAGACTCTGTTGCGCTAGCTCACAACCTTCTTTGAAGCGCCGTATCTCAGTTCTCAGATCATACAACTCGACTCCTGAGAACTTGGGCACCAACTTCTCCACTGCATGAGCAACTTCCAGAATGCCCATTTTACTCCTACGTGCTTGCTTAATTTCTGATAAAAAGTTAGCGTTAATCTCTGTGGAGTTTCCAGATTCTCTTCTCCCGAATCTGAGAGGTACTTGACCAATGACGGACTCACACTAATCAGTCTTCGCACGCTCGCTCGCGCAGGCGAAATACTGTCCACAGTATTGGAGCTTTGCTGCACAGTTACTGATACTGATTCCTTCGGCAGATATTTCTTGTTTTTACTTTGTACCGGACCTCTCAGCGAAAAAGGTTCGACACCGATTTCAGATGCGCCAAACAACAATGCCGCTTCCCTCTCTTCACTCAATACTACTCTGGGCTTTACCACACGACCTATCCCTTCCGGGGTTAAATATTCCGGCCAGCGAACTTCTGGTGGGAAAGCTAGTACTGTTTGCGTATGTATTTGAGAGGTTGAAGCTGATCTTACTCTTGCTTGCCTCGCAGTTGCCCCGATTCTCTTAAGCTCTAGATTTTCCCTCTCCAGATACGATGAAGCTTCCTCGGTTTCTCGGAGTTGCCTAGAAAGTTCTCTTTTTTATTCGCGAGAAATTCCGTACTTGTCTTCAACTCTTCTATATCCTTGAAGACTTGGAAAAAGTTCTCCTCCGTTCGACTTTGAATAGTCGCTAATGCTTTCAAAGTCTGCTGCTTTCAAAGTTGACAAGTTTCCACCGTCCCTCGCTAATCTCCAGAGTACCTGGGCTTCACCTCTGCTCGTTACAGCTTCCAATTGTTCAAACAATTTTTCTGCAAACAATTTTACCTCCGTCTGTAAAGAACTTAGCTTGTCTTGAGCCTTGTCCTCCTGTGAACTAGGACTAGTTTCTTGTGCTTCCATCTCTTCCAGATCCAATCTGAACTTGCTCAACCAGTCCCGTGATAAACCTCGTGATAATGTCTTCAACAAGGCTACCAGTTCCGCTATGCGCTAATGTAATACTCGCTGTTCTTTCGTGCCTTATTATCCATCCTACAATTCCTGATTCTCTTATGGATTGCTTCGCTCTGCAGCTTTTGAGCTTCCAGCAATCTTATAGCTTCTCTTGGCGCTTCTATAGTCCGAACAAATTCTTATCTATGAAGCCGTAAATTCCAAAATCAAATTCCATAAATGATAAATGCTACAGAGTTGTTTCCCTTTTTTTTTATTTATAATTTGTTAATTAATAAATACTTATTTTAATTAGTGGTGACACTTAAACTAACAAATTAATTGCATAACAATGATACTATTTTTATAGCATCCCACGTCTCTTGTATTGCTGCTCCTCCAATTGGCATACCTCTTGCCACAATTTATTTTCCTGCTCCCACGGCATAGGGATCTTCACAGTTTCTTGCTCTTTAAGTATCTCTCTTAAATACGCCAATCGCTTCCGTTCCCGCTTTTGCTCTCCTCCCCTTTCCCTAATTCCAAAACGCTTTCCGTCCTTAAGTAACGACGTTATGTCCTCCAGCTGTCCTTCATTGTTTCGAGGTTCACTTCCCAAATTTGTTTTCTTTAAAATCAAAGAAAAATTGAGGTTTAACATGGAACTCTTCCAGGTACAATCGATGGATCAATATTATATCCAATATAGACTACAATGTGCTACAATTAAAATTTGCCACATAATACTAAGCACGTAACTTTCACTTTGCTTTGATTATGTTCTCACTATATACGATTTCGAATCTACTTTTCCTTTTTTCATTAAGCGTACCATTTGACGCGAAAATTTATGATTTCATATACTAAAACGAGAAATATTATACTAATAGATTTTAAGATAACTGTAGTGTAATGCCGCGGAAAAAAATTAAAATTACTAGTATAAAAATTATACTCAACTAATTGCGCAACTACTGAAGGTGATTATTTACTATATTTCTCTATGAACCCATTTTAACAATGTTATTTTCAATATTTTCCTCCTTATCAAATTAAATTTCCAAATCCACAAAACAATTATAGCACTTCCTGACACATTCCTATTTCAGTAAATTGCTTTGTTGAGTTGCTTTGCTTCTCCGTGCAAAATATTGTATTTCCAATCGTAGTTACGGAACTACTCAAAATTTGACAAAACAACCTGTGTTGTAAGTACTTATTGAATTATTATTGCCTAATACCCTAAGCTTATAATGTCAAATAATTTAATTACTTTATTTTGATCTTCAGACAACATCAATTTCAACAATTTAAATTAAAATAATTCATATGTCTCCATATATATTAAACGAATTTCAAAATAATATAACTGCATAATAATTGCTTTATAAACAATACAAATGTCGTTATCGACAAACAAGCGCAAATCCCCAACAAAAAAAATCCTCACAGCTTGGATGAACATACATAGACCGTCCGATCATACTGACGGTTTATGGTTGCCATTCAAAGCTTCGTGCAACAGCGCAAACGCGCCTGTATGTTGCAACTTCTTTGACCAGCGCTACGACGCCTTCAGGGTCGCAGAAGTATATACTTAAATTACGCTACTATACACTCTACTCACCATTATTTTACAATGACATCTCCTCCTCTAGATCCTTTGTCCTGGTGTTATCCTAGGGCTTTTGTTGCAGTATGCTTCACTGCTTCGTTGCCCTGGGGTTCCTCCTGTAGGTCCTTTAGACCGGCATCGCCAAAATGTTGGGGTCCTTATCTGCTTGTTGTCGGTAACGTCCTTTTCGCTGCCTCTCCTTAGCGCGCGTGCACCTATAACCTAGCACTTTTCCACACAATAAATGATACGCACTAGCTTGGTTTTAAAAAACGCCTAGCAGTTTTATTCTTAAAATACTAGTTCTTATATACTCTTTACAAAGAAACATTACAGTCTACGTATTGACTTTTCTGGTGTTACAGTTACGCAATTGTTATTTGGTGTCAGAGGCTCAAGCCAACTGACCTACTGAAAATAAAAGTGTCGTCGGTGCATTCCAAATGCCCCTCGTCAGCTGGACTGCGGAACTGTGACACCCTAAAAGTTTACATCATAATTAATGCATAAATACTACTATTTACAATATTTGCACCCTAAAAATATGTGCTCTCTTAATGAATTTAATAGGAGCCGGTGCTGTGAGTCAACTACGCGTAGGTAGCTTGATTCTAACTCACAACAATTGGCAGAGTAGTGTGAAGATGAAATTTGCCAACTGACAAATTTCACTCACACAAAAACCTGTAAAAAACACTAGTAGGCGAAAGAAAGCTATAAAGTCGATTAAACGCGCAGTACGAGTAGTGAGGGGATTAGCAAGAATAGAGAGCGGAAAATATAAAAAAACACTCCACAATCGGTATTTTAAACAAAGACACCGAGCAAATCTAACTCACAGGATTTTATATTAATAATTTTTGTATACGACCCCTGAAAGTTGCGCAGTTTTTCCCTCAGCTCTGGAAAGTGCGTTGCAGGACTAAATAATATCCAAGGATAATCTAAGTGCAGGACTAAATAATATCCAAGGATAATCCAAGGACTTGTTGCGATTAAGGACTTTCAAGGATCCACGAAGAACTTCAAGGATCCTTGAGGTTTCTGGGTAAAAATTCTGTATACGATACCTGGTTATCCGGCGAGCTTACCCCGGCGGAAAATTCAGTCGTTACAGTAGGTAATACATATCTCTTTCCTTTAAATTTCTTTGTTCCGTTGTGCCTGCGGAATGGAAAAAGAGAGCAAGCGCAACGCGCTAGCGGAGCATCAATTGCAGAATGCGCAATACGCATTCGGAACACACAATACGGTATGTGAGCAGAGGGAAGAGCGCACAGACATGTGCAGAGGAAACAGAAAGATAGCATCAATTATGAGATGCTCAAAATTTTCGGTTTCAGTTCAGTTGACATTAGACTTTAAATAGGAAAACAACCAAGACAAAGCGGTCCACGTTTATACACGGAACAAAAATAAAAATTAAGGCAAGTTACAGTCCACTGGACCTATACGAGCGGGGCCAACACTGCAGTGAATATATAAGATAATAGGAATTTAAAGGAAGTTGGTTAGGTGTGTTTGTGTGCAGAGCATATTATTTCATGCATACTCGTACAATTAAATGCATGGAATAAAGATGCACAGTATGTTACGATTTAGGTGTCGACTTGCTGAAAATGAAGCGGTGTGTCTGCTTATGAGCGTGCATTGGTGCTAAAAATTTGTGCTAATGAGCGAATAAACCAATGCGGTTATTCGACTCAAAATTTAAATATGAGCGAGCTAGAAATTTGTGCCAATGAAAGAATAAACCAATGCGGTTATTCGGCTCAATATTTAAATATGAGCGAGGTAGAAATTTGTGCTAATTTGGCTCAAAATTGAAAAATTTAGCGAGCATAGGTGCTAGAATTTTGTACTAGGGAGCGAATAATCCAAAGCGGTAATTCGGCTGAAAGTGCATTGATAATAATTTTAGGTATATAGAGCAAATATGCAAAGTTGGCAGTCTGGGCAAGGGCTGGGAGTAAATAGTCATTTCACCGCAAGGAACTAATTAATTTTTTCATTCATTATCTTCTCGAACAGTAAGAAAATAAACAACTAAAAATGAGCTACGGACAGCATCAGTCGGCAACACAATGGCATCAAGAGGGCGGCGGAGCATGCGAAGACAGACGAGTTCTCGCATTTGGGGCTTGAGGAAGCCAAGGTGCGGCTAACTCATTTAGACCAGCAATGGGAGCGGTTTAATGCCCTCCATGACGAGATAACATCTCGGCCCAAGCGCGATGGGAGCGCTGCTCTGGATATATAAATCGAGGGAGCAGAGCGACGTGGTGCACTGATTGCCAAAATTGAGCAATGCAAGGTGCTTTGATCAAGGCGCAAAGGAGCAGGTGACGATGCCGTTCCAGCAGCACGCCCTCCAAAATACTTGGGGAGAATTTGATGGGAGCATCACTAAATGTCATGGTTTCCGCGACACATTCGTCGCTGCAGTGCACAGCAACGAGTAAATATCGCCCTCGTACAACTTCTCGTACTAGAGGAAGTCGCTCACCCGTAAGGCAGTGCGTACTTTGGATGCTTGGGAGCTGACGGACAACAGTTACCATGAACGAAATCTATGATCGGAAGTACCAGGTATGCCGAGAGTACTTGCGGCAATTTATCAAGTTACCAGAGCTACAGGGACCACCCACTGCGGAGAGCCTACAGCGTATGGCGAATGTGACCCATGAGTCCATGCGCCAGCTGAAAGCACAGGGATTACCAGTGGAACGTTGTCCATATGCTCCATGAGCAACTGGTTAGCGACACTGCCAAGCAATGGGAGCTACAGAGGAGCTCTGACTTTCCAAAGGCGAAAGAGAAGTTGGCTTTCCTGCAGAAGCAGGCCTCTGCTCTACTAGCTCGAGAAGTCAGGAGAGCGCATCAATTGGAGCACGGGCGCGATTGAGCAGTGGGCGCACTACCCAAGAGCAGGGAGAGATCGTGCCACGATGTGAGTGCAACAGGAGCAGGAATGATACGAGCAAGCTAAGGCAAGCAGTGCGATATATGCAGCGAAGATCACGCTGTATATCAATGCCCACACTTCCTGTCCTTAAATCTACAAGCCAGGCAAGAACTCGTGGAAAAACGGCACCTGTGCCCAAACTGTTTGAAGAAAGGGCATAAGGCGGCAGAGTGCTTTTCTGGGCCATGTTTGCGATGCCCAGAAAAGCACAACAGCGTGCTATGCGGAAAGAGGTAGCCACAGCAGCAGGTATTGGTGGCATAGCAGCAAAAGCGGGGAGCCGCCACGACAACAATGCCGAAGGTTAAGACCGACTGACGGTATAGCAACCTTGCAAAGAGCGCAAGGGTAGCTGAGGATGGGCGAAGTGCTGAGACCCATTTAAATTTTAAATTTAAAAAAAATAGAGCATTATTAAAAAAGAGCGAGAAATCCCTAATTGTGAAACTTACTATAAGTCTTTTCATTATAGTTTAGAGATGGAAGAGGCCTTGTTACCAACGGTTATGGTTCGTGTCGAGATTGCAGGAATGCTATATGGGCCAGTGCGAGCACTTATGGACACTGGGGCGTAGCCAAATTTAAGGAGTGCCTAATTCCGGCGAAAGCACCAGTTGCCAGTACGATCACAGAGCAGCAAAATGGAATAGAAGGTAAATCAGTTGTCATAAAGCAATGTTTGAGTGCCAATGTGTTTCCTTGTAACCTTATGAAGAGCGAGAATGTTTTTTTAGCGACATAGTTTTGGGTGCTGCCAAAAGAATGTAACTGACACCCCGTTTTGCCAGCAAGAGATTTAGTGGAGATTCCCAAGTATTTTAAGAATGAGAGTTTATGAGCGGATCCTGAGCTTTGGAAGGCGAGACCAGTCGAGCTACTGTTAGAAGCAAATATGGTGGCTAAAACCATTCCGGCGGTAATGACCAATGAGGTGCAAGGCATTGCCATATATAAGAGCATGTTTGGGCAAGTCATTTTCGGGGCACAATCCTTGTGATGAGCAAAATTAGGGATTAATTTGGTCACACAATAAATGTCCCCCAAAGCAATAGTCACTGCGAAAATGGACAGCCAGCATCAGAGAGTGCCGCATCAACGCTTAATATTATTTATTAGAAAACCTTCGCACCAATGGAAACCACGGCGAAGGCGAGAGCGCATGAAATGCACGAAATATTAAGCGTTGGTCAATAGATCACATGCAAATTGTAACAACAACTACGCAATGTCAAGCACAGCATTGGCAAAGCGAAGCCAGCCGCTTGCGTAAAACAAGGAAAATGAATTGCATGTGGATTGTACCAACAAGAATGCGCCGAAAGACTTGGCGAACTCAAGCCAGCCGTTTGCACTGATCGACAACAACAACAACACTACAAGCAGACTTCAATTAATCGTGCGTTAATAACAACAACACGACTCGGTAGAAATTACCGAGTGCGTTAGCTCGGGAAATAGTACAACAACAACACGAGGAAGGAATGATAAGAAAAGAGACGACGACATAACAATCGCTGTGCAGACAAGTTGCGCGGACATCACAGAAAGGAGAAGCACACAAATAGTGTTCAAACGCTGGTGGATAATTTAAATAATATTAACCACCAGCAGAAAGAAATCATGCGTGCAACAACAACAACAGGGCGTGCAACAACAACAAAAGGTCGTTCAACAGCAACAACGTGCCGCAGCAACTACTACGCGCTTGACAACAGCCGCACTTTTCCAGGAAAACGCTGAGGGTCGCCTTAGGTCAAGAGGAAAACACCAACAATGCCTTGGCTTTAGCAACAGGACGCGGTAGTCGGAGCAATGGCCAGAGGGACTGGAACAACAACTAGAGGTTCAACAGGGGGCTATAAAAGCGCATGTAACCGGACATACGCTCTCTTTTCCTGCTAACACATCGCGCAAGTAAGTACCTTAGCAACGTTGCCGCATAGACGCCACGAGATTAGAAATCAGTACCAACGGACACACACACACACAAGCGCTGCATTTACTACGAATACTGGATTTTAATCCACTCTCATAGTAAACCAGAGTTTGTTCGGCAACGTTAGAACGGTGGAAGTGGTTTGTCAATCCACCACCGTTGAAACGAAAGACTCAAGGCACAGACCTAGACACTAAGAAGTACTGAGTTTGCTACGAACGCTGGGTTTTTCAATCCGCCTTCATAGAAAACCAGGACTTGCTTCTCAAAGTCAAACCGGTGGAAGTGGTTTTTCAATCCACCATCGTTGAGACTGGAGACAGGACGGCACAGCACCAAGTTCAGGAGCGGCCTTCATAAAGCCATCATTTTAGTAATAAAGTGTAAAACCTAGAAATAAGAATAAGGATTTAATAAAGAGAACTTAAACATTACAACGCCCGAGTAATTTTCTGTATACGATCCCTGGAGCCGCTGAGTTTTACCCCAGCTATAAATTTGAGTCGTTACAATATTCTCCAGTAGATTAGTTAGAGTCAGATGTATTAGATAATTGAGTACGAGAAAGAAGTCTGTTGATAGATGGAAGAGGGTAATAGGAAATACTATTGTGAAAGAGTTTCAGATTTTGTTATTATTAAGAGGGCTATTTGGATTACTTTGATCCAAAGTGAATAAAGTTGTACAATCTATATTTCCTTTAGATTCTTCAAGAGAAATAATCTCTTTATTAGTTTGTTGATTAGGTACGCTGTTGCTTGAATAAAGAGTTGTTTGGTCGTTGGAGAGGAATTGTGTTTGGTATTGAATTCTTTGATAACATTGTTGTTTCTGTTTGTTACAGTTTTTAAAGTAGAAGAAATTTTCACGCTAACAGGTGACGTTAGCGAAAGAGCAGTGGCGTAGGTTGTTGAAGAATTACCTGGGGGTAAAGTAATTTCTGTCTGATAGATATTTCTTGCTTCCATTTAATTTTTGTTTAATTTTTGTTTTCATAGCTAAAATATCTTTAGCCTGTTGAAATTTTTTGCGCTCATTTGAGGATGAAAGATGTGGTTCCGAACAGTTAGCGCAAATAACACGAGTAAATACAATTTCTTCATCTGAAACTTTATTCAGGTATCGGGCATAGATCGTTCCCTTAGTTGTGTTGAGCGAAGAATGAAAATTAAAATTAACGCGGCATACTCCATGTAATTGCGTCGTTGCTAAAAATTTGTGTCGTTACACCCTGTGAGAGAGATACTATAGTTGCTTCGATAGAATTTATCGATAACAAAATATTAGAGGAGTTACTTCAGCGCCTGTGCAAATATATCAGCTGGAGACGATAACTCGCTGAAGAACAGATGAGGAGCAGGAAGTGGAGCAAAATTTTATGGAGACTTATACTAGAGATGAAACAGGTCGTTTTATTGTGACAATACCAATGAAAGATACGATGCAAGATTTAGGCACTTCAAGAGCAATGGCAGGTTTATGTACTTGAAGCGGAAATTAGAGAAAGACTCAGAGCTGAGATAGCAATATATAGAATTCATGAGATTAGGGCATATGAAGTACGCTACACAACCACCAAGAGTGGACGAGCCAGTTTATTATATCCCACATCACTGTGTCACCAAAAAATTTCGGGTGGTTCTTGATGCTAGCTGCCAAACGAATCGTGGTATCTCTCTAAATCAAGTGCAATGTTTAGGCGAGAAGTTACACAAGGATCTTTACGAACTTGTCATGAGATTTAGGCGTCATAAGATTGCGATATGTGCCGACATCAAGTAGGTGTTCCGACAAGTGCGTGTTGCCAAAAGGCAATGGAATTTGCAAAGAATCTTTTAGCAAACTTTTACGAAAATTCTGGTTAACGGTTGTAACTTATGGAATGATTTCCTCCGCTTACAATACTGTGCGAGCTTTAATACAAATGTGCTAGGCAGGCGAAAGACGACAGCGGACATCATAGAGAGTGACTTCTATATGGATGACTGTGCGACAGACACACGATCTGAGCAAATATAATAATAATTATAATTGTGCACGCGAAAAAAACTGTCCTAAAAGACGGCGGATTCGAGCTGTCCAAATGGAAGTCGAACTCAAAAAGGCAACTCAGGGCAATGAGAGCGGAGAGAGACGAAGAGATGTTACTTCCGAGAGATGACAGGATGCTGAAACGGCTAATAGAGGAAGACAAATTCACCTTTGCACTGGTCTTCAAGGTGACTAATAGGAAAATAGTCAGTTGCGTGGCGCAACTATACGATCCTGACGGGTTGATAACTATCAAATGAGTATACTATAGTTATGGAGTTTGAGCTTAGACTGGGATACGATAGTAGCATCAGAGATACTGAAATGATGGGAAGAATTTTGGGAAGAGATATGGCATTTATAGCAATTCAATATTAGCAGGTGGATATGTTCCACAACAGATGTTAAGGTCCATATCCATGGTTTTGCAGATGCATCGATGAGCGCTTATGGTGTAGTAGTATATGTGCGAGTTTATTATGGCGGGTAGAGGTAAAATTATTGACTTCTAAGGCGCATACCTCCATTGAAGACAATTATAGTACCAAAGCTTGCACTGACAGCAGACAAATAGCTGGCACAGCTGCAATGCAGCATGAGCAAAGAAATGGAGTGGTCAAAATGTGAGTACAGCTTGTGGACTGATTCACAGGTTATTCTGTACTGGATCCGAAAACTATCATGTGAGCTGAAGATGTACGAAGCAAATAGAATCTCAGAGATCCAGACTCACACAGAGATTGTGTTGCGTTGGCGATATATAAACACAAAAGAAAATCCAGCAGATTTATTAACTAGGGGTATAACAGCAAGAGAAGTAATTGGCAATAATCTCTGGTTACATGGACCGGAGTGGTTGCATAAATCGGAAGTCAATTGACCAGTCAACATTTTGGAGCCTGAAGAAGCAACTGAGAGGCTTACCGAGCTGGGAGCCTATCAAGTGACAGATTCATGTGAGTTTTTGGAAATATTTATACCTAACATGGGCAAGAGCATGTCGCTGATTGTCTATGCGCGAAGTCTGGAGAAGAGCATAAATATATTGAGCTACATCATCAGGATTGTGCGTGGAGAAAGGCAGAGAAAGTGGAGGCTCACCAGAAGAGGCGAAGAACTCGGCGCGGCAACCGAGTATTGTAATCACCAACTATGGAAAAGAAATGTGAAGCAACAGAATATCTGCTGATACATGCGCAGGCGAAAGATTTCAGACAAGAGATAGAATAGACAAACTGAGAGAGATTGGGCAAGTGCAAGAGGGCACGAAATTAGTGCATTGAATACAATAATGGACAGCAAGGGCCTATTTTGAGTGGGCGGATGATTAGGGAGATCAGAAGAAGCCTATGAGATGAGGCATCCGGTAATAGTGAAAGATGGTTCTCGAATAGCATGGCTGATAATAGATCATGCTCACCGTATGACAAGGCATGGTGCTGTGCAAGTAATGATGCAATTCCTCAGACAAAAGTTTTGGATTCCATCAGACAGCTGATGTCTGAAGTACCAGGCGATAAGGTGCAAGGTGGTAAGCCTTTTCCACATACAGGTATTGATTACGCAGGTCCTTTTAGAGCATAGGCAGTGGAAAGAGCAGGAGAGCGAATGAGGGAGCATAAGCGGCTATATATGTTTGCCTAAAAACAGAGGCATATTGATATTGTTTCTGATTTAACTTCCATAGCCTTTATTGCTTGCTATGACCGCTTAATTTACAGAAGAGGGAGATGTGAGCGAATATACAGCGACAATGGTACTTCATTTGTAGGGGCGGCAAGAGAGCTGAGAAGAGCACGAGAGAGCTGGCAAGTAAGATAAGTTTTTGAGCATCTGAGCAACAAAGGGACAGAATTGATATTTATGACACCAGCAGCGCCGCATAAAGGCGGAATACGAGGTGTGATCAAAAAATAACCGTTATTGTGTGATCAAAAAATAAAGTATTTATTTATTCATCAACAACTATCTTGTCCCCTTCAAAGTAATTCCCTTCAGATATAATACACTTATGCCAGCGTTTTTTCCAATCCTCGAAACACTTCTGAAACGCTTTTTTTGGTATCGCCAACAGCTCCTGTTTCGATTTTTCTTCTATCTCCTCAATCGTAGCAAAACGCTTTCCTTTCATCGGTGTCTTCAGTTTTGGAAAGAGGAAAAAGTCAGCGGGGGCCAAGTCCGGTGAATACGGTGGTTGAGGCATGATAACGGTTTTGTTTTTGGCCAAAAACAGCTCCTGAGCGATGTCCATGCGATGCTGTTTTTGCTCAAAATTTAGCAATTTTGGAACAGTCTTCGCTGCCGCACGTTTCATGCCTAAAACATCCGTAAAAATTGCTTGGCATGAGCAGAACGATATGCCAACATCATCTGCAACCTCTCTGATAGTGATTCGACGATTATCCAAAATCATTTTCTTCACTGCGTCAATGTTTTCATCGGTTGTTGTCATTGGCATCTTCTCGGCCTTCCTTAAACCGGTTATACCACAATTGAACTTGTGTTCTGCTCATAGTAAACTCGCCAAAGGCCACAGTCAACATTTCAAATGTCCTTGCGCATTTAATTTAATTTTTTACACAAAACTGAATACAGTTTCTTTGATCCATTTTTTGGAATAGTACAAAATCGAAGAGCACACCAAAACACGACTAACCTTTTTATCTGTCAAAAACAAACTGACAATCCAAAATGGTTGGTATTGCCAACATATATAACAGACATGTGTACCAACATAACAGAAAAAAAATGCGAACATCGAACATACGTAACTCACGAAAAGATGAACATAACGGTTATTTTTTGATCACACCTCGTATATGAAGCTGCTGTGAAGTCAATGAAATGCCACCTCCGGCGCATTGTCGGGCAGAAGATTTTAACACAAGAGCAGCTATCTACGCTCCTAGTAGAGATAGAAGCAATTTTGAACTCAAGGCCTTTGACACCCTTAAGTGACGATGCAGAAGATGTACAGGCTCTAACAACTGTACACTTTTTGATAGGGGAGCCATTGATTATCCCCTTTCCATTCGTGAGCGAGCAGCAGTCAAACATGAAAGAAGCCAGTTTATGAAGAGCACTTCAGAAAATGATTGAGGATTTCTGGAAGAGAAGCGCAAAAAAATGGCGCCAAGAACGAGCACCAATGAGCTTAAGTCAATTAGTGCTGATCAAGAGTGAGCTTTCCACCTCAGCGAAATGGGCTTTGGGGAGAATTTGTGAGCTACACAGAAGCCGAGCTGGACTGATATGTTCAGTCATTGTGCAGACGGCCTCAACCCGCCTGACAAGGCCTGTTCAAAATTTATGCATTCTTTCTTTTGCGCCGAGCGAATAGAGGGTGTCTGCGACGGTAGGAAAGTGGAAAAACAGGATGACCTTCTGTTGCTCGTAGGGACTGTATCCAATGCAACCATGTGTTTGAGTTTCGCACACAGCGAAAATAGGTTCAACGAGTATTTGGAGGTTTAGTTCGTTTCTGACAATGGAGGCATATTTATGTCGACATATATTCGCCTAGCGAGTATATGTGGTGTGTCTATGTATATTTATACATATATATGTCTGTATGTGCAAATAATGTATTGTATTGTGCTTCCAAATATATTTTGTACACATGCATCGCATAATTCCCAGTAATTAGTTGAGCTCAATTAAGTACAATAAAAAGTGGTTTTTTCATAAGCTTTTCCCACTTAAACAGATTGGGTTTTATTTCCATCGAATTGCTGTAGGTATTGTTATAGTTTCATTGTCGATTCGAAACAGGTTTCCAAATTGTTGGTATCTCAACATTAAATATAATGTGCTGTGAGTTAGAATGAAGCTGCCTGCGATTAGTTGACTCACAGCAACGACTCCTAACAGACACTACACATTTGTTGAGGTTAGCTTTAAGCAATTAAGTTAAGTAAGAAAGCACATATTTTTAGGGTGCAAGTATTAAAAGTAACCAGAATTTATGTAATTATGATTATGTAAACTTTTAGGGTGCTATTGTTCCGCAGTCGAGTCGACGAAGGGCATTGAAATTTAAAATGCACCGTCGACACTTTTACCGTAGGCCAGTTGGCTTGACCAACTGACCCAATTAACAGGTGAGGAACTGGAACACCAGAAAGGTCAGTACGCAGACTGAAAGTGCTTTTTGTAAATAGTATATAAGAATTAGTATTTTAAGAATAAAGTTTCTTGTTGTTTTTCTAATCAAACTAGTGAGTGTTATTTGTTCTGTGAAAAAGTGCTAGGTTGCAGCTATACGCGCGCTCAGGACAGGCAGCAAGAGGACGCTCCCGACGACACCAACTAACGCGGTCCCCAACATTTTGGCGCAGCTGGTCTTAAGGACCTATAGGAGGAATCCCAGGGCAAGGAACCCTGAAGCAGGGAGGCATCCTGCAACACATTAGAAGGGGGGAGGACTCTGAAGCGGAGATGTCATCAGACAAGATAATGGTGAGTAGAGTGTATAGTAGCGTATTTTAAGTAGATACTTCTGCGACCTTGAAGGCGCCGTAGAACTGGTCAAAGAAGTCGCAATATATAGGCGCGTTTGCGCTGTTGCACGCAGCTTTGTATGGGCAACCCTAAACCGTCAGTATGATCGGACGGTCTATGTATGTCGTTGTAGCTGTGAGGATTTTTTTTGTAGGGGAATTGTATTTGTTTGTCGATAGGGACATTTATATTGTTTATTAAATTGTTTTAAAATTGATTTTAATATTTAGCATTGTAAGCTTACAGTATTAGGTCAGAATATTTCAAGAGGTGCAGACAACACGTGTTGTTCCATCAAAGTTTTTGTAGTTCTGAAACTACGATTTGTGTAGCAATGTTGAAGAAAAAACTTAAATGCTATTATTACGTGGCGCATACTTTACGGGTTTATTTTTGAATGTAGATTCAAATTACCGGGAATGAATCAAGACACTTTTGCCCGTAAATCCAATTTGCGAACATATAGCCGTCTCCATCGATTTTTTTTTTGAGTATTAAAGATGGTAAGAGGAAATCAAGGAGTATCTGTGAGGAAGTCAGGAACCAACTTGCATTGATGGAAGGACTTAATGGACGCCGGTAGACAGCGGATATGGAACTTGTGATGGAAGATAAATAAAGAAAGAATATAAAGATATAATTTACGTTGGAATGTTTTTTAATAAATTTGTATTTATCATTAAGTAAGATGGAATAAAATATTGGAATAAGTTGATAACAAGTGTTAACAATTATTGGGTTTTATTTGTAATTGGGATACGTCATCTGTTCTGGCGTTTGGGATGAACGGATGGATGGAGATTTTTCCTTGAGATAGGCATAATCAATGGGTCTATCGAAGGAATTCAAGGAGTTGCTGAAATCCCCGGAAGTGGTGGGTAAAGAGGTCCAGAGATTGATTTCAAACTTCAGGAAGGATCGGAAGGATGTCAAAAACGTGAAGTACTATTACTGACGCATCACAGAGTTGCGAGGTTTGGGGGAAAAATTTTACAGTAACCACGCAAAATTGCTACCTCACAAGAAGGTCTGTAGGGACGGCGAGTATTTTCCGACGGGTTTTCATGGATATGTGGAAAATTTAATGTTAGGGTGTCTTAAATTATTCGAGGCGGAATTGGCAACGATTGAGGCACCGAGTGGGTATCCGTTAGAGAGAAAAGCAGACGCACAAGACGAGTTAAGAGCAGTAAGAACAGAGGTGAATCTTTTCATCTAGAGGGTATTCGAGCAGTTCGAAGCAAGTACGAGCAGGGAAAAAACTCAGGAATTGTAGAAACAGGCGAACGCCAGAGGAGCTGTGTCACCATTAGAAGTAACGGATCAAGCTTTAACAGCAATCCAAAAGGGACAGAAGAAAAGTTGTTCACGTTTCATAAGAAAACAACAGTTTTGAGAGCACAAAAAGAGTATCTCGAGAATAGGGTAAAGGAACTTTCTCAGAGATTGACGGAAATAGACGAAGCAGCAGCGCGGTTGGAAAAGGAGTGTGCAGAATTAAAAAGAGGACGGGCTACCAATAGGACCGAAAAAGGAGAGATCAAAATCAGCATCGGCTGGATTTACACAGACAGTATTGACATTGCCTCCGGAAGTTCGCTGGCCGGAATATTTAAGACCAGAAGGGATAAGCCGCATGGTAAATCCAAGACTAGTTTTTTGTGAAGAAACACAAGCGGAATTTTTGTTTGGGGCATCTGAAATCAGTGTCAAGCCATTTTTTCCGGGAAGTCCGATAAATAATAAAAACAAGGGATATCCGCTAAAAGAGCCAGAAGCAATTACAGTGCAGCCAGAAGCGATACAGTTGACAGTATTTCGCCTGTACGAGCAAACGGTCGAAGATTAATCAGTTTGAGTCCGTCACTAGTCCAGGACCTCTCAGATCCGGGAGAAGCGAATTTGGAAACCCCCAAGTGATTAATAAAGCTAAGGTTTTACCAGCAATTGAGAAAGCACAAAGGAGTAAAATGGGCATTCTGGAAGTTGCTCATGCGGTGGAGAAGTTGGTGTCCATGCTCTCAGGAGTCGAGTTGTACGATCTGAGAACTGAGATCAGGCGCTTCAAAGAAGGTTGTGAACTAGCACAACATAGTCTTCCGGAAGCGGACGGGGAACACTTAATAAAGTGTATTAGGCAAAGAACCACAGTTGATGCGTTTGATTTACTGGTGCATAGCTCAGTTAGCACCCTGGCAGAATAATATGCACTTTTGGATCGGACATATTTAAACCAAAAGTCGTACGACTGTCTCGTACGGGAAATTCAGGAAACAATTCAGAAACCTGGGGAGGAATTGAGAGCCTGGGGCCAAAGGCTCCAGTCTCTGGGGAACGCTGCTGAGACAGAAGCCAACAGGCAGTTTCCAGGAAAAGTTGCAGCATACAAGGCTCAAGTAGAACGGGCTACGATTTCTCTCTTCAAGGCAGGCTTGATAAATAGGGACATAGCTAATTATACTCTTACTCTCATGCCGAGGAGCATGGCAGAGCTAGTAGAAGCGGTCTCTTATGCTGAAGCAGCAATACAACAGCGAACGACAGCAGGAGGAATCTGCTGGACGACTGCTCCTGCAGATGTAGGACCAGTACATAAGCGAAACACAAGTTGAATCGGTAGATTAATGGGCCAATTTCCGCAACAAAGATACCAATAATTCTTGGTTGAGAGGTTCCAGCCAAGGAATCCCATTTGCTCATTCTGTAATAAGCCAGGGCATACAAGGGATGAATGCGTTACACGGAAAAACACGCCCTACTGTATGGAGTACCAAACTTACGGTCATGCGGAAAGTAGGCAGTGCCAAGTAGATACTAAATGGGATCAAAGAAGAAGGCATGCAGCTACGAGGCACACGGAGCCACCCTTGAGGGACAGCAGGGGTAACTTCATCAGTTCTCGAGTTAATTCAACGTCATTCCATGACATATTTTTGCTGGAAGGAGACCAGCTGACGTATACACCAGAGGTAGAGCATGAAATACCTACTAGAGTGGATCAACCACCAATTAACCAGAAACAGTACAGATAGCCAAAAGCTCACAAAGATGCGGTAAGCAGGCAAGTGCAGGGAATGTTGAAAGATAACATAATCTCACCGAGTATCTCGCCTTGGAACTCACCAATAATTTTGGTACCAAAAAAGGGAGGTGCTCAGGGTCAGAAGAAGTGGAGAATGTTCGTCGATTTTAGGAAATTGAACTACGCCACTATCAAGCAAGTATTCCCGATACCAAGGATAGAAGAAATTCTGGATCAATTGGGGTACAGTAGATATTTGTCTACACTGGATTTAGCGAGTGACTACCAACAAGTTCAGGTGGATACCCAAGATAAGCAAAAAACCGCGTTCAGCACCGGTTTAGGGCATTATGAGTTTAACAGAATGCCGTTCGGATTAACAGGAGCACCGGCTACCTTCCAACGGCTCATGAACCATGTGCTAACAGGCTTGCAAGGGTTAGATTGTTTTGTGTATCTGGATGATATTGTAATTTATGGGAAGAACGCAAATTTATTCGCAACGTTTGTGCAAGGTGCTCCAGAAATTACTAGAACACAATTTGAAATTGAACACGGAGAAATGTCATTTTTTGCGAAGAAAGGTGGTTTATTTAGGCCATCGTTGCTCAGAAGCAGGAGCACTGCCTGATCCGCAGAAGGTGGAATGCGTTAAAAATTTAGCGATTCCGAGGAATAGAAAGTAAGTGCAAACATTCCTAGGACTAGAGAATTGTTATAGAAAGTTCGTGGAAAACTAGCCGGAATAGCGTTGCCAGTGAATAGGTTGCTACGAAAAGAAGCAAAGTTTGAATGGACAGAGAGCTGTCAGCAAGCATTCGAGAGGCTAAAATAAATAATTAGCTCGCCACCGATTTTGGCGTACCCCGACTTTGAGCAAACCTTTTTGTTGACCACTGATGCTAGCAATGAAGCATTAGGGGCAGTATTGTCGCAAGGGGAAGTCGGTAATGACCGACCAATAGCATTCGCAAGCAGAGCGCTTAGCGACACGGAAAAGAGATACTCCACAATAGAAAAGGAATTTCTAGCCATAGTGTGGGCTACAAAGAATTTTAGGGCATATCTGCTAGGACGCCCATTCTAGATATACACTGATCACCAGCCGTTGAGAGGCATAGCCAACTTGAAAGATCAAACGACTAGGCTAGCCAGGTTCAGACACAAATTGTCTGAGTATGATTTTGAAATCATATACAAACCTGGGAAAAAGAATCTGAATGCCGAATTTTGTATCGAAACTATTCTCAGAAACGTGTAAAATGCTGGGAATCAAGAAATTGCATATAACACCATATCATGCACAGGCGAATGGCTCATTGGAGCGTAGTCATCGACCTCTGGACGAGTACTTGCGCAGTTTTGCCAAGGAAGACGGCTCTAATTGGGATCAATTGTTGACCGCTGCAATGCATGTAGACAATAATAATGTGCATGTATCAACGAAGCAAACTCCGTTTAGAACACTCTACGGGTCTGATTCAAGATGCCAGCAAATCTGAAGCGCAAATGTACGCCAGTATACAATGCTGACGATCCCAATAAAGTGCAAAAGTATCAGCTACAGCGAGCGCACGAATTGGTTAGAGAAAACCAGGATTGTGCTAAGCGAGTAGCCAGGGAAGCCTATAACAAGGTACTAAACCCAATAGTCTTTCATGTGGGTGACCAAGTACTAATGAAGAAACAAGCTAAAAGAAACAAATTCTCACCTGTTTGGATAGGTCCGTATGTAGTAGCAGAGATCCGCAGCCCAGTTACAACAGTCGTAACAATTAAAGGCAAGCATAAAAAGCTACATAACAACTTATTGAAATTGTTTCACATGAGACCACACAATTAATGACATGTGTTAACAGTATTTTACAAGTGTAAATACAAGAATAACAACATAAACAAACTGATATCGCGTACTTGTGTATATCAAATAGCACAGCTACGACTTGCAAAGTCAATGCCAGCAGAAGTGTTCCAATTAAACTCGGGCGAATAAAATTGACGTAATGTAAATATGCTTATTAGGCACTGTAGCCGAATGAAGCACCGTAGAGAAAAATATTTTTTTCAAAATATTAAATAATAATTCAACAAAAAATCATAAGACAGTGGGTAAGTAATATAAAACATTACTTAAAATATATACATACATACAAACGGTAGTTTATGCACGGAAATTCGACGCGTACGTGTTAACGCCAGGCAACGGAACCGCTGGTGAAGTAAGTATATACGAGTATAAGATACAGATTGAATGTACGAACGTATATTTAAAGAAGTAAGTATTCTAGTTAAGAGGAATGGGTATGTATGTATGTATAATTTTGGTTATATTTACATAGATTTTTCGGTTTATCGCTTAGGAAATTAGCGTGTGGGGAATTGAAGTATATATATATATATATATATATATATATATATATATATATATATATATATATATATTTATATATATATATATATATATATATATATATATATATGTATATATATATATATATATATATATATATATATATATATATATATATATATATGTATATATATATATATATATATATATATATATATATATATATATATATATATATATATATAAATATATATATATATATATATATATATATATACTAGCTGACCAAGCAGGCGTTGCCCTGCGTGAAATTATGTGTTTTGAAAAGAAAAGAAAGTTGAATTTATATTGTGTTGAAAATCATTTATTTGCGATTTTTCTACATTTTTTTCAATGTAACGCAGCTTGATAAACAACATTTTTTGTTTTCTGTTCTGGTGCGTAAATGTACAGAGAAGATGGTTTTCCAACTCGTGAACACGCCACGTTTAGCTGGCCGTGTGAAAAAATGGCATTTCCAGATTTATGCCACACACTTCCAACGACTGTCCTTGTGACCTGTTGATTGTCATCGCAAATGCAAGTTTCACTGGAAACTGAATCCGTTTGAACTGAAATGGCAAATCGTAGGAACTCAAAGGAATTCGTGGAATCACGCATTCTGCCCCCTTGTAAGTCCCTTTCAAAATTCTTGCAACTATCACATTATTCGATAGCTGCGTCACAATCAGTCGGGTTCCATTACACAGTTTCGGAGCATGAAGATTGCGAAGCATAATAATGACAGATCCAACTTTGAGACGCAAATGATGCGGCGGCATGCCAGGCAAATCCAAAGAATTTAGAAATTCCACTGGATAATTCACGGCTTTGTTTTCATTTTCAACACGAGCGATCGATTTGTATGAGCGCAAATCTCCCGGAATTTGACTTTGAATCGTCCAGTTTAAGTCATTAACATCGGTATTTTTGGCAGCTGAAATTGCGAGTGCACTCAACCAATCGTAGTTACGATAATTTTGGCCAATGTTCGGATAAACATTCCTGATGAGTTCAGTTTTCGTTGAAGTGAGTTGTTGGGGTCCTTATCTGCTTGTCCTCGGGAACGTCCTCTGGAATGTCCTGTCGCGGCTTGTCCTGCGCGGGGACCTGTAAACCTAAACCACTTTGTTAAATAAGCACTGCTCTCTTTTAGGTTTAAAATAACAAGAGGTTTATTCGTAAAACACTAGTTCTTATATACTATTTACAAATGAACATTACAGTCTACGTCTTGACTTTTCTGGTGTTCCAGTTACGCAATTGTTATGTGTCAGTTGCGCAAGCCAACCGACCTACTTCAGTAAAAGTGACGTCGGTGCACTCTAAATGCCCCTCGTCAGCTTGACTGCGGAACTGTGACACCCTAAAAGTTTACATCATAATTAATGCATAAATACTATTCATTTACAATATTTGCACCCTAAAAATATGTGCGTTCTTAATGAATTTAATAGGAGCCGGTGCTGTGAGTCAACTACGCGTAGGTAGCTTGATTCTAACTCACAACAGAGTTGACAAATGGCAGGAGGAATTGATATCAAACCACTGGAAGTATCAACCGGAATTTCCCCGTTTCCAATTCTTAGCAGTTCTTTAGAGAAAACTTCTGCTGTGCTATCCTGTTGCAGGAACACTCGCATATTCATAGTCAATCGTATGGTTTTCACGTACCGCCACACATACGATGACTTGAGACATGCGTTCAATTCATCCGCCGCTGTTGATTTCGGAATAACAGGAAGTTTTTGTCGAAAATCGCTGCTAACAGTATCATTGCGCCACTAAAGCGACGATTATTATTCCGCAGATCTTTCATTGTTCTGTCAAGTACTTCTAGAGACCATTTGTGAGCCATTGTGCTCTCATCCCATACTATCAGTTTACAATTCATCAACACTTTTGCCATAGCTGTTTGCTTTGAAATGTTGCAAACAGGTGTTTCATTGATTTGCATGTTTAACGG
Source organism: Clusia tigrina (assembly GCA_920105625.2). Classification (NCBI taxonomy): domain Eukaryota; kingdom Metazoa; phylum Arthropoda; class Insecta; order Diptera; family Clusiidae; genus Clusia; species Clusia tigrina. The sequence goes on from OV050030.1 coordinate 334,478,961, forward strand.
AAGCTTCAGTGCCGAATGTGCCATTCTTCCACCTTCTAGTAGAGTTGCAGCAATCCCAGTAGATGCGAGAGCCAACGCAATGCCATTTTGAGATCGTATTGTTGCCAAAATCAATGATATCAGGAACGTTTTCCCAGTTCCGCCGGGCGCATCAAGAAAAAATAGTCCACCGTTTCCATCATTGACAGCCTTCATCAATTCATCATACGCACTCTTTTGCTGCTCAATCAATAATGGAACATTTCTTTGTACTTGTTGTTCCAAAATTATTCTGTCGTATGCACGCTCACGTTCCAATTCACGATTTAGTACATCTCTGATTTAACGATTTGGCGCTTGCATATGAATTTCAGTCAATAGTTTGCCACTCATAAGCAAACACAAATCTTCAATCAACAAAAATGCTTCATTGTAGATGTCATCGTTCATTTGCAATTCTGAATTCCATGTTGCCACTCGAATACGATGTAAAATGCCTTCGGCAATGTAATTTTTGTACGTATCCCATAATTGACGCGGATTTGAAGGCTGACATGTTGAAATGATCATCGCGAATAGTGTGCGAACTTCAGTGGCATGCGAAGTAGCTATCGCATCGTCCATCGTTTGATTCCAGTGATTATCATGTTCCAGCAATTGTAATTGCTGGCATGCTTCTCGAAAAGTTGCACACACAGTACGCAATGACTCAAATTAAGTTGAACCGCGTACATTAATCACTAGTAACCGAATCGGGTGGATTGTATAAATTCGTCCTAATGCATTAGTTGAGAGCACACCTGGATGTCCATCTACCAGTTGGCCTTGCTTTCTGTCAAGATTATTGTAAGACGACAATACACCAATGCCATCACTATTCTTTTCTCTATTAATTAATTTTCTATCTTCTATAAGTTTGACATTTCTTGTAAAGTTTCTATTCTCCTGCTCTCGAATAAAGTACTACAGATTTATTACAAGTTGATTATATTTTTATCTTTTTGCATCAAGAAAATTCTAACAGGTTATGGGCCCAGAGTACTTCTAAAGCTCTCTGCATATACCTAAAGTTAAATGAGTGAGGCATCGATAAAAACAAACTACGAATCCATTCTTGATAAACCTGTTTTGGAAACAAGTGAAGCGATAAATTCTTTTACCATGTCAAACATGTCAGCAAATGTTTTGTCGGCATCAACGCGCATTGAATTATTGTCGAAAGATAATTTTGATACCTGGAGTATGCAAGTTGAAGCCTTTTTGGTGAAGAATGATTTATGGGAATTTGTAAGCGGAGCAAATGTGCTACCCGCTGCAGCGAATGCAACAGCGGCAGATGAGTGGCATAAACTCGATAGAAAAGCAATGGCGGACTTAATTTTATCAATCCATCCTTCAGAAGTGAAACAGGTACGAGGCTGCAACACTTCGCGCCATGTCTGGTTAAAGTTGGAGTCTATTTACGCCTCACGTGGACCAGCTCGAAAGGCAACGTTGCTTAAGCAGTTGATGTTGCAGAAATTGGACGAAGATGGTGATGTTCGTGGGCATATAGCAAGGTTTTTTGATGCAGTTGACAAACTTGAGAATATGGATGTGCAAATAAATGGTGATCTCCTAACCATAATGTTGCTATACAGCTTGCCGTCTACTTATGAAAATTTTCGTTGTGCTATTGAATCTCGCGATAAACTACCAGCCGCCGAGGTACTAAAAATAAAAATTATCGAGGAAAGTGAAGCGCGCAAGCAGTCAAGTGGAAGTTCTGTAATCGCAATGGCAGAGACCATCAAGAGGAGGTTTTAAAATTAGATGCTATAAATGTGGCACATTGGGCCATAAAGCAAACGTTTATCAAAAGAATAGTGGCAGAAATTTAGAGAAACAAGCATATACTCAAAAACAGTCAACAGACGAAATTGATGAGAGTTTCGCTGTGTGTCATGTGGCAGAGAGTGCCTGTTCGGCAGACGAAAATGTGATGGGGGCGCGTAGCTGGATTCTCGATAGGGGTTGCACATCCCATCTATGCGGGGACAAAGAAGTTTTTTCATCAATAATTGAATCAGGAATGAAAAAAGTTAATCTAGCAAGTCATAATTCTGCAACAGTGAATGGACAAGGTGCTGTTCAGCTTTCTGTGGCTCCACGAACTGGCCAGAATCTAAAAATTGAGCTTAAGAACACGCTTTTTGTCCCTGATTTGAGGTTAAATCTTGTGTCCGTGGCAAAAATCACAGATAAGGACTATACTGTGACATTTACAAAATCTGATGCAGTTGTCACTGATAAATTTGGCAACCAATCCATGTTTGCTGAAAGAAGAGGCGATTTATTCTTTATTCGTGAAAGCGTAGAATGTGCTAACGTCGAAACGAAGTGTTCCGAACTGTCGAGGTGGCACTGTCGTTTTGGTCATTTAAACGCGAAGGACCTTCTACACCTGATTAAAAGTGGTATTATTACGTTGAACAATTCTAAGGAGACCAAACATGTAATTAGTTGCACTGTATGCCTAAGGGCAAAAATGTCAGCTTTACCATTTGGGAAAGGAAATATTCCCTGTAAGAAACCTTTAGAAGTTGTGCATACTGATGTTGTCGGTCCATTTAGAGTAGAAGGCACTGGTCGCGCAAAGTACTTTGTTACTTTGATTGTACGAGATGGTGTGAAGTTTACTTTCTGAGGGAGAAATCTGGTATTCTCGAGGCGTTTAAACAATACCAGCTGTATTTTGAGAGGCAGACCGGGAAGAAAATAAAGGCTTTGCAGTCCGACAATGGACGTGAGTATTGTAATAATGATTTTGATAAGTTTCTTTCAGATAATGGCATACGGAGAAGATTAACGATTCCCTACACCCCGGAACAAAATGGACTGGCTGAGCGAATGAATCGTACTCTGTTAGATATGGGCAGGTGTTTACTGCTGCATTCCAGACTGCCTCCATCTTTTTGGTCCGATGCGGTCGCTACGGCTGCAGAGATCCAGAATCGCCTTATGAGAGGCTATTCAACAAAAAACCAAATGTAAATTATTTTCGAGTGTTTGGTTCAGAAGCAGTCATGCTAAACAAAGATCCAAGCAAAAGTAAACTTTATCCCAGGGGTATTGAAGGAATTTTTGTTGGATATCCAAGGGACCGAAAAGGGTATCGAATCTGGAATCCGGTCAGGAGACAAATACTATACGCTCGTGATGTAAGATTTATTGAGGATCCAGAAAACAGGTCAGACACATCAACCGATGAATATAATTTACTCGATCAAGGAGAGAAAGGTGACAACGCATGTGAGTTGGAGGTTATGTTGAATACTCCAATGCGGTCCAACTCTATAGAAACTGTTGCCGCACCTGAGACTGAAAACAAAGAGAAAACTAAAAGGAATGTGAGACGACCAACACCTTTGCTCACAGATCGCCAATTGCGTCCGAGGAAAGCACGTACTTTGAGTGTGGCAACTGAAGATGATGGCATCTTAAGTGCAAGTGATCAATGTGATGATTTTGAGAACGAAGTTTTTGTTAATGCTGCTGAAGTTGACATGCGAGATGCCCTTGATGGAAAGGAAAGCGAAGAGTGGAAGCAAGCAATAGAGAGCGAAGTCAAAAGTTTAATTAAAAACCAGACTTGGGATCTCATTAAAGCATCTGACACTGTAGATATAATTGGATGCCGCTATGTGCTTACGAACAAATATTCACATAATGGAGAAATTGATCACCGAAAAGCACGCCTTGTAGCTAAGGGTTACAACCAAAAATTTGGTGTTAACTATCATCAAACTTTTGCACCAGTTGCAAGACTGGAAACTATTCGACTTCTTCTGGCCTTGTCCGCGCAGTTTGGTTTAAAGATATGGCAGTTTGATGTAGTGACGGCTTACCTGAATGGAACGTTAAACGAAACAGTCTTTATGAGGATTCCAGATATGATGAATGAGATGCTCGAACGCATTTTAAGAAATGAAGATGAACTTTCGGCAGTATATACCGGAGCCAAAGAGATGCTGCATAACATTCATGATGGCGCCAATGTATGTAAACTTAATAAGGCATTATATGGCCTTAAACAAGCTGGGCGACAATGGAATACTAAGCTCAGTGAGAAGCTAACTGAAATTGGACTGAAACCAATGAAAAGTGAACCTTGCCTATTCTATGTTAAAGATAATCAAACTCTGACACTTGTTTTGGTATACGTCGATGATTTGTTGGTGGTGACTTGCAATGATGAAAGCCTTCTAAAAATAAAAGGTCATTTGATGATGGATTTTGATATAAAAGATATTGGTGAAGCAAAGCATTGCCTTGGTTTACAGATAAATCAACGGAGTTCCTCAATTGAGTTGAAGCAATCGAATTATATACGAGAATTACTCACTAGATATGGTATGAGTGAATGCAATTCTTTGGCAACTCCCGCTGAAGTAAATTTGCACTTAGACTACAGCCAATCTGATGGCACATGTAAAAAGGAAACATATAGAGAACTTATTGGAAGCCTTATGTACTTGAGCGTAGCATCGAGGCCTGATATAGCACACATTATTTCAAGACTTGCACAATTTGTTGAAGAACCTAGGCAAGATCATTGGAATGCTGCCAAGAGAGTTCTAAGATACCTTGCTGGAACAAAGGAGCTTGGACTGATCTACAGAAAAACAAATGAGTCACTTGTTGGATACGCTGATGCTGACTGGGGTGGATGCACTCTCGACCGGAGATCCTATTCAGGCTACGTTTTCATTCTGAGTGGTGCTGCGATAAGTTGGAAGTCACAAAAACAAAGAACTGTTGCGCTATCTTCTACTGAAGCGGAATACGTAAGCTACACTGAAGCTGGAAAAGAGGCTATCTATTTACGTGCTACATGAGCTTGGTCTTGTTCACATTGTTCAACAAATAACGCTTTTTGTCGATAATAAGGGGGCCTTATTTCTGGCTAATGATCCAGTTTTTCATGCACGAACAAAACATATTGACATCAAGCACCATTTCATTCGGGATGCCGTGGCTGCCTCTATGTTCCAGTTAAAGCACATACCAACGCAAGAAATTATTGCAGACGTATTGACAAAATCGCTGCCAAAAGTTAATCATGTGAAATGTCTTGGGTTTCTGGAATGATAAACTGATATACCTGCGTATTGAGGGGGCGTGTCAAGATTACTGTAAGACGACAATACGCAAGTCTGGCATCACTATTCTTTTCTCTATTAATTAATTTTCTATCTTCTATAAGTTTGACATTTCTTGTAAAGTTTCTATTCTCCTTCTTCTTTTTCCTGCTCTCGAATAAAGTACTACAGATTTATTACAAGTTGATTATATTTTTATCTTTTTGCATCAAGAAAATTCTAACAATTTCTGCGTAACCATTTCTTCGACGATGCATTCCATGTATAATATCGAGGCATTTCCGAATAAAGCAATATTCTCGCAAACGGATCACTGGCGCAAGTTGAGAAAAAACTCGTCAATGTTGTTGCTGGTGGTGTTTCCGCTCGCTGCACTGCATTCTTTGGGTTGAAATACACTCTTTGGACATTCTCCAAATGAACTGCGAGATGCACAACAGTCGGTAAACGCTCATGAATTACAAAAGAAAGTATTCTCCAAAGAGCTTTATTGCAGTTCACGTATTGACCCATTTGATACTTGCTGATCTCATCTCGTTCAAGGCCAATAACCGCCATGTCGCTTCCTTAGGTGACGTACTTGCAAACGTATTTGATCGATTTCACAGAACTGCAATACTCAACATTGATATGAATTTTGAATGTCTTAGACAATATTGGTGAATATGGTACGATCCATGTGTTGTCAACTCCGATATTCACTCCTCTAAATTGAATGCTGAATGTTCTGCCATTGTTGTCTGATGAGCGACGCCGATAGAGTGGAGATCCATCATTTCCAGTTTCCGTTTCCGAAAGAAAAGCATATGGATAGTGTTTCGTGCATTTATTGTCAGACATACAAACCGAAGTGGGATTGTAATGTCCGCAAGGTCCATGAACCATATTGGTTTTCATCACTTCGTATAATTCTGGATCCATCTCTGGATCAAAAATTTCCGCAGAAATGATGTCATCAATTTGATCTGGTGTAATCTTGTCCACCATCTAAAGAAGAATGTGTGCGTGCGGCAAACCTCTTTTTTGCCAGTCAACAGAGTACAACCAGCATCTAACAGCACCATATATGCATTGCTTCACGATAAAGTCCATCAAATATCGTAGCTGTGACATCGTGACGATCGCTTGCTGATTGACCGCGATTCAATAATTCCGTTATCTGTGGGTATTTTGGATTGCAAGTGAATATAACAAACAAATCCGGCCGTCCATAATTCCGCACGTATGTCATCGCATGCTGCGAGTACTCGTGCATGTGCCTTGGGCTGCAAATGTATGTTGATGGCAAAATCGTGAGTCGGCCAAGGCTTGTCACATCTTCATCGCTATTGACCGCATCTCGCAAGCTTTAGATCGAAGCTTGGTCTGATTAAAGCGAATAAAATTGAGTCGTTCTGTCTCCATCGTCACGTACACATCAACTGCATTCTGTTGAAATAATCGGCGATATCTCAAGAGATGGTTGTCAATTCCTTCGCGGTTCATCAATCGATACGCGTAAAAGTTCATTGCACTGACCATCTTATTTGTATCGACACCTAAAAGTTATCAAAAAATGAAGTTATAATCAAGAGTGTTTTCTTTTACTAACCATTGGCAGGATTGATCATGTTGTATCTCAAGGGATATCCATCTTCACCACGGCAGAACATAAGCGGATATTGTAGTGAGTCATACGATCGATGAGTTTCACTGATTCTCTCTAATGCATCTCCAGCTCGACGTTTAATAACAATATCACGGGATTCTAAATTACCGCGAACAACAACAATTGATATTTCATCGGTCGTCGGTGCATTATATTGCCGTTCATGAGTGCCTGCTGGTCGTTTGTCCGCTTTTATGACGATTCTGTGATCATCAGATGGCATCCTTTCTAACGAAGTTTTGAATAATCGAATTAGTTCGTTGTATTCTTGCAACATTTCTTGCAATTGCTGCACAATTTCTCTTTTCGTCGCATTGAAAATTACACAACGTCGATTCACTTCTTCATTTGAATCTCCAAGGAAATATATTTGGAGATATTTGTGATCTTGATCAGGATGCGGCAACAGCGATCCAGCAAGATGATAAATTTGCCCGTGAATCTGCATAGTTGCAGACAAATATGTTAATTTCTGTGTTTTATTGGCGAGATAATAAGTGTTAGTTTATTAGTGAACTAACCTTGAATGTGGGATTGTAATTATGTTCATTCACAATTTCCCCACCAAACGACGTCATTTGAAAACAATCGTTATGCATCTTGGAATTTTGTAAAAAATGATTCGAATTTGGTGATTCACAGTAAAGCAACGACCGCAATGGCTCTGGTGGAGGAAGTAACTCTGGTAATTTCACTTTTCCGCTCGCGCAACACAATCCGGCCGGTTTTTTTGGAAATTTCAGTGCATCGCAATGCGGGCAAATGACAGACATCGAACCAAATCGAACTGATTAGTGCGCACCGTATTCAATGTCCGGCTCATATCGAAAGGCACGTTCGAAAGGCACATTCGATATTCAAATTAGGCAATCGTTGTTGTTGCTGGCGTTATCAGTGCGCAGCCAAACGTTGTTCTATTGCTTCATGAATTTCCTGAGCACGAACTTGTATTCTTCTCAATCGTTGTTGCTCATTGTAAGCTTCGTGAGCCTCGACGTGCTGTATAATTACGTTGGTCCATCGTACGTCGGGAACGCCGACCGATATTAGCGCGACCTCTTTGTGGCATCGTAACAAATTTCAATCTGTAATTGATCACTTTGTATGAAACACACATAAAGTTTTTACGGAATAATTTTCAATAATTTACCTTTTGAATAGCCGAAATAAAGAAAGCAAACGACCGAAATTGAACGATTCAAATAATTTACAAATCAGCTGAAGAAATAACACAAATAAATTCCAATGGAAATGAGGTTGGGTATTCACCAACAAACGAAATGTCAATAATTTCACTCAAAAACTGATGATCCACAGATTTAAAATCAAATATTTCGTGAATGTAAACAATTTAACAATTTAATGTAATGAATTTAACTCGAGAAATCAATTAAAATTTGGAAAAAAAAGTCAGAAAGTCAATTGACCGTGTCCGCACTGTTCGAATAAACAAATCAGAAAGAAAAAACAATATACGCAGCTGTCAAAATAAATAAGCGTCTACAGCTCCATCTGTTGAGTTTTTGGAGTATCAGTCAGTGCTTACAACACAAATATGAAACTAAATGTGCGCGTGCAACACCACGCACATACAAAAAAAATGAGAACAAAAAGAGAGATTAGGTTTTTCTAATTTTCGAATTTTCCGAATTTTCCGACTTTTCCGAATGTTTTGAGATCGATAGATTGAACAAACAATTGGAAAAAAATTTGAAAGAAAATAAATGTTGTATGGAAAAAAGTCCTTTTTGGAATTTTTAAATTTTCCGACTTTTCTTCAGGAAGAGTATAAGGTTTTTTATTTCTAAACATTCCCAGATCCACAACGAACAACCTCTGAAAATTCCATCAAGATTGGTCCAGCCTTTCTCGAGCCTTAGCGTCACTAACAAACAAACATTCATTTTTATATATATATATATAGATACGAGTATATTGAATTAGAACAATATATTTAGCTTACCATTACAAATTAGGTAAGAACGTTGGCAATTAATTATAAAATTCCTTGAATGTACGTATGTTTTCATATAAGAGCAGGTAACATGGTGTGGGAAAATACACTTGTTAATGGATATATACATACCAAGCTAGTAGTAAATTGAAATATATAGAGTAGTTATTTGCAATGAAAAATTGAGTCAAGCAATGGACAATTTTTTCACATGAACGGGTTTATCTTTTATATACTCGCTATGTAAGATGGGCAACTAGTGTTGCCCAGAATTGATAAAAAATTTTGTTTATGTCAGAGAGCAAAAGAATTTGCTCAGAATTGGAAAATTAAAAAAAATTTTATATAAAAAGAGAAATGATATGAAACGAATTATGAAATATTTAAACAAAAAAAAAAAGTAATAAAAAGAAGCCAATATATGAACACAAAAAAATTGAAAAAGAATGATTATGACTATTTTTAAAAAAAGAATTTTGGTTCTTACAAAATTCACAAAATAAGTACGGATTACTACATATTAAATATTCAAAATATACTCCCATTAAGAAAAGTTATATATTAAAAAATTATAATTTGTGTAAAAGTTCTCATTAAAACCAAAAGTAGTTTAGAAAATAATTACATTTACAGAAAATAATTATTGAATTTTTATTGATTCGGAAATTAGTATATGGAAAATTGAAGAAATGTATATGTTGAGATATAAAATGAAAATGTATAGGTTAATTGGGAAAATAACGTTAGCAATTAATTCTAAGTAATTTAAAGCGCCTCGAATGTATGTATGTAGCCATATACGAGCTAATTACAGGGTGGAAAATACAATCGTTAATGGTTATATACATTCCAGGTTATAATTAAATTTAAAGCCAATAAAATGAGTAGTATCGGGTCTCAATAAGAGCGCTACAAAAGTTTTTTTAAATAAAACAAAACGTGGACGTAGAGCTCTTAAAGTTGAGGCGACTGACTCCGAACTTCGGTAGTAAATTTTAATAATTTCGACTCGTTGTTGGCTCGTATTTCTTTGCATGATAAGATGGTAAACCTTACTGAAGAGAAATGTCAAAAGAGCGGGAAAAAATATGGCGTCGTTTACTGTCACTATCGATTTACTTTTGTAGCGTTTCTTTTGAAAAACCCTTTATATGCAATGAAAAGTTCAGTCATGCAATGGACAATTTTTTCACATGAGCGGGTTTATCTTTTATATACTCGCTTATGTAAGATGGGCAACTAGTTTTGCCCAGAATTGATGTAAATAATTTTTTTTTGGGCGGCATGTATTTTAATATAGTAAATAATTGTTATGTATGAATCAAATTATTATAAAGTGTATATTCATTGAAAAGGATTTAAATTTTGAATGCCGCTAACAATTTAAAGAAAATTGTATCATAGTTAATTAAGAAAACTGTCTTTATTACTGATTTATACTTTGGTTATTAAGACGTATTAGATATACGATATATAAATTTAAATAATACATAAAACTTACTATTTTCGTTAGTAAGAAATTTATAATGAAATAGCCAGTAAGAATAATTAAAACTCGGCAAGTCCGATACATATATAAAAGTATGGTTTTTAGAAATTCGGGCGTTGGTGAACAGACAAGGACATCTGGATAGTTCAATTTTATGCAGCATGAACCGGGAAGGGACTTCCTGCAGCGTCGAAGACAGAGTAAGAGGTTAACCAACATCCAGGAGACCGGTAGATGAAATGCAAGAGCAGCGAACAAAAATTTTACTGAATGAGAAGAAGTGAGAAGACGTGGAAGAGGGGTAATCAGTTAGCCGCAAAGGAATAAAGACTCTCGTCTTCCAACGATGATGTCCCGAGATAATTTTTGGTTGGAAGAAAATGAAAACAAAATTAGTGAGAAATCATTTTTATATGAAATAATGGAAGAGCTTCCAACTTCCCATGTGCGAGATGACTACGATTTAAGCTTATGAAAATCCGTGTTGGATTTGCCTGACATCCCATCGGACGCGTCCCCAGGTGGCGGATAGGGGGACCTTTGGTAGGCAAATGACATTACTTCTGAACCTCTTAGGAGGGGCGGGAGTTATGGCTGTCTGTCTATCACAATGATGGTATAGAGAATGGATACCATCCGCGGACCAAACTGGCTAGGGAGGAGTCCCGAACAAAAACCACTGTCTGGCGATGGACAACAAAAGATTTAGTACTCCAGGTGGAACCCACGCATATGGAAATCCACCCGCTTCGGCGGCAGGGGCACGGATTCCGGAGGTCCCAACCATCGCTAAAGTCTCTCGCCTTTATCAGCGAGAGCGCATCCTGGAGGAGACGGGGATTGTAACCGCAATCTCTTCTTCTTCAGAGACGGAGGAACGTACCCTGGATCCAGAGGGCCTGCGTTGGGAAGTCACCACAGTGGCGGAACGACCTACCAATGGTTCTAGGGTAACGCGAACTCAAGCGAGGAGACAGAGAAAGAAGCGGATTGATAGGCTCGTGCAGGAGAAATCCTCACGTGGCTCTGCCGGCCCTTCTGTGTCGACTCCCTCCAAAATGCCCAGGTCGGCGGAAGTGACACCCACGGAAGCCACCGAGCCTGCGGAGGGATTGACCTCTCCGAAAGCTCGCTCGCGAGGTAAGCGGCGGAAGATTGTTGCTGAAAACAGCACTCCCACCTGCCCTGCAGCTGTTACTGCTGGTGGCGCCACGACCCCAAAGGGTACGAGCGAAACCTCGGTGGCGGCTAATGTGGCGGGGAAGAATGTTGCAAATAAGCTGCAACTTGCCCAGCCCCTCGTATCCAGCACAACCATCTGCCCGGCGAAATCTCTGCCAGTGGCGGGGGGTGAGCTGGACTTTCGCCCAAGCACTTCCAAAGGTGCAGCCAAGCCATCGTACAGTGAGAAGGCTAACGGCCCGCAACCAATGGCGGTGATTGGGAAGCTGGGGCCTGACCATCAGCTAACTGATGCAGAAATAAAACACTGCAAAGGTCATCTGATGCGTCATTGCCTCCGGTCCTGAAGCTAATGCGAGGGGCTATGAGACAAAGGACGGCACTCTACAGGTGTCGTGCGCGTCTCAGGCCAACTTTGATTGGCTCAGGGGTGCAGTCAAGGACGTGCCCCCCATGGGGACCACTCGCTTCGCGGTCTATAGCGAAGCAGGCGTGTCCCTCAGGAAGGGCATCTGCTGGATTCCGGATCCCGATCTGACGACCACAGATGTCCTTTCTTGTCTGCGTGCTCAGAACCGTGGCATCAACACGAGGCTTTGGAGAGTTCTTTCGCACACCAGGGGTAGCAACCGGGATGGTAAAGAAGGTGCTAGTCTTGTGGTGCGAGTGGATGAGGCCACTGTTGATGTCATGGTTTCTCGGTACCGGAGCCGTCTGAGTCTCTTCTTTGGAACTGTAACCTTTCATGTCTTTCCCAGATGAGTGGCTCGGACGATTCTCGTAGCTATCGTCCTTTGACGGTAACGCAGATCAACTTGCAGCATTCTAAACCCGCTACTGTACTCCTAAGTAGACGACTCACCCAGCTGCACACATCACCCCACATAACAACAGTACAAGAGCCCTGGGTCTTTAGGGGTCGCCTCTGTGGCCTTGGCTTGTTGAAAGGGGCCACGATATTATATGACAGAAACTCGATTAGACCAAGAGCCGGTCTTATAATATCATCCCATCCCGCAGCGACCTGCCTTGACGCATTCTGTTGTCAGGATCTGGTTGCGGCAGAGATTAGTTTTAAGAGTATGCACGGATGGTCGAGGTTTGTGATTGCATCTGCTTACTTTCCTTGCGATGCTTTGGAGGCGCCACCAACTGGGAAGGTCGCTACTCTCGTAGGGTTCTGAGAGCGGCGCGGTCTTGGTCTGGTTCTTTGCTGCGATGCTAATGCCCAGCATACGATCTGGGGCAGCAGCAAGTGCAATGAGCGGGGCTCTCGACTTTTCGAGTATATTGCCTCCTCCAGCCTGAACATCCACAATGTAGGCAGGCAGCCTACTTTTGTGACTACGAGAAGGCAGGAGGTAATTGACGTCACCCTGTCAAATCCAAGACTGGGGTGGTCGATCAACAACTGGAGGGTCCTCGCCGAAGACTCGTGCTCGGACCACAGATACATTGAGTTTCAGTGTGGCGAGCGGGCGCAGATGCCATTGCCCACCAGAAACCCAAGAAAAACAGACAGGCCGAAGTTCAGGGAGGCACTGCGTAGCAATCACGTGACGCCACTGAGACTTCGCAAAGAGCAGAACGTTGAGGCGGCTGTTGAGCATCTCAACACCGCTCTAACAAACAGCTTCGAGCTAGCCTGTCCAACTAGACCTCCTCTTAGCCGGACTCCTGTTCCATGGTGGAATTGAGAGCTTCAGGTGCTGAGGCGTGAGTCTAGAAAACTCCTAAACCGGGCCCTCAAGACGAATCTTGATGAGGACTGGGAACGATACCGACGTGTTCAGAGGGACTACAAGAAGCTAATTCGGGACTCGAAAAGGACTTCTTTTAGAGACTTCTGCAGTGATATCGAATCCCTGAGTGACACGGCAAAACTGGTGAAAGTCCTGAAAAAGGACCAAACCGCTAAGCTGGGGTCGCTCAATAAACCTGATGGCTCCTATACGGAGAGGCAAAGTGAGACACTCAGCTTGCTGTTGGAGTCACACTTTCCAGGAAATCAGGTAAGCATAGCCCGTCAACAACCACCTTTGGTCGGAAATGTTGTCAGGGCAGCTGCGCCCTCTCGACATGATTGGTATGTCGCCAGAACTGTGGCGAATGAGACTGCTATTGGATTTGCTATCAAATCCTTTGACAACTTCAAGTCGCCCGGACTGGATGGCATATATCCGATTGTTTTGAAGGAAGGCATTGAGCTGGTGATGGCAGCACTGAAGAATATCTTCACTGCATGTCTCGCACTGGCCTATGTACCACGCTCTTGGAGGATGGTGAGGGTTGCCTTCATTCCTAAGGTTGGAAGAGACGACTACACCAATCCCAAGAGCTTCAGACCTATTAGTATGACCTCGTTCATGCTAAAAAGTTTAGAACGGCTGGTGGAGCTTCGCATGCGTAGGGAGTCTCTGAAGACGCATCCACTGTCTCCATTTCAGCATGCCTATCAAAGCGGAAAATCCTGCGAGACGGCTCTGCAAAACCTTGTTGGAAGGATAGAGCGAGCCATCGACAGGAAAGAATACGCAATAGGCGTTTTTGTGGACATAGAGGGTGCGTTTGACAATGCTACTTTCGACAGTATGTGCGGCTCTGCTAGGCGGCATGGCGTAGACCGGGTCCTAGTAAACTGGATACGGTCAATGCTGGCCCAGAGAATCATAACGGTGCGGGCGGAGGAAGATTTGCTGGTGTCGTCTGGGGTTAATAGAGGCTGTCCCCAAGGTGGGGTACTGTCTCCATTGCTCTGGTGCATGGTAATCGATCCCCTGCTTAACGCCATTAATGACTCGGGGGTATACGCTCAGGCATTTGCGGATGATGTTGGCTGTCTTGTGACAGGTCCATCCCTTATGATTGTCTGCAGAAGGGTGCAGAGAACTCTGGATATGATTGACACTTGGTGCAGTGCGAATGGGCTATCGGTTAATCCTGTCAAGACTGGTATTGTCCTCTTTACCAGAAGGAGAAAGCTTGATGGGCTTATTCTGCCTACACTTAAAGGAGTCACTATCAAGCTATCCAAGGAAATCAAATATCTTGGAGTCATCCTTGATAACAAACTTCTTTGGAAAACACATGTCGAGCTGAAGACATCCAAAGCACTGTCAGTTTTTTGGCAGTGTAAGGGTATATTTGGTAAGACATGGGGTCTTTCCCCTAGTAAGGTCCTATGGATCTATACAGCTATGGTAAGACCTATTATCACCTATGCATCGATGGTTTGGATGAGCAGACTTTCTCTTGTAGGGATCAAAAAAGCTCTATCAAAGTTACAACGTGCTGTGGCCATATGTTGTACCGGAGCATTTCCGACTACTCCAGGCCCGGCACTTGATGCTTTGGTGAATCTCCCGCCACTAGATGTCTTCATCCGCGGAGAGGCCATTAAGGCCATCTGCAGAGTGAAACATAGTGGCCACTGGTATGGGGTGTGCTCGATGTTGGACGACGGCGCAGGCACTGACATCGATTCTGCAATCCTGTCTATGCCCCCGGACTCCATGTCGTCAACCGTCATACTAGAAAAGCGGTACAATGTGTTGCTGCCAGAGGCTCGTTCATGGTTAGATCCCGAGAACGAGCCCGGCAAACACTGCTGCCGTATTTTCACTGATGGCTCCAGGACTGAAGAGGGTTTAGGTTCTGGTGTCTTCGTGGAATCCTGTCGGACCCGTCGGTTCTTTGCCCTTGGTCTGCATGCGTCTGTGTTTCAGGCGGAGGTGTATGCGATACTTGAGGCGATGGACTTTGTTGTGGAAAACAGGTGGAAAGGCAAATCTATTTGTGTCTGCAGTGACAGCCAAGCTGCGCTCATGGCCTTGGATAGTCCGACCACCACTTCCACGATAGTCAGGTCCTGCAAATCCAGGCTAAATTGTGTTGGAAAACATAATAGTCTGACGCTGACTTGGGTCCCGGGACACGCTGGCATTGCGGGTACGAGACCTCTGAATCTTTGGCCAGGATGGGCTCCGAGGCTGTTTTATTGGCCCTTCTGCCACTCCCTTCTGCTGCCATCAAAGCCACTGCAAACAAGTGGGTTGTTTCGACCCACAAGCGAGCATGGCGGGCTGAGAGAGGCTGCGGTCGGACGAAAATTCTGACCGATGGTCATGGTACCTTCTATTTTTAGGTAGGAGGGACTGCAGGCTGTTGGTTCGCGAGATGACAGGGAACTTTCTATGGGCTAGGCACATGGAAAGAATTGGCATATCAGACAGTGCGCTGTGCCCAGCCTGTGGAGAAGAAGACAAGACGGCGGACCATTTTCTTTGCGTCTGCCCTGCCTTTGCTCGAATCAGGTTTGGGATTTTTGGCACTGATGTGCTGAGGAGTAACCAACTTGGCTCCTTGGCACCACAGGATCTACTTCTACTTCTTCGGAGGTCGGGTAGATTTAAAACAGAGTAAAAGGGAACCTTAAGTGCAGTACAATGGATATATACTCTGTCTGAGTGCTGCGCTTACTAGATTGTTCCGAAAAAAAAAAAAAAAAAAAAAAAAAAAAAGCTTATGAAAAATTGGAGATGTTATCGGCTGAATACAGTAGTCTCTATCTGACAAGTAAAGGTCTAATAATACTTGAGTTTTATTGCATTTCTGACAAAATGGCTTGAAAAACACTAACATGTACGTTGTCCGTATAAAAAATCCAACGTGTCTGCCATTATTACATATGTCAGTATGTATATTGTATTATGGTCCAGAAAGAGGAAGAGATAATTTTAGCCAAAACCCGAGGTTACTCCGTAATTTTAGCGAGAAACGGCTACAACAACAATAACAGCCACAACTACCATCGTTCAATTAGCTTCACAGGATAATCTCCTGGCGCAAAAAATCGTTTTAGCCACGGAAAGATCAAGCACAACATAGCCACGCTTTGTCGGTTAACTTCATAACGAATTTCCCAACTAAGTAAATATACACTACACTGTCACTTACTAAGCGAATATTGATTTTGACTTCGTCAGAAGCACATCTAGTCGCACAAGCTTGCATCATCTTTTTACGTACCGGTCCAGAAAGAAGGGAGGGGTATGCAGAGTTCATCGAGGAATTCCACTCCGACAACGACGGCCGTCAGCTGGACCAGCATGTAGCAGAGGTCGCAGTATTATATAAGATTTTACGTATAAAATAGAATTGTGCTATTGTATATAGATGTTTGTATATACGCCAATGAGAAAAGAGTCAATAAAAGACCAAATTATAAAAAGGGGAATATAAGAAAGAAATGATAAATAAGAATAAAAGAACAAAAATAAAGTAACGAAAAAAACTACAAAACAAAAGCTAGAGAAAAAAATATATATGGAAAAGAAGAGAAAAAAAAGAAAAAAAATCCGTGAAAGAACCTAAATAAGGCGATTTTAAGAAAAATAAATAAAACAAATTATATATATGTTCTAAAGAGTTAAATAGATGCACATAATTGTTTGCAGTACTAGAAAAATATTGTGGAGATTTAATGGAAGTTAGTTGCACTAACTTCTTTTAGTAAGAGGGGAGGGATGTTGTGAGTTAGAATCAAGCTGCCTGCGAGTGGTTGACTCCTTAGGGTGCTACAGTTCCGCAGTTGAGTCGACGAAGGGCATTGAAATTTCGAATGCACCGTCGACACTTTTACCGCAGGTGAGTTGGCTTGACCCACTGACACCAATTAACAGGTGCGGAACTGGAACACCAGAGAGGCCAGTACGCATACTGAAAGTGCTTTTTGTAAATAGTATATAAGAATTAGTATTTTAAGAATAAAGTTTCTTGTTGTTTTTCTAATCAAACTAGTGAGTGTTATTTGTTCTGTGCAAAAGTGCTAGGTTGTAGCTACACGTGCGCTCAGGACAGGCAGCAAGAGTGTCGTTATAATATTCTTTGAAGCTGAGAGGTTCATATATATGCTCTGTTGATATTAGATTAACATTTTGTTGGGTAAAGTGTATTTTTATTTCTTCTATTTCACTTTGACTTAATGTTAGTTTAGATATTATATTCAATTTGGCCAGGATTATGGCTTCAGAAATTTATGTTAAGTGATTTGCCAATAGATCAATGTTGTAGTTAGTTTGGTTTAGGAGCTGGGTCTCTATTATTCTGTCCTCGGTATCTTTAATTCTGTTTGAGCTTCTTTCTAAAAAGTCTTCTATTATTAGTTGCTCGTTATTTATTTTTAAATCTGTCAATCATTTGTGTGTTGAGGCTATGTTGCTGGTTTAGTATTTGCGGAATAATTTCCTTGCTTGATGCTAGAGGCATCATTTGCGTCCATGTCACCTGGATTCTGGCGCAGCCTGTTGTCTAATTTCGAGGAGGCATTACAACAAACATTTTCAAGCAACTAAACTATACCAGTGCAAGTATCATTTCTTTGCATACAATGGTGAAGCAATTGATAATTGTTGCAAGTATAAAATATCGTAAGGAAAACAAATTAAAAATAATAGTTAGCAAGACGCTTAGTGGTCCTATTTTATGCTGAGATATCATGTCGTCTTTTGGAAATTAGCCCTGTGATTAGTTTAAGTGAGGTAGAGTCGGAATTAAAAACCAAATTTCGTACCGTTTTTAGCAGGGGATTAGGTAAATATAATGTTCATAAAGTAAAATTGGAATTGAAAGTAAACGTAAAACCCATTTTCCCAAGACCATTGCCTTTGGCATGGCGTGGTAAAATAGAATGCCAAATTGGTGAATTAGTGGAGAAAGGAGTTTTAGTATTAGCAGATAATTCAGATTGGGGCACGCCGTTGGTGCCGGTTTTGAAGTCAAACGGCGACTTGCGGATATGCGGCGATTACAATTCGACTATTAATATATTTCTTTCGGAAGCAAAATACCCATAACCGAGAATAGAGGAAATGTTGCTCAAAGGCCCTTACTTTACTAAGTTGGACTTGTCTACCGCGTACAACCAGTTGGAGTTATTTAGACGATATGGTGATTTCGGGAGATTCGTTAGAAAAACACATTAACACATTGAAAGAGTGCTGGCGAAACTTGACAACATCGGGCTATTATTAAATGCTCAGAAATGTTCTTTTTTTGAAAGAACAATTTCGAACTTTGGATTCGACATTGATCAAAACGGTTTGTCCAAAAATAAAGACAGGATTTCTGCAGTTGTTGACGCACTTGCTCCCAAGAACAGGTACGTGCGTTTATCTGATTAGTAAATTATTATTCAAAATTTATTCCAAACTTTGCAGATACCATGAAACCTTTATACGCTTTATTACGCAAAAACGCTAGGTTCAGGTGAGCAGAATCATATCAATGCGCTTACAGTAGTCTGAAGGAGGAAATCACTTCAGATCGCCTCGTAGTTTCATTCAATCCTAGTTGTCCAATAGTTCTAGAAATAGATGCATCCAATGTAGCAATAGCTGGAACTTTGTCTCATGATAATCCTAACGGTACTCGGAAACCTGTTGCATTTGTTTCCCGGGCACTTTCACCAGCAGAGCGTAACTACAGTACAATCCAAAAAGAGACATTGGCTATAGTATTCTCTGTCACAAAATTAAGGCAATACTTACTAGGAAATAAGTTTGTCTTACAAACGGATCGTAAACAGCTTTTATCCATTTTCGGAGAAAACAAGGGTTTACATGTGATGGCAGCAGCTCGAATACAACTATAGGCATTGATTTTGTCAGGTTTTGATTATACGGTATTATATGGTGGCCTAATATAGATAAGGCCATAGAGACATTAATTTCCAATTGTGTGTCGTGCAAAAAGCTGCAACCAAGTACAGAGAAAAGTGGACTAATTCCATGGACGCCATCGACTTCCGTTTCGTCTCGAATTCATTTAGGCTTTGCGGGACCTATAAAAAATTGTTACTTCCTCATAGTAGTAGATTCACATTCAAAATGGGTTGAAATTTTTAAAACCGAACATATCACAACTGCTTTTACAGTTACAAAGCTAAGAGAAATGTTCAGTAGGTTCGGTTTAGTTGACATTTTGGTTAGCGACAACGGTAGCCAGTTTACTGCAGGCGAGTTTTAACATTTTCTTATAAAGAATAGCTTAAAACATGTGTTAACCCCACAAGGCTTTGCTGCTACAAACGGTCAAGCGGAAAATTTTATAAAAACATTTAAGAAGTCCCTGATAGCACACTTGACCAGTGACAATTGTGAAGACTTAGATGATATAATCGATAGGTTTCTTTTTGACTATAGAGCTATGAAGCATTGTACTACAGGGGAATCCCCAGCAAACATAATGTTACGTAGGGAACTAACAAGTCGGTTTAGCTTATTGAATCCACCCCTAGTCAAATGTCAAATCGAAAGGAAACAACAACGTGAAGAACTATAGAGGTTCTAGAGATATGATTTTCGAAGAAGGTGCTCCAGCTTTCATTCGGGATTATTCCGAAACAAGAGTAATTGGCAAAAGGCAACAGTAAAAGAGCGGCTAGGATTACGAACGTATCCTTGACCAATCTCTAAAACCAATAGATTGATCAAACGTCACATCGACCAAATGGTCACTAATCGTAGTTCTGACACCCTAAATAGTTCTGATCCTTCTAAAGATACAGCGGCAGGCCCAGAAACCAGTGCAAACCAAGTTTTAGACTCGAAAATCTCGGAGGGCGGTGAGGATGGTGAATTACCAGAAATTCCGCAGGGACGCTTGCGTGAACGAAAAAATTAAATTAATTACAAAGAGTAGGTTTTTTCTTTGAAATTGAATATTGTGGGTAAAAAACAAAATGTGTTGTTTAATTTTGATTGAATTTTATTTATTAAGATTAACATTGTAAAAAGAAAACATAAAGTACTGGAACTGAAGCTGATTATAATTTAATTTATATACTTAAATTATCTTAATTGAAATCATTATACAATTAGTATTGTACTTCATCTTTGAGAACTTAATTCCAATGTTAACTGATATGCATTATTGGTATATATGGCTAAGAATTTAAATATCTAAGAATTAAATATTTAAAATAAATTAGTATACGAGTATATCTAAGGTTTTTGAGTATATTTTACATTTAGAGGGGAGAGTTGTAGTAATCCTATTGGGTTATTTGCATTTTGTAAATATTCCCATTATATACTCTCTTCTCTCTTATATTCATATGTATTGAAACGTGATAGCTCAGTGAAAAGGGATTGCATACTTTTAGGATCCCATCTGGAGAATGAGTGCCCCCTGTGAGTCAAGATGCGAACTATTCGAATAAAAGTTTATTCAAGAACCATCTGCCGGTAATATCAAAAAGAATATTCTCGACTTCTGTCGAAGAGGATAGAGGCTTCTAGAAACTACGAGAATAGCGTAGAAGTTTCTACACCAACCATTCGGAAACTATAAAAGCGACAAGACTGTTCAAACTCGAAGGCAGTAGATCAGAGATCGTAAAAGTGTGTGCATCTAGCATTATAATCAAAGCAGCAGTATTTGTAATTGTGCAAAGTGATGAAATTACTTATTAAATAAAGTGCAAATAATAACTAAGTAAACTTTAAGCCTAATATTAAATGTGTAAATAGCAATAATTAAATAAAGCTAATTATTTTAATTTAACCAGCGATTGTTTGATTACTACACAATCCAGTGGTACGAGTCCGAGTACAGAGAGTTAGAGAAATTGTCAGGAGGGCAATTTTGTAACAGAGTAAATTGTCAAGAGGGCAATTTCGTAACAGTATTATAAGGTCTTATATACGTACTGTTACATTATTAAGCCTAAGCTAAGTTAAACTAAATAAAGTACAATCAGTCTAGCACTGAACTCTGATAATTAAACTCGTGGTTTATTAAGGCATTACAGTAAGTATGTCATTGCATCTAATTAACCGAAATAATTTACTATTGGCGAAATACTTTGAATATACAGATTGTATAATTTTAAAAGTGTCGTCGTCAGTCATTATAGCTGTTTAGTGGTAAGTATTTCTTAAATATATGTATAATGTTTTCTTCCGTAAATTATTTCATGAATTCTGATCGCCGAAGTTGGTTCCTACAGGAATAGTTTTGTAATTTCTCTAAGATTAGTTGGGATAAATCATTTAATTATTTAATAGATTTTCTGAGATTGAAATAATATCATCTAAGTTTTAATCAGCAGAATGTATTGTTGTTCCCGATGCACATTGCATAGAAATATTATCTTCATTCATTTTTATTTCTGTAGTGTATATTGTTTGGATTGTTATTCTGCTTAAGGCGTCTGCGTTTAATTTAGTGTACCTTTCTTATGCAAAATTTCGTAGTCAAACTCTTCTATTTTTAGTCGCCACCTGGCTAGTTGTGTGTTCGATTCTTTAAGACTCATTCGTCAGGTTAATGGCCTATGGTCTGTTACTATCATGAACTTATATCCATATAAATATGATCGGAAGTATCGAGTACCAGAAACTATTGCTAATAGTTCTTTCTCGAATGTCAAGTATTTCAACTCCTTATCTGTCAAAGTTCTACTAACTTTATGTGAGTTTATCGCTACATACAGGTCATTGCGATAGAATGGCACCTTATGCCACGTAACTTGCGCCTGGATACTGCAATACTGGGTCGTAAGTAAGGATGGTTTTACAGCATTAACAGGTTTCTTTATATTTCTGTGTTATTTTTTGATTTTCCTTTTTTCAGGCATTCTGTTTGGGGGTTAACCAGTTTCGCGACATTTTTTATGAACTTACTAACGAATCTAGGAAAGATTTTATTTCCATCTGAATTTAAGGGATTGTGAACTCCCCAGAATATATTGTTTCAGGGTTCGGCTTGATACCTTCTGTGGATACAATGTATCCTACAAATGTAATTTCTCAGTATAAAAACTCAGATTTGTCTAGGTGTATTATTAAATTTGCTTCTCTTTGTTTTTAAAAGACTTTACTAATGCTTTGAATGTGCTCTTGCAGGGACGTAGAATATATAATAATATTGTAATTTTGTAAACTAGTGTAATTAACATATACACATTCCATCCATTATCTTCTCAGAAACTTACTTAAAGAATGTGATTTAAAATGTTAGTCAACACACTCGGTGACTTGAATGTGCGGAGTTCTCTATGGTACTCACCAGTCTTCAATAGAAGAGGTAAAAGAGTATTATATATCACTCTATAAAAACTACCTCATAACCTTAAATGATGCATCTTCTACACACATCTGCACATTCGATTCGACTGCTATACATGTAGATATTATATGTACTTCATCGCATAGTTGCACTACAATCCTCCCTAATCTGATTTTATATTTTTGTGAACGCATAAAAAACACATTTACAAAGGCCAACCCATATACAAATAAGTTAACAGCAATACAACTGCAGCAACAGCCGGTGATACCAAACTGCCAATCTTGCAAATTCCCACAAAAAGCGCCTACAAAGCATTTGCATTTGCATTGGCTACGCGTGCACGGCATATTGCGTTGGCTGGTACGGGACGATATACTTTAAGTTTAAATTAATAAGAATTAATCAAGTAATACATTTATGAAAACATGATTGTTAAGTAGAATAAAACTTTAATTTGAAGTCAGTTAGAAAACAGTTTTAAATAAAGTCGGTAGAAAAATTATTAATTATCTGCTTTTGTTTAGGCATCCCCTTAATGATAGCTTTACTGGCGCCCGAATTGAAGTAGTTCGCATTCCGTGATAAAATATTGCGCTCGAAGCATCAATATAAAGGATAAGGGCCTCAAGTAGCCCAAAACCTCCTTCGCGACAAACGTGTGTGTACTAAGAAAATAATCTATACTCACTACAAGTGAAAATGGAAAATTCACTTGTAGTGAAACAAAAGCAAATCCACTCGCAGTGAAAAAATTGAATGTGAGGAGAGGGCCCCTAGTATCAGCAGCTAAAAGTGCGCGTTGAATGCTAGCCACCCACAACCCAGAATCTCCTGCCTACAACCTACAACCAGGAAAGCAAAAAGAACGTATGTAACGTATATTGTCATTAGTTTTACTGTAAGTCGAAAAAAATTGTAAATCGTTATTGATATCACTAAGAAACTAGAATGAAAAGAAATAATTATAATACTAATATAACTTGCCGTAAAATTATAACAAAATCCGTAATTGACTATTGTCAGTATACTCGTAAATCAAACTCAATCCAAGATTACATATAAAAATTAATAAGTAAAAAAAAAATCTTTTTTTTTTAAATATCCATTTTTTATTGCATACTTTATTAATACAATAAACAATATTTTTATTTTAAACCTAAATAACAGTAACTAAATAGCAGCATAACATGTATGGAGTGCACCCAGTGGGGCAACCATTTCTTAAGTGTAGGTATTCATCAATAGAAAATATCTGCTGTTGATATCCTTTTTAAGCGGCTGAATGTCATATGAGCTGTGAGTTCTGATATGAGTGGATTAGAGTGCCCGTGAATTCTTAGTTTATATTCCATTGCATATTTTTTTATTTCTTGCACAATAGTCGGGACCTTCAGGTCATGATGGAGTTGGTTGTTCCTTACGTAATATGGAGCTTTTTTTGGAATCTCTGGAGAATTTGGACATTAGAGGTTGCCGCTATGGCCCATAGTTGTATGCCATATATCCATATCGGTTTTAAGATGGCTGAGTAAAGTTTCGAGAAAAACTTGGAAATTTCGATTCAGCAGCCAGTCACGTCGTTGAGTTTTACGGGTGGGCAGGTGTTGCGTTTAAGAGTGATCGTAACCTGGAGAGACTTAGTTTCATTGGACTTGATTCGCCAATCTTTCATCCATTTAGTGATTTTGTCTAAGCTCCTTTGAAGTTTAAGAAATGCCAGTTATGGAAGGGTGTCCATTGCGAGTACAGCAGTATCGTCTGCAAATGTGCCAACGATAGTTCCTTCGGAGACAGGTAAATCGTGTGTATAAAGCAAGTATAGGATGGAACCTGCCTTGGGGTACAGCGGCCGAACTTTCACGCATTTTCTTCACCTAGTTTTACAAAGAAGTATCGATTTTTATCGATCGGCAGCAAGCTGATGGGGCGATATAACCCAACTTTGTCTGGACTTTTTCAAGGCTTAAGGATCATTTTTGCTTGAGCCACTTTCCATTGATGGGGAACAAAACCAGATAATAAGACAGCGTTGTATATATAAGTCAGGAAACTGAATCTCTCTTCTGGAAGCTGCTTTAATATTTCTCCACTAATGAGATCGTATCCGGGGGCTTTCGTTTAAGTTTTTTGATCGATTCCTTGACTTCCCCTTTTCAAAATTTTTGTATGGGCAGGTCCACCTGGTATCCCAAGGTTTCTCTTACTGTTTCTGCAGTGATTGCAGATGGTTCGATTTCGTGTGGGCTAAACATTCTTCTTAAATATCGTGCAAATGTGCATGATTTTTCGATATCACTTTTAGCCCATACTTGGTTTCCCATTATGATGGCAGATTGTGCCAGAGTTGGCCTCTTTAACTGTTTTGTTGCTTTTCAGAGGGAATAGTCGGTGGCAGCATTTGCATCGTTACTGAGATCGGACTGAAGTTAAGAGTTGTGTTCTGTTTTGAGGAGCTCCTTGAGATCTTTTGAGAGTGTATTTAATAGCTTATTATCTCCAGGATGTCTACTTTATTGCCACTTTTTTCTTGCCTTGCGTTTTTCTCCCAGTTTTTCTTTCAAAAGAGGAGAGATCTGTGTATATGCGTGATCATGAAGGCGAGTCAACAAAATTATTAATTATTGTAAATATTACTGGAGAATGGTCGGAGGATAGATAATAGCATGGGCTGCATGTTATATCCCTAGGCGATATGCCTTTCATTATGCAAAAGTCTATTAGGTCGGGAATTTTATTGGGATCGGTTGGCCAATACGTTGGTGAGCCTGAGAAACCTGAGAGACGATTTAGATTTGTTAAAGCCGCCAAGAGTTGTCGGCCTTTGGGAGTAGTGAGACGGGAACCCCCCAGTATGTATGTTTTGCATTATAGTCTCCTCCAGCTAAAAATCTGTTTTCGAGGGTTGTAAAGTACTTTTCATACTCCTCTGCCTTGATTGCATGTTTGAGTGGACTAATAAATAAATTAAAGCATTATTTTTTGTGGCGTTTGATAATTAAATTGACAAGTGAATACTGAATATTTTTTATACAGCCAAAGATGTGGAATCCAAATAGTCTCATAAGACCACCCGTACTTAACATATCTGGTAGCGCTGCAATGAACGGTACAAAGATTGTTACTGCTGCGCCAAATCGACACATTATGAAACCGGTCTTGTGGTAGGTAGTACGCAGGCAGGGTACTAGCATAGTTCAATCTACTTTAAACCCAAATGCAAATTTATCGAATATCACGGTCCAAGCAATTTATGAACAGCAGAACAGCCCGCAAATGACTTGGACCTGACGTCGTTAAGTACGCACGTGAATTTTCAGGCAAATCTGGTGAATAGAATTCATGAAGATAGAGTGTAGATGAATTATGGAATACTTTACTTGATTAGAAACAAAATTGTAGGAATTGCCGACATGGCTTTACAGTCATGCAACAGCCCAGTGAACTGTGGAGCAATTTGTAGATGTTTGGACCTGTATTACGCAGACCAACGAGACATTT
Organism: Clusia tigrina; assembly: GCA_920105625.2. Classification (NCBI taxonomy): domain Eukaryota; kingdom Metazoa; phylum Arthropoda; class Insecta; order Diptera; family Clusiidae; genus Clusia; species Clusia tigrina. Next base: position 334,504,925 of record OV050030.1, read on the forward strand.
CGATGTTAGGATATGAAATGAAGTCATTAATTCAAGGCAACATGGCAATTGAAGGGTTCTATCTGGCGGTATATGCAAACTTGTCTCAGATTTTGAACAAACTTGGTAACAGGGAAGTAGGTGGGGAGCATTGAATCTGTTAACTCAGATATACAGGGATAAATCTTTAGTCACTTTTGTGTGGGTCTTAATGGAAACTTGCCTAAACTGTTGGGCAAGAAAGAACCCGTATATTTGCCACAGGCAATACACTTATGCCTTAAGTTAGAGAATGATAAGTATCGTAAACACTATGCAGTTAACAATAATCAGAATAATAATTTCGGACGGAGAGGTGCATACCTAAGTGACGCACCGGCCTTGATATTCAGAAACTTTCGCAGAAAGAGTATATCGAGATCCATTTTTTAGGTTAAAGCTCTCTTCGCTGTCATATTTCGAGTGCTGAGCGAAGAGCGGAACTGTCTTGAAGTTTTTCATAGATACAGGTGCCCACAAGTAATGCCCTCTATAGCAAAAAGGTTAATATATAACTACTAATAATAGCAGGAGGTATGGAAATTAAGGAACATACATTTGTAAAGCTCTTCAATCAAGAAGAATATATGAACTTTTTTACGGGCTTTGTTTGCAACATTTCATGGAATATTAGATCACGATAGTCCAAAGGAGACGTCATTATAAGCATTAAAAGATATAATATGATTATTAAAAGCAACACGAAGATGGCTATCAAGCAGCTTGAGGCTGAAACCGTTAACGCTATTAACCTGCATGACGAAAATATGACGTCACAACAAAAATAATCTTCGAGATATCTAGTGAACAAGTACCAGAATTACTTTTCTGAACCGGACGAACGTCTAAAATTCACAACCAGAGTAGTTGCATCACTCAAGAGTGAAGTAAAAGTCAAGTACAAAAATTACTGAGCAATGCTATTGTGAGACCATCTCGATCCCCCTACAATTCACCTTGTAGGAAAAAACGAGATTCACAAGGTAAAAAACAGTATAGGTTAGTGATCGATTATAGAAAACTAAATTCCTCAACTATTTAGGATAAGTATCCCATACCAGAAATAGAAGGAATGTTAGCACAGTTAGGTAATAACTCAGTTTTAACGACTTTAGATCTGGTTTCCACAAGATCTTCTGGAACGCATTTTCTACAAGTAATGGGAAGTTGGAGTTTACTCGGCTACCATTTGGTCTGAAAAATGTATCTGCCATCTTTCAGCGCCCGCTAGACGATATCTTACACGAGCACATTGGCAAGATTTGTTATGTGTACAATAAGGATATCAGTATATTTAGCATACACAAAACCTCACTAAAGTTTTCAGAAAACACTCGAGGACGCAGACATTAAAATCCAATTCGACACGTGTCATTTCTTCCAGCAGAACGTGTCATTCCTGGGATTTATAGTGTCAAAGCAAGGCATCAAGACAAATTCAAAAAAAGTGTAAGCTATTGTGAATTTCCAAGGCCCAAAAATGTTATATCGTAGATCTATAAAAGATTTCGCGAAATTGGTAAAACCGTTAACTATTCTGCTTAAAGTTGAGGAAAGTCGCATTTCAAAAAATAAACCTACGAAAATCTCGATCGAATTAAATGAGCAAGCTGAAGAAGACTTTCGCAAAATAAAAACCACATTAGTCTCAGCTGAAATAATATTGTCTTCCCCAATTATAACCAGGACTTTCAACCCACCACGGATGCTTCAAATTATGTGTTTCGCGTAGTACTTTCTCTAGGAGTAAAGCCTATTTCCTTTATTTCGCGTACTTTGAAGAAAGATGAGGAATTCTACGCAGCGAAAGAGAAGGAAATGCTCGCCATTGTCTGTACATTATCCTCCATACACAATTTCCTGTACGGACATCCCAGGTTGAAAATATATACTGATCACCAACCATTGACGTTTGCGCTTAGCAACAAAAACACAAAATACACGATGAAGCGATAGAAAGCTGCATTGCAACTGGTTAACAAACCTATCCTGAAAGAAATGCCTATCCCTCTATATCCTGGCCATATCCTCAACATAGATATCTACAAGACTGAGGGCCATCTTGTTCTCACAGCAATCGATAAATTCTCAAAATACACGCAAACGAAAATAATTAAGTCTAAAGCTTTAGAGGATGTGAAGGAACCTCTTAGGTACCATATTTTTCTGTCTGTGTTGGAGTCCCTAAGATAATTATTATTGATAATGAAAAGTCATTAAAGTCCGCGTCAATAACATTCTTGGTTAAGGATTTGTTCAATATTCAAATATTTTGGTAACAACTGTATAAAAGTTCCATTAATAGTCACATCGAAAGATTTCACTCGACGCTTTCCTAAATTATGCGTGGTAGGAAATCAGAAGGTAAAAATCAAGAATTTTCTCAACTTCTCAAAAAAACGGCCAATTGAGGTTTTTTTCGGACGCTCAGTAAGCAGAGATCCCCAACAATTTGAGAAGGCAACACTACAGAATATTGAAAGAGTAAAAAAAAACAAAAAGAAAATCTGCGAAATCATAATAAAAATCTCCAACCAATAATCGACTACAATATAGGCGATACATAGCAGACTAGGTTCAAACATATCTCCAAAATACAGGAAAGAAGTGGTTAAAGAAAACAGGTCGACCACTAATCCGATAGTGTAGTTCACAACAGCAATATCAAAAGGTAGCAACATAAACAATTCCTTCTTTTTTCTTTTTACTTTTAGCGTTATGCCTCTAATGAAGTCCGAAGCAGTAACGGACATTCAAATAACTAACTGCTTAACTGTACATATGATTACAATCGACAAAGGATTGAAAAAACTACAAGACGAAATATTTAAACTGGAAGTTAAATATTTTGTTGGGAAAAATAAGCATATTCTCTCTAATATTGAAAAAATAATCAGTTCCAAAAATCCGACTGGAGACTGGACGAGAAGATCACTGAGTTCTGCTTCGAAATACCTAGCGGAAACTCCCGACCATGACTATTTTAAATCATTACACACAGAAAAATACCGCAATGTAAAATCAACATGAAAAAATGTTAATTTCAAGTCATTGTAAATTTCTGCAAAAAATATTAATTAATTTAAAATTTACAATGTTTCATATAAAATTAACAGTTAAACATGTTAATTTTAAATTAAAAAATGTTGATTTTACATTGTTCAAGTAAAAATAAAATTGTATGCATTCATTTTACCTTTTTCAATGTAAAAATAACATTGGTCAATGTTACATTTTTTAAATTGCATTTCTGTAGTAAAAATTAAAGTTTTACCAGTAAAATTTACAGTAGTTCATATAAAACCAATACTAACCATAGTAAAATCAACAATAAAATCAAGTAAAAATCACAACTAAGCAGAGTAAAAATTATACGAAAAATGTTAAAATTAAATGAATTCATGTAAACTCCTAAAAAAAGTTCCATAAAGTACCGCTACTTTAGAGAAAAAAAACATTCTTATTGTGTGCTTAACAAAGTGAAGTTTATTCTTAAAATTATGATAATGGCTGCGGCTAACAACAATAATCAGAATATAGAAAGTGTAGAATAAGATCTTGTGCCTCTAAGAGATGCTTACAATATCGAGAGCGACGCAGACGGAAATTTCATTTTAAATATTCCAGTGGTTCAAAGTATAAATCAAAGTTCCCATTTAGATGGAAATTTCATTTTAAACATTCCGGTGGTTCAAAGTACAAATCAAAGTTCCCAATGAACTGTTGGAAACTTTTGACTTAAGTGAAGTAAAGCCTTATTTGACAAGTAAGTGTCTATTAATCTATTTATGTTTATTTCTCTAACAAAAACTAAATTATTTCTTAGGAGCTGAAATTACATTTGAAAGCTTAAAAAACTTATCAAAAGAGGACATAAAGGAGGCTATACCACCTATTGGCCTTCGTGCTTGTTTCCGAGAAAAACTATTTATTTGGAGAAAAAGTGAGGTAAAGACGAAGAATTTTAAATAATGTATTTGTTTATTTTTGGCTAACTTTTCCCTGATTTTGCTACAGTATGGCATTGATGACGATACCTTGACTGTATCGATTGCCAATAAAGTAGCCTCTTGGTTACAAGATCAACCTAATATTAGCACAAGAAGCACTCCGACTTTATCCCTTTGCACATCAGATGGGAGTTTCAAGCTGTCTAAGGTAAACTAAGAAATCATGGTTTGGATTTTTTGTAACCATTAATTGTTGTTATGTTTTTTAGAGCCTTAAACAGATTTTACAAGACAGCCTCAAAGGAAAAACCATTACAAGTTTCTAAAAAAAAAATTGTCAATTAACCGACTCGTTTCGTGGAGATTTAATAAATATTATATTGGAAGACATTTTTTATCGCGATGTAAAATTATCGCCAAAAGATTTGCCAGCAATAGTAGATGAAATAATAGAAAACTTTTCTTGCGAAATAAGAGTACGTATTTTATTTTTCCTAATTACAAAAATTTATTTAAATATTCTAATCTTTTAGGAATACTACTTATACAACGAGGAAGAAAGCGAATCCTGCCGGTAAACTTTTGGACAAATACGTAAACCAAAGGGCAAAGCGTGTGCGTTCATCAGTTCAATCAAAGATAGTTTTAGAAGATTCATGTTCGATTTCCCATCAAGCTTGTTCTGAATTTGATGAACCAGTTTTACTAGCCTTAAAAGCTTCTCTATCAAGGGAGTTTTCTAACTGGGATGAAGTTAAAGATAAGTGGCAAAGGACTTTTTTACTAAGACAAAAGGAACTGAAGACATCTAAAAGTAATTATGAATTTCTTAGCGATTGGCCACTTTATAAAAATAGCAAATCTGACGAACTAGTAAGTTTTACTTAACTTAGAAAACTAATTCATTATTAACTTCTGCTCTTTATTTTATTAGATTAATATAGACTTCGAGCTACTGCATCCAAACAAAACCCATCTTCTTTACAGTAAATGGAGTGTGTTCATGGAAAAAATGGGCACTTATTATAATCTTCATATAAAAGAGAAAAAATCTAAAGAAGTTCTAGCAAACTCAAAAGGTACTTCTGACAAAAGTAAGTATTGTAGAAAAACTTTATTATAATTTATTTTTTATTTTAATTCACAACGCTTTTTACTAGATTATTTAGACTGTATACATGCTCTTCTACTAAATGCAGTAATTTTACCAACGGCACGCTTTCCAGATAAAATTGGAAAAAATTTGAAGAAAATTTCCATACCAGAAGCTATCGAAGGCTTTATTGTCCATCTTATTTCAATAAATGATTATGAAAAGGTAATATCTGAACTTCGTGAAAAGTACTACAATAGGGGCTTAACTGTTCAGCCTTTTTTGATAGTTGTAGGCCACAGTATATATAATCTTGAGAAATTTTACGTCTATTTTGATAAAACACTTTTAAAACTTGGATCGTTTTTGCAATGCTTAGATACTTGCTTTAAAATAATTCACACATTATCTTTGGACTATCCAAAAGGTTGTCAAGGTCCATGGCATTTTATACAAGAGTATTTTTATGAAATTAAACCTGTCAATGATTATAAATTTTCAAGTGTTTGCGCTTTACTTAACTTCTTAAGTTTGCAATAATTAAATAAAAAAATTTGTATTTGCTTCATATGTAATAAAAAACTAGCACTTCTAAAAGACTTAATACAACATTATCAAATTGATCGCTTTCTTAATTCTAGAAGTACAATATAGTGCAAACAAGACAATTGTTTGCAAAAGTTTTCGTGTCTCAAATCATTGAAAGCTCACATTAGTTTCGAAGATTTCCAATCTAAAAAACCAAGCATTTAATTTTTCGTTATATTTGCACTCACAACCAATGATGCCGAGAAAAGAAATTGAGACTATTCAAAGTTTATTATTTAATATATTTTCCAATGTCGAAGAATGCATTAGAGCAGTTTTTGGTAGTACTAATGTAAGCGCAAATTTAAATAATATTTTAAAATCCATTCGCAGACATTTTGACAGAGTACAAGTTTTTTAAACATATAAAAGAAAAACTATTTATGAGGAACCCATCTCTTTCACCATTTCGAATCAAATTTCAGAACGCATTTCGCATGGATATCCTGATTTAGACTTAAAAACATTTACCTGCTGCTTTATTCCACTTAAATTTCAATTAAGAAAACTTTTTGAAATACCTGGAATTTTAGAAATAGCTTTAAAAAATATAGAAGAGTCACCTCAGGGAAAAATAATAACGAATTTTTCTCAAGGAGATATTTATCTATCACAAAAAAGTCAATTTGAAAATAAGCAAATTATTCCGCTTTTATATATTTCGATGATCATGGAATTAATAATCCTTTAGGATCCCATTCAAAATCTATTTTAGCAGGATATAGTTTGCCTTCTTTGCCACCGCAAGTTTTATCAAAGCTAGACTTCATTTTCCATTTATGTTACATAAACAGTTCTGATATTAAAACATTTGGAAACGAAAAGATATTATATTATTTAATACAAGAATTAAAGTATCTAGAAGATGAAGGACTCGAAATAAAAATGCCACTTAAAACGCATCGAATATATTTCACTCTGGGTTTGGTTCTAGGCGACAATTTAGAATTAAATTCAATACTGGGTTTTGTTAAATCATTTAATGCTAAGAGATTTTGCCGAATTTGCCGTCGCGAGCGCTGTGACATGCGGAAAGATAATACTGAAATTGAAAATTCATTAAGAAATCCGGAAAATTATAACGCTGACCTTTTAATAGACGATTTTAGAGAAACAGGCGTAAAAACTAATTGTATTTTTAATGAACTGAGAGCCTTTCATGTCAGCCAAAATATATCGCTAGATCTAATGCACGATATTTTTGAAGTGGTTTGCATTTATGACATTTGTAATGCAATAAAGTCACTAAATAACTCTAAAACATTTTCATTAGAAGTTTTCAATTGTCGCAAAAGACTGTTTCCATATGGGGAAAATGAGTCAGGAAATATAGGCCCTGATATATCACAGAAAGCACTTGAAACATTTAGCTTAAAAATGACTGCTCGGGAATTATGGACGTTAACAGATTTCATACTTCTTATAATTGGCGATTTAGTTCCAGAAACTAATCCCCATTGGAAGCTTTTAATTTCTTTTGTAAAAATAATGGACTGTCTATTAAAAAGTGAGTATACAGATAGGGATTTAGATATGCTTAAATCAGTAGTCTACGAGTATAACCAAAACACAAGGACACAAAAAGATATTGTAATAACATGAACTCTAGAGTTAATGTCCTTTTAACACTATGCAAAAAAGCAGGATTAAGGTTTGCTCAATTCCTTGTGGATTATGAAAATGGATTTCCAGGCACTCTTATATTAAATGATATTAATAAAATTGAACCCATTCATGAATTTAGATACATGTTTGCCCACTTAAAAATTAATTTTGATAATGTTGTATTTTATGATAAAATTATTTTCTCAGGGACAGTTTATAAGAAAAATTGTTATTTAACCATCAAAAGGGAATATTTAAGTTTGTACAAAATTAGCTATATTGTAAAAGTTCATTCAAAAATGTATGTTCTATGTTATGAAGTTGAAACTCGCAACTTTGATGATCATTTCCAATCATATGAAGTGGGCAAGTCAAAGGATGAAATATTTATAAAAGAATTCCATAAATTTACAAGTTCACCTTTACATCTTTTCCCAATTAATAATGGTAAAATATATTTAAGAAATAAATTTTTGTAAACTTTATTAAATTTATGTTATACTTATGTATGTTTAAACAAATAAATGAATAAAATATAAATTTCTTTTTACTGAACCAACATTGCTTTAAAGTTATTTTAATATAGAAATCATTTCAAATTAACATGAAATTTCATGTTATTTCAACAGGGTTTCATGTTATTTGGCCATCACTTTAATTCTAAATGATTTAATAGTAAATTTAAAATTAAATTCATGTTGATTCAACATGAAATTCATGTTGTTTTTACATTTTATACTGTTGATTTTAAAGGACTTTAACAAAATTTTTACTGATAATCGCTTAAATTTTACTGGAATAAAAATGTAAATTTTACATGATTTCCAGTTGTTTTTAGTTGAAAAAAATTAATTTTTGTTATATTGTAAAATCATGTTAAATTAACAAGAAACGCTAATGAAGCAAAATCATTATTAAAAAATGTTGAATTAAACTCGTTTTAATTGATTTTACAATGATTTTTTTCTGTGTGTAAGCCACAACACGAAACAGTCGTACGACAATAATAACAATCAGTTCTTAAACAGCCAAGCGCTGACTGAACATAACAATTATATCACAATAACCACCAATCAATTATCAAAAGCACTTTCTAAAAATGATATTCTCAATAACGATCTAGTAATAAGCATTCAAAATAGATTACGATTAGTTAAGGAAGAATTAATTAATATTAATGGGCAAAGCTTAGATTATAATCTAATAATTATTAAACAGTATATTGCTAAATAAGAAAGAATTAGAAACCCCAATCAAAACTTTCGAAAATTGAAAAAATGCACTTTGCATCAGCACTAGAAATTGCCGTTACAAGCGTGCTATACAATGTATACTATGTAATAAAGATTCCAATAAATCGAGTTGAAAGTTTTATAAATACTTTGCTAAAACTGGTAAAAAGAAATAATGCAATAAGTGGTATCTCTCACAGTACTGTATTAAAGAATACAGATGACATATTTGAAGTAACAAACAATTGCAAAGTATTAAATTCAACCTTGATCTGCACGAAAGATCAGCTGTTAAATCTAAACAATGGAACATGTATCATTAGACTTTTAAACAGTAAAGAAAACCCAATTTGTCAATACATTAATGCACATCGTATCAAACCATTCAAAATATTAGAGTCGGGTCTAATTTATTTAAACGATTTTAATGGTATATTAACAACAACTTTGAAGTCTTACCAGTAAATGGCACATATGTTGTAAAATTTTGTAATCAAACTATAAGAATAAATAACTAATATTTTGGTAATATCGAATCACCCATTGTAAGAACAATATCAGCGAAAGTACAGCTCATCCGGATGGAGAAGGAGCGAAACAATCTGATACCACTAGAATCGATACATGAGTAGTATATCGTTAATATAAAAAGGCTGGGCCACCTACACAAGAGTCACTACCGTAGCAGTTCGAATTCTAACATTATTTACGATGACGCATTGTTTGGGAAAGAAGACTCTACTGACAAACCTTCCGGCAGAATCAATGCAAGATGGACACAAAACAATAGAAGCCCCAATGGGATATACCTCCCAAACTCACTTCATTCTCAATTTTTTATTTTATTTCCCTTTATTTCGTACAGCTGTCACCATGATATTGACACCTAGTACATGATTTGACAATTTGTTTGGAAATTAATATTAAAAACACATTTTGGCCAGTGCCAAGAAGTGATACAACAAAAATTATTTACATTAATTATAATAGTACACTATAATTATATTATAACAATTTATGATCAAAAATTATGTTTATGATAATTATTTAATTTTACATTTATAATACTATTACTAATATGTGTAATCTGGATTTCCTAGTACATTAGGTCGTTTGGTCGAGTTCTCTTTAAACGGCGCATGGTGGTTTCCTCTAGACGTAGCAACTCGTTTATTTCTTCGTTATTATGCCCATGCAGTGTATCGTAGTGTTTTGTGGATATCTTTTTATTTCTTCGTCAATTCTTGTCATATTTAGTTTGCGGTGTATATCTTCATTTGTTGTGTACCAACCAGACTTTATGATAACTCTTAATATTCTAGATTGCTGTCTTTGAATTGTTTATATGTGTGACCGCTTTGCCGTTCCCCATACTTGGAGTCCGTACGTCCAAATGGGCTTTATAGTACACTTGTATAGCTGCAACTTTTTGTCAATTGTGAGTTTATATTGCTTACCCATTAACCAATATAGTTGCCTAAATTTTTCTTTTATTTGTTTCGTTTTTTGTTTGATGTGGTAGTGCCAATTTAGCTTTGAGTCCATATGTATACCAAGGTATTTAGTAGTATACCCTATTTTTATATCTTTATTGTTTATTTTAATAGGTATTGGGTTAAATTTTGTTTTAGTTGTAAAAATTATTTGTACAGTCTTATCTTCATTAATTTTCAAGCACCATTTATCAAACCATTCCTTAACATTCTCTGTGTATATCTGCAGATTTGTAGTCGCAGTATTTAGATTTTTGTCAGATGCTAAGAGGATTGTGTCGCCAGCAAAGGTAGCAATTGTGGTATTCAGTTCTTTTGGAAGTGGTATATCTGAGGTAAATATGACATATAGCAGTGGTCCTAAAACACTCCTTTGAGGAATTCCAGCTGTTGTAAGATGAATAGACGAACACTCTTCATTATATTTGACGTTAAAGTAACGATCACTAAGTAAACTTTCAACAATCAAATAGTAGTCAAGTGGCAGCATCGTCTTCAGTTTATGCAGGAGTCCTTTATGCCATACTTTGTCAAATGGTTTTGCAACGTCTAAGAATACAGCAACGCAGTACCGCTTATATTCTATGTCTGTTTCAATTTTGTTTGTTATACGGTGTATCTGTAGAATTGTTGAATGTCGTTTTCTGAAGCCGAATTGATGATTTGGTATAATGTTTCTATTGTCAAGGATCTGGTTAAGTCTATCATGTAATAGCTTTTCAGCAACTTTAGAGATTATTGGAAGTAGGCTAATTGATCTATACGACGAAACAGTTGTAGCATCTTTTCCCTGCTTCGGTAGTGCAATAATTTCAGCAACTTGCCATACTTTGGGAAAAAATTGTAGTCGGAGTTGAGTTGATAACATCCTTAAGTAGTTATAACCTATAGTAGGTAGCTCAGCGAGAGCTTTTCCTGTCAACTTATCGTATCCTGGTGCGTTTTTGTGGTTTATTCGTTTTTTAATGCAATTAATTATTTCTGTTGGGTTTGTTTTCTTAATTTTGGTTGTAATGTCTATATTTAAGTCATTGCGTGTTTCAATATATTTATCTTTGTCATTTGATAGGACTTTTTCAAAGTATTTAGCCAATGTTGTTACTTTTTCTTCATTGGTATTAGTCCATGAGTTGTCATCTTTCCGTAGTGGTGGCTGATACTGTTAAGAATATTTATCACATTATATCCCACTGTGTTTACCTCCAATATTTCTACTGTATTTACTTCCAATACTTCTTTACTTAAGTACACACATGCTACATGTACAAACATATGTATACTATTAATAAAGTTACTTCTCTACAAACACTCAAACCTTTCGGTCTAGTTTTATCAGATACCTTATCTGTGTTTTTAGTTTCTTGGTGCATTTCCATAATAAGTAGTTAGTATCCTGGGTAGGCGTCAAGTTTTTTAGGTAATTTTCAAATTCTATATTTTCTTGAGTTTTTTGCAGGCTATATTTAAATTGTGTTTATCGATCTAGTTAGCTGTTTACCGCTTTCTGAGCTTTCTCTTCTCAATAATTTGCTTTCTTATCAAAATATCTGTTGTATGTTTATTTCTTCAAAATTTATGCTGTTGGCTTGATTTGATTCCTGCGTCTAGGACCACATCGTTGAAGTGAATAATGGCACGTTCAATGTATAATTGTGTTTTCAGTGTGATAGACATATTCAGTTGATTTTCAATATGCTGTCTATACGCATTCCAGTTTGTTTTGTGGTTAAAAATCTTAGCTATTGGTTCTATGGGTATGATGTCAGTTGTGTAGTCAAGTATTATCGGAGAGTGGTCTGAAGAAAGTTCAAAACAAGCTTTAATTTTTAATTGATACACTTCATATTTTTTGTTATGCTGAAGTCGATTAGATCTGGTATCTTTTTCCTATCTGTTGGCCAGTATGTGTGTTCACCTGGGTTTAAAAATCTGCAGTTATTTTTGTTTATAGCATTAATCAGATTTCGTCCTTTTTTATTGGTTAGCCTAGATCCCCAGTCAGTGTGTTTTGCATTCAGATCTCCAGCTGCAATGAATCGTACGCCAAGCGTCTTTATGTAGATATCATATTGATCCGTCGTTATTAGGTGTATGGGGGGACAGTAAACTGAGGAGATGAGTATTGTCCCACTTGTATCCTCAATTTGCACAGTAGTGGATTGAATATGAGTTGTTGCATATGATTGCCGTTCAATATGTTTTAATAGTGAATTTATTATGATAGCTGTCCCACCACGAGCTTTACCATCTGGATGATTTGTCACATAAATTTTATATCCAGGAAATACTAAATAGCTTTTGTTCGTAAAATGTGTTTCTGAAACTAGAGCTATATCAATTTTCTTGTCAGACAAAAATTGCTCAACTCAAGATAATGTTTTGTAAGGCCATTTGCATTCCAGGCTACAATTATTAAACTATTACTTTCGTGCATTTAAGCTTGTTAGCAACATTGTAATGATATCATCATATTAATCATTTGAGTGATTAGGGATTTCACCATGTCTTTAAGTTCATTAATACCACTATCGTTTGAATTTTTTGTATTTTCTTCAGTTTTATTTGGAATTGACGACCCTGCAATTTCGGCATAGCTTACGCCTGGTTTAACTACTGATCCATCCATATTTTTGGTCTGTAGTAATAATGGATCCTTTCTGCGTAAAGATGGAAACCTTTTAATTTTTATGGCTTTGTATATTTCACAGCCTTTGTAGTTTGCAGTATGATTTCCGCCACATAGGACACATTTAATTTCAGCTGCGTTGGTTATTTTTTTTTGACATTCACTTGTTAGATGCTTTCCAGCGCATTTCACACATACTGGATCCCTTGTACAGTAGTTTTTTATATGTCCGTATTTTTGGCATTTAGTGCATTGCGCGACTTCTCTTTTATGATGAGGTGCTTCAAAAACTACTATGCAATGCATTAATTTGTTAATGCTCTAAATATCTTTATTGTTAGTATTTGTTTCCAGTTCTATGCTAAACAGTGGTACCGGTTTTTTTGTTGTCTATTGAGTTATGTTAGTTATATTTAAAACTTTGTGACCGTTTTCACCAAGCTCATTTTTAATTTCTTCTTGGTCTGCGGAGGGGTGCAAAGAATGACTTTGAAACCTCTTTCATTTTTGGGTTTAAATGTGTACAGCTTCGTAACTTTTTTCTTTAGCATTTCGAATATTTTTGTGTATTTCCGAGTCATTCGATTGAACTCGTACTTCATTGTTTATTAATATTATAAATATAAATTTACTGTCTGCAACAGCGGTTAGCGCATTTTTTAACGTCTTTATGCATTCTACGCCTTGTACGTATATAGGGGGTGGTTTGTTTAAACTTTTTTTTCGGACTAGTTGTTTTTTCTTTTTCGGACTCATTTTGATCAATTTGTCCACTGTGCGAGGGTTCAGCAAGTTCGTCATCATCAACGGTCAAAGCAGCAAATCTGTTTTTTCTTTCTGAAGTAGTATCGCTCAACCAGTAGTTTGATAACTTACTTTGGCTTGGGATTTTTGCTATTTTTTGCTTTTTGGTTGTGTTGGGCGTTCTTTTCGCTTTAGCGCTTGCAGTTGACTTACCTGCACGCCTTTTGGGGGAATTTGCACACAGGCAGAAGAACAAGTTGCTGTCGCAGTTGTAGTCGAGAATGTAGTTGTTGTACAGTACGTAGAGAAGGCAGATGTTGTTGTTGCTGACGAATTTGTTGTAGTTGTCGCACAATCCACTGCTATACTGGAGCAAGACATTATTGGAGGTTTGCCATGTGCACTCCACGAAGAGTGGAGTGACTCGCTCATAGATCTCGTTCTCTCCCACGGGGGAGAGCGCTGCACACTCATGGCGATTACCGACTATACTTTGTTTATTAGTTTTTTAAAAATTGTATTTATTATTATTTTTGCTATATTTTAATCTTACTTATGTATGTATGTAATATATCACGAAAAACAAAATTTTTTTGGTGTGGTAACTCTAATTACTTATTATGGCCAGAGTCCACTGTGGCAACACAACACACAACCGGGATTATTTTATTTGTTGTTTCTTTCAACTTTTAACTCAAATATGTATAAAACAGTTCCTTTGTTTGTTTAATTGCTTATTTATCACTTTTAATACATTTCAAATTAGTTATTATAAGTATTTAGATTATCTAAACTGAACTAGACACTTTCTTGAAAACTTGCACTTTCGTTTAGTGTCTCTTTCGCGGGTTTTGTAAAATTAGTTATTTGGTTTTAAACAACGATAAATGTCACAAGGGCGGAGCTCGTGTGATTACACGTCCGTTTAGTTACATGACCATTTTGAACACATTCTCAATAGCTTACAATATTTTTGACCAATGGATAAAAATTGATGTTCAGAAGAGAGGAGTTAACAGCAATGAAACTGCTTCACTGTATTGCAACATCCGGAGGGACGAATCTGCCAATCTTCTAAGCTCCCACAAAAATAGCCTATAAAACAATTATTGGCTACGCTAGTACTTTAAATTAATAAGAATTTGTCAAGTAAGCATATCGTGAAAACATAAGTTTTAAGTCAGTTAGAAACCAGTTTTAAATAAAGTGGGTTGAAAAATTATTAATATATAGATATATACTCGTATATATATATATATATATATATATATATATATATATATATATGTATATATATATATATATATATATATATATATATATATATAAATATATATATATATATATATATATATATATATATATATATATATATATATATATATATCCGCCATCCCAACCCATTGCGTCATTGCAATCAATTAAGCCTTCGTACCCCGACAAGGTGACTGCTCTTCACGGAAGAACATATATATAAATATATGTATATATATATATATATATATATATATATATATATATATATATATATATATATATATATATATATATATATATATATATATATATATATATATATATATATATATATATATATATATATATATATATGACGCAATGGGTTGGGATGGCGGAGTTTCGACTCATATGGGATTACCCTAACCGGACTGACTACTGCGGAGTAATCCAACTAAGAACCATTTCCCTCCTAATCCAGGCTGTTCTTGGGATCGTGTCCATTGGTTGTTGTTTTGCAGCCAGGAGGTTAATTAGGCTGTATTTTAACGGAGCTCCCCTTCCTGGTACCAGGCCGCCTCAGGTAGTAACGGGGGCCTTGCTGTGGTACGGAGCACTGCCATAGTTGACCAACACTTTCTCCTTTCAAATTTTTGGCTGCCTTAGCTTGATCAATTGAGTGGGTACTGCCCAGAGACTGCTCTCCGGATGGTGGAACGCTTGTCACGGATTCCAGAGAAGGAGAGGACGGTGAAGCAGAAGGCTTCCCTCGAGTGGGCGGGCGAAAGTCATGAAGGACTCTCAAGCTCCAACACAGCAGACTTAAAAACGTCAACGGTCCCTAGAAGAGACCACCCACCCGGACCCCAAAAAATTTAAAAAGCGCGGTTCTGTCACCACGAAGTCCTTCAACGAAGTGCTGAAAGGACACCCAGTCATAGCGGTCATAGATCGCAATGACCCAGATAGCAGTATCTCTCCTGAATGCTGAAAAATGGTAGAAGTCAACCTTTCAAGGCTCTACCTCCAGCTTATGAAGGAATTCCCAGGTGGTTTTCCCTCTTTTCGGGACAGCGGATGGCATCAGGGCCACGTGAAGCTGATTGCCTGAGCGGACCAAAGATCAGTCGACCTATATACGATTGCGATCCCCAGTATCGGTGAAGCATGGCCAGGCGCAAGGCTCGAAGTTGTACCTTGGGAGCTGATCCCTAATAGACCTAGAGAGCGCGCGTAGATCCTAGACGACCCGTCTGACCCTGAGGCTACCTTGGAGATCTTTAGGTTGAGCAACCAGCGGCTCCCGACTAAAAATTGGAAGGTGACTAAGGTAGAGGAACCAAGAGGGGATTCCAGGTCAGTAACCCTTGTGGTGAACGCCGAATCTCTTGCGACTCTGGCAGAATCCAATAGGGGCGTGGGCTATGGCTTCCATCCGCAAGCCTCAAGGTCTATAAAAAGGACATAGATCAAGTAGTAGGGAATTTCTTAAGGAATTTCTCAGGGGTCTCATCCACAAGCCTCAAGGTGTCTAAAATCGACATGGATCAAGTGGTAGGGAATTTCTTAGGGGTAATTGCTGACCCTACTGCTGCTGAGGACTCCGCCATGCACCCGAAACGTATTGACTCTATGTCAACTGTGGGGGGTTTGGAGAGTCTCCTAGGGACAACCACACTCAGTGAGGAGGAAGTCCTTCTGGAGTCAGACTCGGAGTCTGAGGCTGATGTCACGATGGTGGATGTGACCAGCGCTACGAGTAGCAGAGATGCTGAGAATAGTGCAGATTAACCACCAACACTCGAAGCTGCGTCTGCCAAAAGGCGGAGTAGACGCTGTCCTGATCCAAGAACCGTGGATATACGGAGACTTGGACTGTGACCCAGGTCTTTTATCCTCATTAGGAATAATGTTAGCTCATTTATTCTCCCAATTACAGCAACAAGGATTTAACGGTCTGGCAGTCTGGAAACTGGCAAATGACGGTACTGGCGGGTCTCGGCCTATATGCCGCATGGCCATGAAATCCTAACAGAAACCAACCTGCTGAAGCTTGTTGTTGATGGAAAGGCTCAACGGGTGGCTGTAATTATTGGGTGCGATGCCAATGCGCACCACGACATCTGGGGAAGCATGGATGTCAATGAACGCGGTGACATGTTCTTATATGTAATAAGGGGTCAGAACCCACTAAGAAACCCGTACGGTATCGAAAAACTTTAAGTCTCCAATGGAAGGTGTAAAACATCTAAGAAACCCGTACTAGCGCACGATTTAAATCGGCAACTACAAGAGTACAGCCAAATATTTTAATGAGAAACCTTATCGCTATTTATACCTTAAACTCTTATGTGCTAAGACTTAGTATATAATATGGTTCTTAATGCATAAAAGGAGCTTTTGCAATGTCAGCGGAAAGTATCACGGTCATTGCCGGCGTACATTCGTTCAAGGGCATTGAATATTAGAATGCAACGTAATCAAAAACGAGCGCGCAGTAACGTTGACACTCTTGTAGGAGAGTGCGATGCACTTATGTTGGGTCTCCGCTCATATTGCATGTGCCTATGCCGCGTATGGTGCTGGCGTTTGTATGTACGAGTATATACATACATTATACTTTTCATACACTACACCCTTATCCTAATGGGAAAAAAAATTGTTGGTGTTTAAACAAAAAAGTTTTTTTTTGGGCAAAAAATATTTATGTTATATTAATTACTTAAAATTTTACCGGTTTATCTTTACAAAGTTATATATTTTTTGAATAAGTTTTAATGGAGTTCTTTTATTTCTAATAGGCAATTTACTTTCCGAATTTCTTACGTAACTATTTCAAAATATGATACTTAAATTTTTACAAATTTTCTTACTTAACTGTCATTATTGTAGTGTATAGCTTGATATTATTCTTATGAATAGTTTTATAATCTAAAACATTTTTTTTACTTTAAATGGGCCTAAATATGGCGGCTCTAGTTTTTTCTTAGCGTAATTTTTAATTTTTATCAAGGCTTTTCTAATCCTTAGATAACCTCCATGTGTTGCATTATGATTCTCATATATCATATCCTACGTGAATGGGTTAGGATGGCGGAGTTTCGGCTCTTATGGGATTACCCTAGTCGGACTGACTACTGCGGAGTAATCCAACTAAGAACTGTCTCCCTCCTAATCCAGGGTGTTCTTGGGATCGTGCCCATTGGATGTTGTTTTGCAGCCAGGAGGCTAATTAGGCTGTATCCTAACGGAGCTCCCCTTCCTGACGCCTCAGGTAGTAACGGTGGCCTTGCTGTGGTACGGGGCGCTGCCACAGTTGACCAACCCATTCCTCTTTAAAATTTTTGGCTGCCTTAGGTTGATTAATCGAGCGGGTGGCCGTAAGAACCAGATGAATAATTTACAAAAAAAAACTGACGTGTGGTCTCAAAACGCTATTTCGGATGGGAATCCAAAATCCTCTGCACACTCTGCGGCGGCTATTGTAGCTAAGGACGACGAGCCTGGCACAAGCAAAGCCACGTGTTGCGATAGTGTTGGGAACCAAAAGGTTCTATAAGGTAAAAAGGGGTGCTCTCCGGACGGTGGAACGGTTGTCGCGGATCCCAGAGAAGGAGAGGACGGTGAAGCAGAAGAACACAACAGGCTACAAAACGTCAACGGTCCCTAGAAGAAACCACCCACCCGGACCCAAAGAGTGCTGGAAAAAGGTACAAGTAAACCTTTCAAGGCTCTACCTCCAGCTTTTGAAGGAATTCCCAGGTGGTTTTCCCTCTTTTCGCGACAGCGGATGGCATCAGGGCCACGTGAAGCTGATTGCCTGCGCGCATCAAAGGTCAGTCGACCTTTACAAGATGGCAATCTCCAGGATAGGGGAAGCATGGCCAGGCGCAAGGCTCGAAGTCGTACCTAGGGAGTTGATCCCTAGTAGACCTAGAGCGCGCGCGTGGATCCCAGCCGAACCGTCTGACCCTGAGGCTATCTTGGAGATTTTTAGGTTGAGCAACCAGCAGCTCCCGACTAATAATTGGAAAGTTGCTAAGGTAGAGGAACCTAGAGGGGATTACAGGTCAATAACCCTTGTGGTGAACGCCGAATCTCTGGCTACTCTAGCGAAATCCAATTGGGTCGTGGGCTATGGCTTCTCATCCACAAGCCTTAAGGTCTACAAAAAGGACGGGCAACCGTCTTACACGGATCAAGCGGTAGTGAATCCCTCAGGGGTAACTGCTGATCCTGCTGCTGCTGAGGACTCCGCCATGCACCCGAAACGCAGTAACTCTATGTCAACTGTGGGGTGTTTGGAGAGTCTCCTAGGGGCAACCACACTCAGTGAGGAGGAAGTCCTTCTGGAGTCAGACTCGGAGTCTGAGGCTGATGTCACGGTGGTGGAGGTGACCAGCGCTACAAGTAGCAGAGATACTACGAACAGTGCAGCTTAACCTCCATCACTCGAAGGCGGCGTCTGCCAGCCTTCAGCTCCGTCTTGCAAAAGGCGGAGTAGACGTTGTCCTGATCCAAGAACCCTGGACACACGGGGACTTGGTATGTGGTCTCAGAAGTGAAAATTATAGCTTGCTGTATACCGTAAGTGAAGGAGGACCTAGGTCTTGTATCCTCATTAGGAATAATGTTAGCTCATTTATTCTCCCAATTACAGCAACAAGGATTTAACGGCCGTCTGCCTGGAAACTGGCAAGGGACGGTACTGGTTGGTCTCGGCCTATATGGCGCATGACCATGAGATCCTTCCAGAAGCCAACCTACAGAAGCTTGTTGTGGATGCAAGAGCTCAAGGGGTGGCTGTTATTATTGGATGTGATGCCAATGCGCACCATGACATCTGGGGAAGCACGGATCTCAATGAACGAGGTGAGTCATTATATGAATATATTGTAATGACTAACCTTTCTGTATGCAATAAGGGGTCAGAACCCACTTTTATTACTGCTAATAGGCAAGAAGTCCTTGACTTAACCCTTGCTTCCGAATCAATTTTTGATCGGATCTCAAATTGGAGAGTTGTAGAGGAAAATACCTTTTCGGATCATAGGTTAATTCAGTTTGATCTTCTAGATAGTCTACCTAGCCCTAAGGCTTTTAGAAATGTCAGGAAAGCAAACTGGAACCTCTACAAGGTGACTGTAGCTAGACTACTACCTCAGAACCCCACAAGCACAAGCACGTGTACCGAAATTGATAGGTCTGTGAAGGTTCTAACGGTTGCTCTTAAGGCTCTATTGGTCTCTTGCCCCCTCACTAGACCCAGGGGGAAACAAAATTCCACATGGTTGGGGGAGGAAATCAGGGGACACAGAAAAACTGCAGGAGACATTTCAACAGCGCCAAGAAGCCTAGAGGTAGTGCAGACTGGGCTTTATATAAGGCAGCACTCAGAGCCTTTAAAAGTAAGCTACGAAAGGCACAAAGACAATCGTGGAGAAACTTTGCGGTGAAATAGAAGATATCTCTGAGACGTCCAGGTTGAGGAAGATCCTATCCAGTGCTCCAATGGCACCTGGTTATCTGAAGAGAGATGATGAATTATGGACTTCAAATAGTAATGAGACTCTAGAGCTTCTTCTGGAGACTCACTTCCCTGGTTGCTCGAGTACCATTCGGCGGAGAACGAAACCCAGCGCGAATGCAGTCGAAGTCAATTCCGAAATAATCACGAAGCCAAAATTGCAATGGGCTATCCATAGCTTCAAACCATTTAAAGCATCTGGCCCAGATGGTGTAGCTCCAATTGAAATTCAGCAGTCAGAGAATCTTATAATAGAGTGGCTGCTAAAGACCTACAATAGTTGTCTTGAATTAGCGTATATTCCATACACATGGAGGTCATTTTTATACCCATGGCAGGCAAAAGCTCGCACACAACTCCAGGGGACTTAAGGCTCATTAGTACAGAAGGAGGACTTCCTGGAAAGGTTGTTAGATATTCAACTATAGACAGACAGAAGCTATCAGTCTCTCAGCATGCCTACTTCAAGGGTAAATCGGTTGAGACCGCTTTACACTCCTTATTCGCTAGTACTGAGTGCTCCCTGCACAACAAGGAGTTCTCCCTAGTGGCTTTCCTGGACATTGAGGGAGCTTTTCACAACATCAAATCAGACGCAATAATCGTTGCGATGCGAGACTTGGAGGTGGAACCCGCCATTGGCAGGTGGATTGAAAACATGCTTAGTAGCAGGATAATCAATTCACGGCTGGGGGCGGCGTCTGCCAAGAAGTTCGTGTGCAGAGGCAACACCTCAACGTGGAATTCTTTCACCCTTACTCTGGAATCTTGCGGTAAATCAGCTGCTCGTTCGACTGGAGAGGGAAGGGTGCAAGGTGGTTGCGTATGCGGATGATGTTGCTATTAGTATCTCAGGAAACTACACATCTACTTTGAGGGACTTGATGCAACACATGTTGAACATTCTCTCTAAATTGAGTACTGACTGTGGGTTGGGGGCTAATCCGATCAAGACTAAGCTGGAGCAATTCACTAGGAAGTATAAAATTCCTCAATTTATTGCTCCAAAACTAATGGCTGTAGATCTGGGCGTGATCCTAGATAGGAATCTGAACTGGAAGGCACACATAAGCGAACGCATTAGGAAGGCTCAAGTAGCTCTGTACTCTTGCAAAAGAGTTATAGGCAAAAATGAGGGTTACAGCCTAAGGTAGCCTATTGTCCTTTTCTAAGGGGTGCTTGCTTGGTGGACAGCCCTAAATAAGTCCACATACAATAGGCTGATAACAAAGGTACAAAGAACGGCAGAGGTATTCATAAGTAGTGCCATTAGAACGACTCCAACGGCATCATTGGACATTATACTCAATCTGCTGACTGTTAGGCTTTTTGGTGAAAAAATGGCTGCAAACTCAGCTATCAGGCTAAAAGCTACGCATCAAAGGGATGCCAGGAATGTAGGTCATGCGTCCATTTTAAAACATTTTGAGTTTATTCCTAACCCTTTCGACTACATCACACCAATGTGCGCCTTCAATGGTATGTGCAAGATCTCCATTCCCTACAGGGACGAATGTAAGGATAGAATCCCCCTTATGTAGAAGGGGCTCACATCTACACACATGGATCCAAACTAAAGAGTAGGGAGATTGTCTATTCTCAGAAGATTTGGATATTAACATGTCCTTTAGGATGCCCGACCACTGCAGTGTTTTTCAGGCAGAGGTCGCGGCTATAGAGGCAGCACTGCCTTGGCTAAGGAAGAAGAACATATCTGGACTTGATATTTGCATTCTGTCCGACAGCCAAGCAGCTTTGCGCTCCCTGGATTATGTTATTAGCACCTCAAAAGTCGTCAAGAGCTGCTGCAAATCTTTAGACAAGATAGCTAAGCAGACCCGTCTGCATCTTTGCTGGGTTCCCGGTCACAGAGATATTCCAGGGAACTGCAAGGCCGATGAACTTGCCCGTGAGGGTACTACCATACCGTTTGAACCAGTCGAACATCGGTATTCCTATTGCCACATGTAAACTCTTATTGAATACAATATCCTTAGGCACAACGGGCAGAAGCTGGTCTGAATTTTTAGGATGTTAAATAGCTAGACAAACCTGGCCAGAAATAAATGACAAGCGCTCTAAGGACCTAGTGGCCCTAAATAGACAAAGCATAGGTTCCGCGATTAGCGTCCTAATGGCACTCTGGGCTCTATTCACGCACGGGTGTAGGCTGGGGATTGCCTCTAACGACTTCTGCAGGAATTGGATGGACGAGGAGGAGGAAGAGTCCATTGCTCACCTGTTGTACACGTGTCCAGCTCTGCCCAGAAGGAGGCGTACTTTCCTAGGTAACTAATTTCTGGACTCTTTGGGAGATATCTCATAAAAAATTACCTCCATAAACTGCTTCATTAAAAGCTCCAAATGGCTGGACCTTTGAAAGGGATGGGACCTGATGTCTCATGCGGTATCACAAAGGGTAATTGTTGGCCTAAGTGCGTCCTTCGGGCGGCCGCATTACCTACCTACCTACCTACATATATAAATGTCTACTAACCAAATATCCGCCATTAATTTAATAAAAAATCAAGTTTGTGGTTAGAAGAAAACTTAATGTCCAACAAAGCACAAACATAGACGATACGTAGCTTATTAATTAAGCATCACTCAAAAAGGAAAATTTGTACTTATGGAAATCTTAAAGCCAAACGGAAAATAATTTAAAATATAACATTATAACAACATCTTTTGATCCAGTAGAACATCACAGCTAGTTGCAGGCTGACGTATGTGGTACTCTTGAGGATCTCCTTTCCCTTAATGAGCACATTAGAATCTTCTTATCTTCAATAAACTATTTCTCATTGCTTTCTAAAGATATTGCTCTTAGACTCGCTTCCTACGATTTTAACAACGCCACATCAACTGCATTGTGTGTTTAGGATTTTGCGAGATGGTTGCGAGAAAGAACTGACCGTTTTGGTGATTATGTAAAGGCTGCACATTCATTTGGAGATTCAGAGAACTACTTCTTTTGCTATTGTGCAGCAACAGATATAGAAAAGATTTTTGACACTTTTTGACAAACTGGATTATATTAATTAATGTACACCATTCATATTTTGATATATAGTTCCTAGATAAAGTTAGCCCAAAAAGATCATCAGTATCCATACCGCGATTATCGAGCACAACATTTTGAAGCACCAGATATATGCAGATTATTTATAAGATTTCCTTAATTGTTAAACAATTCCAATGCTGCTATACATTGGTTCCTGCCACTATGAATCCATTGAGGCAAGGATTTCGTTGTTTGGCAGATATGACTGATTGTTTGATTGATATTCAAGTGTGCCAAAAATTACTTTAGTTTGATCTTGTCAAAGTCTTCTGCCCGCTCCCTTTCTCTCCCAAGATGTAGTCATGAAACTTGCTCGTTCTTCTTTCGATACTACCATCTTCCATTTTTCATCGTCATTATTTGGAGCGTTATATCATCATAACCGATCATGGTCAAACCAGGAACCTGGAAATTCATCACCGTCCTCTGCCCAGGGAAGAGCATCGGATATAAAATGCAGTTGCACTATATTAGATTGGATCTGCACTACTTCAAACTGAATCTACTGGCACCGATCTTTCAAATTATGGAGCCTCACGACTGAGTGTCCATAATCACAATACGGGCACTCCCATCCCGATATGGTCTTGATTTTTCGATAGCCCACAATACAGGCAAACATTCGGACTCCGTCGGTGAGTGATTTCCCTCCTTCTTCGAGAGCGTGCGCCTCAAATAGCATATCACTTTCTCCAGAATTATCGCCAGCTTCGTTACTACCGCTGCAATACCCAACCCAGATGCATCGGTTTACACTGCGAATGGGAGTGAAAAGTTTTGGTAAATAAAAATTGGAGCTTGCCCCAATTTTTCTTTCAAATCATCGAGAGCTTCTTCACACGACTCAGAATACAGAAACCAGTTAATTTTCTTTAATAAAGTCGTGATGGCCGTTAGAGTATTGTAAACTGGAGAATGAATTTCCCATAACCGTAGACCATTCACATGAATCGCCGAACTGCGGTAAAGCTATTCGGTACCGTACGGTCCACTAAACCCTTGACCATATCCGGATCGAATTGCAACCCCTGATGGTTTATCACATACCCAAGGGATATGAGTCCTACTAGACTACATTGTTCAATTTTCAGAACTCTACTACAAAGAAGTGTGAGCATCCGTTTTAATTAAAATGGGCGACCACCAACCACTGGCGGATGGCTCCACCACCCCTTTCTTGAGTAAGTTTTCCAAGGCTTCGTTTGTACGCCCCTGTACGATCTGTGAAACTGGATATTAGAGCTGCTTTTTTGGGGAGGAGACCGTCTCGATTTTATGTTCGTTAGTGTGTCCTTCTTTTAAGTGCGATTTTGTATCTTCGTCATGATTCGATCGTCATATTCTGATGGTGTCGTTCCTATTTCCAAACGGAGCCTGTAGATCCGTTTTAACGCACTTTTTACAATTTATTTGATTTGAAGAAATTATCATTCAACTTGTGTTTTTGGTTAAATTTGCCACCTAAAAATATAAAGTCGCGTTTGCCTTTCCACTGGCTTCAACTCGCAGCCTTCCGTAGTAGACTATATCAGCTACTATAATGGTCCCTAGGTAACACCAATAGGAAGCCAGCTCTTAGTAACTGAAAACTTGAAATCAGGCAATTGACTACTGGTATTTCATTTTTCACCAAAAAAAATATGATATCTCAGTAAATCTCTCCAAATCTCTGTAAAATTTTAGGAAGAATTTGTCTAATGTAGATTTAAAGAAATAATTATACAATATAGCAATGGTAGAGACCGAGAAAGGGTCCCTTCTCGTTGGAAAATACCAAAAGCGTCATATGCATCCAGGTCTGGAGAATGCCCCCAGCAACTTCCAACGACCGATTGATTATGGGTTGGGAACTATTTTTATATTTAGACTACGGAAACGGTTGGCTCATCGTGCCTATCCTTGAGAAATTACTGACAGGTGTATGATGAAAATATTCGTATAAGGCATTCGCAATGCGGAGATAACTTATCCGAAAGCTACATATATGGAGACAGTAGCTAGCGCTTTGACATGAGACATAGCAGCATTGGTGTGTCGGCCAGAATGCAGACCCCGTCAGGTAACAGTCGAAAACGTACAAAGTTTCACTGGCAAATGCTTTACCTGCAGAGAGATCAGACACAATGCTCGTAATTTTCAGTCGAGACGCAAACTTTCTACATCACGCTCACCGATAAGATCAGCAAAGCGAGTCAGATTCCAAAATGGGGAACCTGAAAATGTTGATATGCCGTCGACAAACTAAATGGAGTTGGTCGCGAGGGGCATGATCTGACTCCCACAACAAGTAGCCCCAGAATCTTCGTTTCTCAGATAGCATGGAAAATGAATCGCCTAATTGTCAACAGTGTAATAAACGGAAAAAATTTTTGTAATATTGGATACGGTTGCATCACATTCCATAATCAGAAAGTATCTCGTTCGGAGAATCGAGCCGCATTTGAGAATAAGATTGCGTACGGCAATTGGAGATGATGCACCGGTACTTGGAAAAGTTACACGCAAAATCACTGTCGGCACACCAACAGTGACGCACGAGTTTGTAGTTGATATTGTGGACGAATTAATCTTTGGTATGGATTTTATGATTCGGAATGGATTCGCCCTAGATTTGAAAAGGCACATGTTGAAATATGCGAACACCGAAAAACAGTTATCTGTTAGTGAGAATAAGTATGGAGGTATCGAACAAGCCATTGTATTGCGCCGGACAAAAATCCCACCAAAGTCAGAGACAGTTATATGGAGCAAAGTGGACGGGGATGTTGACAAGAACAAGTTGTGGGTGGTGAAAGATTTGTACTCGATGGCATCATAATTGAAAAGATCCTCGTAGAAGAACAGCAGAACAGAATACTGTCTGTATCAGTACCGAAACCATAGCGAAAGGACACGTTATTTGAATTTGCCAGGCAATTTCGGCAATTGTAAACTGTGAGAGCTAACCACGAGAGACAAAAATTAAGATACCAGCTGAAAAAAAGATACTCGACGATCTAAAGAGAATGGAATAAAGACTTATCCACAGAGCAGAGGAAGACTGCCAGTCAAGACATTGGTCAGTATTTGCTGAAAAAAGTAAAATAGAAGGCACAGCAAAAATGGTCAAACACACAATCAACACTGGTGATGCCAAACCCATTCGTCAAGGATTCAAAAAAAGTACCTCTGGCAAGGAGAAAAGAGAGGAATGTGTTGTCGAAGCATCGATGATACCTTGGACACACTTTCTGGTTCAAATTGGTTCTCTACATTGGATTTACAAAGCGGATATTGGACAGTGGCAGTAGACGAAGAAAACAAGGAAAAGACAGCATTTAGTGCCGGTGATGGACTATGGCAAATTTTGTTGATGCCATTCGGACTGTGTAATGCTCCAGCTACATTTGCACACCTAATGGAACATGTGCTAAAGGGTATCCACTGGAAGACGTGTCTGGTGTACCTAGATGACATCATCATTATGGGAAAGGACTTCGAGGACCACTTGAAGAATTGACGCGAATAGGAGCTCTTCAAGAAAGAAGTCCAGTAACGTGGACATAAAGTCACACCTGAAGGAGTACATACAGACCCAGATACTATAGACTCAGTATGGGATTGGCCAAGATCAACTAGCTTGCATGAGCTTCATAGCTTTTTCGGTCTTTGCACATGGTACACACGCCTAGTTCCAAACTTCGCAAACGTGGCTAGTACTCTGCATGAGATAACGAGGAAAAATTGTCCTTTTGAGTGGAAAAGCGAACAAGGGATGGGATTCCACAGACTGAAAAAGCTGTTGTGCACAGCTCCGATCCTTGTGTATCCAATTCCTAGCGAAAAATTGATTGTGAACACGGATACAAGTGGCTTCGGGATTGGAGGTATCCTGCTGCAAGTTATTGAGGGACATGAAAAAATTATAGCCTACTTCAGCAAGATCTTATCAAAGGCTGAGCGAAATTATTGTGTAACAGAGAGAACTTTTGGCGGATATGCTTTGCGTGAAGCACTTCAATAACTATTTGTATGCACAAAAGTTCTTGTACAGAACGGATCACGCTCCTCTGCGCTGGCTATTACAGTTCAAAAATCTCAAAGGTCAGCTGGCGAGATGGATTGAGAGACTGCAAAGCTTTGATTTCACAATAGAACATCGCAGAGGCGGAAGCCACGGGACTGCTGATGCATTATCACGACATCCTTGCAATGTAGAATGTAAGAGCAAATAAAGGGAGCACAACGAAGTGACCCGGAATTGGCAAAAATCTTGTCAAGCAAGAGAAAAGGAAAACGACCAGAATGGAATGAAATCTCGACTGAAAATCCCGTAACTAAAGCATATTGGGCTCTATGTAACAGCTTAAAGTTACAAGATTGGTGCCTATTTCGCCTATGGGAGAGCGAAGATGGAAAAACCACGAAAAACTTGTTTGTGGTACTCAAGGCAAGAATAAGTGAAATTCACAAGGAATACTGCAATGGGCCTAGCGGAGGACATTTGGGAATAAAAAACAGTCTGGAAAATTAAATCACGACTTTATTTGGTTGGTTGCCAGCAATCAGTAGTTGACTGGATCAGGGCTTGCGAAAAAGTGTACAGCCGCCGACGCAGTCAGGCAATTATACAACGTGGCAGCGCCTTTTGAGCGTATTGCAATGGATATCACAGGTCCGTTTCCAATGGATGATTCCGGAAACAATTATGTACTCGTCGTAATCGAATATTTTAGCAAAAGGCCAGAAGTATATCTCATTCCCGATCAAGAGGCTAAGACAGTTGCAGAGGAATTTATCAATAACTGGGTCTGCAGATTCGAAGCTCCCCTTGAGTTGTACGCGGATCAAGGCAGAAATTTCGCGTCAGCGATATTCAGGGAAATGAGTGAATTGATGGATATATGCAAAATTCGAGCAACACCTTTACACCCGCAATTCGATGGAATGGTGGAAAGATTTAATCGCACGCTCGAGGAACACCTAAGGAAAGTCGTGGACAGATATCAGAAAGATCGGGACCTACACATACCCTTGTTCATAATGGCATACCGATCTGCCACTCACGATACAACATGTTAAACACCAGCTAAGGCTATTTTTGGTTCTGATACAAGATTACCTGCAGACCTGAAATTCGGTGCCTACTCATCTACAGAACTTTCATGTAGCAGTTATGTAGCTGAAAAATGAAGACAGTTGAATGAAATTCCTGGAAACATCAGAAAGACCCCACAACTAATGAGTGATAAAATGAAAGCCCGATATGATGTAGGAGCAAACTCCAAACTTCAGGAAGAGCAGCTGCATAATCCGCAAAGAAAAATGGGATTATCTCCAAAACTGCAAACACACTGGGAAGATGCTTACAAGGTGATAAAGCGGATCAACGATGTAGTATGCCGCATCCAGTTGGCGAGAAATGTCAGAAGCAAAATGAAAGTCGTTCATCTGGAAGGGGCTTCTCCTAATAAAGGTTGCAGTACTGTCCTTGTTCGGAACGAATAAGATTAAGTGGAGGGCAGTGCAACATAAATGATTGCATATTTTTTGGATTTTCTTATTTAGGATCTTAATTAAATCAAGAAATGCACATATTTAATAAGAGTAATTTTTGTATTGTAATATTTGCACCTTTTCCTCTGACCAGAAAACCTCAAAAATTTTAATAAATAAATACAATAAAAAAAATTATTGAAAAGCTAGTGTGTATATATATATATATATATATATATATATAATAGTATATATATATATATATATATATATATATATATATATATATATATATATATATATATATATATATATATATATATATATATATATATAATTTTAAGATATTTTTTACCATAAACTTACCTGTTTTTTGTAATCAGCAAATGCCATGATTTTAAATTTAAATCGAAATTATTATGAATTAAAACTGATTACCAATGAAATATTATTGGTCTCCAAGAAAAACTCTGTAAATTAAGAAAAATATTTTATTGTTGCACACAAATATTTGCATTCAGTTCATAAATATTATTAATAATACTCGCACCAGAAGCATTTTTGAGCATTTTTTTACTGGCCTTAAATTGAATGAAATATGTATATTTATTCCATCGGCATCTAAAATTGCGATAGAATAAATACAATTGATCGTTACACTCTTCAGCGAAGATTCCCAACGTGGAAGTCTACCGGATAACCGGGTATGCTACTAAATGGAATACAGAACACTGCTGGTTTTACTTGTTTAAGTAAATTCTATCAACGTTCCTGCAAAGACTCCCTATCAGAACAAAATACTTGGGATCCGACGTCGAGAAATTGTTGCTCTTGAACTTAAGACACTGGTTTGAGGTCAAATTGGGTTATCAATGGTCAGCAATTATAAGTAAAAGCCACAATTATTATGTCAAGGGTGGCGGATTGCATGATGTGAATGAGCATTTATTCTTCAGATGTCACTGCGATCAAATGAGATACCGTAAAATGTAGAGGATTGTAGAGAAAACGGTATTGAACTTATTTCCTTATAACTATAGGACGTCTGAATTTATAGATATATGGTTACCTACTTAATCAAATCGTTTGGTTCAAATAGGTTCCAGTGTCGCAATCATCACAAATCATAGCTTGATACGACTAAAAATACTAGTTATTTTAACTGATGAAATTTACAACTTTTACAACTCCCTATGTTGCACACTGTCAGATTTTTCGAAAATAGCCGTACTAACTTCAAAATTTAAGTTTCTCAAAAGTTTAGAAACAGAAATGTTTAATGATGCTTTAATATCTGATTATTAATAAAACAAACCCAAAATAGCAATGTTGTGTGCACACTGATTGTAACGATACCACGAATGTCAGGTAAATGATCGAATATAAATGCTTTTGTTATTGGATAAAGTTTCTGTATTTGAGAAATGTGTAATCGTATTGTGTTAAAGACAAAGTGTTTTTTATTTTTGTTTTCAGTTAAAGAATTGCATATATGTACCCTTTACCTTTAAAAGAGGTAAATAGGGTATACTAATTTTGTGCTTTGAGAGGGGTGGCAATTTCAAGAAGGAGGCGTGGTCGGTTTGGCCATATATATACAGATATGATCAGAATTACTTTCTAAGCAATTTTTATTTTGCCCGTCCCTCTGTCCGTCTGTGTCCAATTTTTTTAATACACCGTTAGAGCTATCTTAACGAAACGCAAAAGTATAGTCTGGACAAACATACAGAACCAGATTGCTCTATGCGCCGATTTGGGCAAAGACCACGCCTACCTCCGATATAAGCAATTTTTCCTCTCTTTTTCAAAATTACTATAACTTCGGTCCAATTGATGAAATAGTGACGCAATTTGCCAGTTATGGAGATGTGTGTCCTACTAAATACTGCGCAGAAAGTCGGCGATATATATTAACTACCACGCTCACATTTAACAAATATTCATAACTTAAGATCTGGCAAAGATTTATGACGACATTTTGCGGAAAGGAACATGTGGACATTATAAAGCTATCTGCAACAAATGGGGTTGATCAGGGAAAAGACAAGCCCACATTTGATATAAGGAATTTCAGGTCTAAAATTAAAATTAGCCTGCCTATGCTCGTATTGATGCCATCGGAATAAAAATTGGCAAAAATATACATGGGGTTGATAATAGTATTTGTGCAGAATATGGAAATCATAATATTGCCTCGCCCACAATTAACCAAAATTCATTACTAGGTTCCTATTAAAAATTTATGAACGAAATTCCACAGGAATGTTCCAGGTACTAATATTAAATACCACACAACAAATGATCGTTTTATTTTTGGAGCCACGCCCACTATTGACATATTATTATAACTTAAGCCCTAAAAAATTTTTTTTACCGTAATAATTGAAAGAAACATAAATTTCACTTTAGTAAGTATATGGACCCTATCAAGCCACATACAAGAATCAGATAAAGGATTAGCCTCCCTCTCATATAATGAACTTTGGGGACCCCACCTAAAAACAATTACTCTATCTATGATTCGAGTGAAGATATATGAACACAAATTATTAGATGTATACAGTGAGTACTAGCATGCATTCCAAATATGGGCAGATTATTACTACTGCCACGGCCATAATTAACCGAAAATCATTACTAGGTTACTTGATTATTAAAGCTTTTTCAACGAAATTTCACAGGAAGATTGCGGGTACTAACATTAAACACCACAAAAAAATGGGCGTATTGTTTCAGCCATTCTTATATTAGTACGTATATGGACCCTACAAAGCCACATACAAGATTCGTGGTCGATCAGAGGAAGGATACGGCTCCCTCCCATATAATGAATTTTAGGGACCCCACTTAAAGACAATTACTCTATCTATGCTTCTAGTGATGATATATGAAAACAAATTGGTAGCTGTATACATTCGGGCTGTACTAGCATGCATTCCAAATATAGGCAGATTATTACTACTGCCTACTAAGTTCCTATAGAAGATTCATCAACGAAATTTCACAGGAAGGTTGCGGGTACTAAAATTAAACATCACACAAAAAATGGGCGATTTATTTTTAGATCCACGCCCATTATTGACATATTATTATAACTGACGACCAATACAATATTTTTAGACGATATTTTAATTAGTGCATATACGAGTATTGATTCTACAAAGTCATATACAAGAAATGCGGTCGGTCAGATAAAGGCCACGCCTCCCACTAATATAATCAATTCGAGTTACCCTACAGAAAATTACCGTAGATATTCTCCTAATGATGATTTATGAATTGTTTAATTCGCACGCACAATTAAAAGTAAAGGGTATTTCGAAGTCGGTCTAACCCCACTTCAGACTTCTTTACTCGTTATTTATAAATTTTGCGTTTTATAATTTCGACAATATTTTTTGAAGGTAATTCATTTATGTAAAGATTTTGTATTATCATTTTTTGGTGAATTTTAATTTTAAAAAAAACATTATTTTTTAGACTGCAGCTTTCAGTGACAGTACGGGCCTTAAATTAACCCCAATAGAAGCTCTGAAGCATCTTAGTTCTGAAACAGAAATAAAATCTTGTCCGAATTTGGGCATTTTTCTTCTCGAAAATGTTTGCAATATGACGTCGGAAATTATATACAATGTAATGATTAGGGTTAAATATTTCAATACGCCTAAAGGCGGATAGCGGTACCAGCAGTATTTTGCCCTCGGCGCAGATGCTGACTTGGATGGTTAGTCCAAAGCACCTTTATTTTTGTTCGCGAGCCAATTTCCGCGAGGATAGAATGAAAAGTGTTTGGAGTTCAGGTCAATTCTAATTTATTCTTGGGTTGAGAGTTCTTTTTACACCGTCAAATCCCAGATATTTTGTTTACAATAATTCTCTTACATTATGTACAATAATTCTCTTATATAATTCTTATATAAAGTTTCTAATAAAATTCTTACATTATAAGTAGTGTGTGCGTCTGTATGTTAGTGTGTACATGTATGTATGTCAATGCGTCGCATTACAGTTCACTGCAAGTATTGCTGACCGACGCACTTTACAAGTATGTAAATGTACGTTACCAAACATTGTGGCATTGGGTGTCTGCAGCTTGCGGATACGCGTATAGTGAAAAAATTAATATATTTTGTAAACGTATGTGTGTCAATTTCCAAAGTAGTAGGAGTGGCGCACAGGACAAAGCTTCGATTTTGTCACGCATCTGCTTGATTCCTATTGGGCAAATATCAGAAGAAGCACTGGAGTTCAAAAACAAGAGTAATAAAATATATCGATTGCAGTTTTCAAAGAAAAACTTCGCCAATTGATACCAATAACGATTTATTGCACAGTCTTCGACTATCACTCGTTGTGATCACATCGTTTTTGTTAAGACCGGTACTCACAGTTCTTTACTCAAATAAAATAACGTAATTACTTTTTCTAATTTACTCCACTCTTCTTTCCGTATACCTTGAAAATACATTTTCGGTCGCGCGAATACACTCATTATAATCAGAATGCCCCCTGGGCACCCCCGCTTGGGGGAGAACCAGTTCGCCGCATTAGCAGACAATCATACAGCTAAAAAAAAAACGTTTGGTTTCGGCACCACTACTTGACGACTTCCCAGAGCTACCTGAAACACGATTAAACAACCATAAGTTTGTTGTTGTTGCCCCCACTATTGATAGTAAGCCAATAAAAAATTGCTCCTGTTTTGCTGTACATAAATCATTGAAATTAATCAGTAAAGAAATTTTAACTATCTCGGAACTTCGCGATGGTAATTTGCTTCTTTTAGTGAAAAGTGTAGAAGTTGCAAAAAAGTTTATTGCCGCAAAAGAACTCCATGGAATATGTCCAGTAAAATGCTTTTTCCTCGTTTCTTTAAATAGCACTAAGGGTACAGTGTACGCTCCATGCCTCAACCAAGTTTCAGAAGAAGAAATTGTAAATGAACTTTCATCCCAAGGTGTTATTTCGGTATAAAAATTTAATAAAATTATTGACGGTAAGCCACATCCAAGTGGTGTCGTT
This sequence comes from Clusia tigrina, assembly GCA_920105625.2. NCBI lineage: Eukaryota > Metazoa > Arthropoda > Insecta > Diptera > Clusiidae > Clusia > Clusia tigrina. Next base: position 334,538,601 of record OV050030.1, read on the forward strand.
TTGTTGACTTTCGATCGCTACCATCTTCCAACAAAAATAGATATTTCATGGTACGCTGCGGGGGTCCGAGAATACATCCCCAATCCAATGCGATGCAAATCTTGCCAAATATGTGGACACACAGCTAAATATTGCAGAAATGCACCTGCTTGCGTTACCTGTAATCTTCCCACGCACAACAATACCGGCTGCTCTCGCACTCTCTGTACAAATTGTCTTGAAACCCTCCCGGCGTCTTCAAAAGAATGCACTAAATTCCAACAGCAAAGAGAAGTTTTGAAAATCCAAATTAAAAAGAAGTGCAGTATGCGTGAAGCAAAACAGTTATACAAAACACAACACAATACCGACCCCTCACCGAATAGCTATGCGGCTACTCTCTCAGACTCAACCAAAGCAACACAAAAACCTAAAATCAACAATCAAAACACAAACTAACAACGAAAACAAATTAACAGAACAAAATCAAATAAACACCAACAGCACGCCAATATCAAACAGTTCCTTGCAAACTGTCTCTCCTTTTAAACACCATCGATAACTCTCAAAAAACTCTCTCTTCTTTGAAACCCACTTACACGCTGAATAATACACACTATTCTCTTCCCTCTCACAACTCTCCTACCTACTCTAATATTTTCAATACAAAGCTTCCAAACATACAAGATAAAGACTCTGCAATATCTGTCTAAATTACACCCTACTTTCATTATGACTATTAAAATATTGCAATGGAACATAAAAGGTTTTATAAACAACTACAATGAACTACATTTGATCATAAAAGCTATTTCTCCTGATATCATTGCACTTCAAAAAACGCACTTCCCTTACGGAAAAGATAATATAATCACCCCTAAACAATATTATTAAATATGCGTGCGCTGTTGACATTTAATATATATTAATGTTTATTGCCATATGAAGATGAACAGATAAATGTACAGTGAGAATATATATATGTATGTGTTGTATTGATGATCGCTACGTAGCGCAATGTGTATTGCTTGACGTCCACTGATCGACCAACTTTGCAAACGATAGAGCGATGTACGGTAGCATACACAACACCCCTTAATACCCAGAATAGAAATGCGTAGGCTTTCTATTGCGGCTGGTCCTACGATTTTTGCTGCAGCGCGATGTATGAGGTTAAAATCGTATGCGTTGAGAAAAATTGATCGGCGTAGCATTGTGTTCGAAATTACATTAGGAACTGCTTTTCTTGTAGTGAAGATTCCTAATAAAGGGCGGTGATCAGTGACGAGTGTAAACGATCGACCATAAAGGTAGTTGTGGAATTTTTTAACTCCTCAGACGAGCACTACTGCTTCTCTATCTATTTGTGCATAGTTGCGTTCTGCTTTGGATAGTGTTCGTGAGTAGAATGCGATTGGCTTCTCCGATCCATCTGATAATTTATGGCTGAGGACTGCTCCGAGTCCATATGGCGATGCGTCACATGTTAGTACTAGCGGCAACTGCGAAGCGTAGTGGACTAACACGTCGTCTGATGTGATAAGTTTCTTTAGTTTGCAGAAAGCAATGTCGTGCTCTTTCTGCCAAGTCCAGTGAGCGTTTTTATCCAAAAGGCGGTGCAAAGGTTCTGCAACTGTTGCCTTGTGCGGCAAAAACGCATGGTAGAAGTTGAGTAGACTGAGAAAAGCTTGAAGCTGCTTTTTGTCCTTGGGTGCTGGTGCATCATTGATTGCATTGACCTTTTCCGCAGATGGTCGTATACCAAATGCATCGACTTTGGAGCCCAGAAATTCTACGGATGGTACACCAAATTGACATTTGTCTTTGCGTAAGCGTAGACCAGTTTTATCAAACCGTGACAATACTTCGTTAAGCCTGGAAGCCATCTCTTCCTCTGTTTTGCCCATGATCACTATATCGTCGAAGTACTGCAAAACGCCAGGAATGTTCTGTAGAGTACCCTCGATACAGCTTTGAAATATGCCAGGAGCTGATGCTATACCAAATTGAAGTCTGGTCACCTTGAACGCACCCTTGTGCGTGGAAATAGTTTATAGTGACGCTGAACGTTCGTCGACTACTAGCTGCTGGTACGCTTGTGCCAAGTCGATTTTTGCAAATATTGATCCTCCTTCAATTGATGCTAACAGTGTACTGACTGCCGGTATTTGGTGGCAGTGTGGTTTGACTGCCTGATTTAACGTTGATTTATAATCGCCACAAATTCTGATTGATCCGTCCTTCTTCACAACTGGTACTATTGGAGTTGACCAATCGGAGTACTCCACTGGCTCCAAAATACCTTGACTGCATAAACGGTCATCCTCGACGAGCTCTTTGATGGCAAAAGGAATGCGGCGTTGTGGAAGTTTGACTGGCGGCACGGCCTCATTGATATGCAGCGATACTGGAGGCCTCGTATAGCGACCAAGTTCTGACGAAAATAAGTGTGAGAATTTTCCCAGAACGGTCTTAATGTTGACCCCGCTGTTGATGGCAAACACGCCTTCTATGCGTATCCCCAGGGCGTCAAACCTATTCCATCCCACTAGATTTGAGCTGCTCACGTCAGCGATGATGAGCGGCAGATTTTCAATTTTACGACGATTGTAACAAATTGAAACATCAATAATCCCCTTGATTGGGATTTGTTGTCGTTTATAGTCACTAAGGTCCAAGTCGCACTTCAAAAGATCTGGCTTTTTGGTTGAACAGATGTGATTGAACGTACTTTCTGTCATGATAGTAACTGGCGAACCTGAATCCACTTCGAATGAACAAGAGCGCCCGTTGATTAGCACTGAAATGGACTTCTCCTGGTTGACCACTGGAACTATTTGATTGATGGATCCTCCACGAGGTGATCGATGATTCTGTGCACCTTGGTGTGCCTGTTTTGAGCTCGATGTGGGTATGAACGACCTTGAGGATTGCGCGCTACGACACGCGCGCTGTAGATGACCCTTGCGGCCACATTAGGGTGACAATTAAATGTATGGGCAAGTTTTTTTTTTTACTTTTCTTTGGTCTCATCCTTTTTTTGGGTTGAGTTTTATAAAAAAATAATCCCTGTAAAATTTCAGGGCCCTAGGTGGAGGTTTAGGGGTCGCGTCGGCCCCCCAAAGTTACACAAAATGCGTTTTTTTAAGTAAAATCTCACTTTGATTGTTTGTAACTTCTGTTGTGTTGACTTTGTAAAAAATTGTTGTTGACTTTGTGTTTACATGACTTTGTGTTGTTCATTTATGTGTTTACAACAACTTATTCATACATCATTTTTATCTAATGCCAATATTTACTGAAATAAATTTAAATAACCTTGTTGTGATCTAAGCCTTCAATAATCTTTTTTCATTATCATTGCTCTTAAACAAACCATAGTTCTCTTATACATTTACTATTTAACCTTTACATTCTTTTCTTACTCTTTTTTTTCATTCTCTTTGATCTTAACGTTAACATAACAAGCTACTTGAGCATAATTGCCTTTTGATTTTCGATATTAGTTCAGTTGTTATCTAGCTTTCATCTCGCTGTCAAGTCGTTTCTCAAGCATTCGGCTTCAGTTAAAATCTCTCTTGTTGTTGTAAATAAAGCAAATATAATTTGTACTTCAATTTTAAACCCGTGCGTTTTTTTCTTTATTCGGTATAATAATTGGCATATAAAACCATCGAAAAATATCGTTGGTTCAAGAAACCTATTAATAACATTTACTTTTCTCTATTTATTTGCAGTGAATACTTGAGAGTGAAAAGTCGACAATGTCTTCTACAATTTTACGTGAACGAATTTATTTAATCGGATATTGTTCAAATTCATTAACAGGAAATAAACTTCCATCAAATTTAGAGTTGTTGAAAGTTTTGTTTTTTAATTTACGTATAGTGAAAAAGAACTTACGGGAAAGTGCAAATTTAGTTGTGACAGAACTATTTGTATTCTGGGAAAAAGCCCGCATTCCCACCAGAGATAAACAACACTGCATAAGTAAGGTTGAGAAATTATACAAAGAATGGCAAAGTATGCAAAAAGATTGTAAAAAGACGTCTGAGTTTCATAACAACAAAGTGAAAGCGTGGATAGAAAAGTTGGATCAGCTTTTTGACGTGGCACATTCCAATGCATTGCAAATGATGTCTATTGAAGAAGATAGAGCTTTCTTGATAAGTCAACGGCACCCCGGACGCCCAGGCTTTATGTATGGCATTGATTACGAGGCAGTACGAAGAGAGCGCCAAATTGAGAAACGTAAACAAAATTTGATGAAACAGGTGGAACGAAATAATCATGAAATTGCATTAATTGGTTCGTTGTATTTTATTGTTTTTTTTTTATTTTTATTTTCTTAAGACTTAATCCTTTTTCCTAGATGAAACTGCAGAATTGCTCTCATCTGAATCAGGGGGGGATAATAGTTTTACAAGTGCAGAATGTGAACCATGTTGTAGTCAACCTCCAGCCAAAAACCTTAGAGGAAAGAATAAAATAATAACTCCAAAACTTGCGGCCGCATTGGTATTTTTGCGCAAACTGGAAAATTTTAAGAATATTGATGCTGAAATATCGCTCGTTGCGCTGAAAAAGTTTAAGAACCATTTGTGGTACTTAAGTCCTGAGGCGGTTGGTCTTGCATTTTTTGATAATAACGTACCAGTGTCTACAAAACAAAAAATGGTTGCAGCTTTGGAAAACGATTGTGAACTAGAGCAGAACACAAAACGAGTTAATGTAAATGGTAGAGAAATAGCTGAAATATTCAATGGCGGAATTGAGCAGTTCGTCTCGGTCGCAACAAAGGCATTATTTGAAAGATTTCAAATAAATACTAATTTTTTAAAACTTAATCCTGCAAAATGGCATCAGGACCAGTCGTATAAAAAAGTGGTTGAAGTGATGAACAAACTTAAAGTTGTAAATGACAGTGCAGAAAGGGGGGTCAAATTGATGGAGGAGTTCAATGAATTGTTCACAAAAAATGAACGTCAAAAGCAATTTGTTATTAAAATTGTGAGTGATTATCGGAATCGGTTTCCAGATTGTAATAAAAAAACATTGACCCAAGTTCTTTAGACTTAATCAATAAAAACATGCACTCTAACCAAAGTTGTTAATTTATTTCATGTTAAATTTTTTAAAAGGTGATTGTGAGCATTTTTAAATTTATTTCAGTAAATATTGGCATTAGATAAAAATGATGTATGAATAAGTTGTTGTAAACACATAAATGAACAACACAAAGTCATGTAAACACAAAGTCAACAACAATTTTTTACAAAGTCAACACAACAGAACAAAAAAAACGCATTTTGTGTAACTTTGGGGGGCCGACGCGACCCCTAAACCTCCACCTAGGGCCCTGAAATTTTACAGGGATTATTTTTTTATAAAACTCAACCCAAAAAAAGTATGAGACCAAAGAAAATAAGACTTTCGAAATTAACTGTCACCCTAGGCCACATGCATGGCATACACTTTCACGATGTGAGCACTGCACGCGGTTATGTTGACCGCCACAGCCGCCACATGTATGCCGTTTGTTATAGTTTCTGTCGTTACTGTTATTGCGATGATTAAACCGATGTGAACGACCCGACTTGATGGCCAGTACAGATGGAGATTCGCTGGAGTGTCTGATGGCCATAGCGCTGAGTGCTGCTGCCTCGCTAGACATAGCACGCTCGATGACTCGTTCCACTGTTAACTCAGTTTCGGCCAGAAAACTTTTCTGCAGCCCCTCGTCCTTCATGCCGCACACAAAACGGTTTCGTAGCATGCGATCCAGCGCTATACCAAATTTGCAGTCTACTGCCAACGTACGCAACGCTGCCATATAGCAGCTGACGGACTCGCCCGCGTGTTGATCACGCTTGTGGAAATGATAAAATGCAGCAATCTCGGATGGCCGAGGAGAAAGATGATCGGTCAATATCTTGTATATTTCCGATAAATTCAAATCACTGACCTGTTTGGCTGATGCCAATGATGTCAATAGATCGAAGAGTGGCGCACCGGCCAGCGTGAGAAAAGCCGCCTTTTTTCGTGTTTCATCTGTGACATCATTGGCCAGAAGATATAGTTTGAATCGCTCCATGTATGTTGTCCATTTTTCTGGAAGACCCAAATCGAAGGGTTCCAAACTGCCAACTCCAGCCATGAGAATTAATTGAGTATAATTAGCACTCACAGTTGGTTTTATTTCTTCAACTGTACTTTCACTATTCTTGACGGCGGCGGCGCTATTACTTGCTTGTTCGCCTAGATCGTCTGCCATGTGCGGTGTCTAACAACAAAAACTGGCTGATGTCAGTATGTATTTCCTAATCGTATGATTCTCGCCTCGTTACTGTCTCAACCGGACATAACGGCACTTCACTGTATGTATGTCGCTCGCTTCGCTACGACGCCGACGTTTCTCTATTCTGTTTTGTCTTCTTTCTCGACAACTTGCGAATTCTTGTGCAAGTTTTGTTCTTTATTTCTTCTTGTAATCGCGTATGTAATATAAGCAAATATATATATACACGATTCGAAATATAAGCAATGAGGGCATCCTTGCTTCAGATATAAGAGAAGCATGCATAAAATGCGCTAATAAATTAAAAATCATGTGGGTACCCAGCCATGTTGGGATTGACGGCAACGAATTCGCTGATTCAACCGCTGTCACAGCAGTAAGGCATCCCCTATTGTACTTCCATACACGAGAAAATACAGATATGCGTAAATTAATTGAGAAATCCTTGTATATACGAAAAATGGAAGAGTGGAACATCTATACACATAATTATAAATCGTATAATCGAGAAGGAATCAAACCCACCTATCCAGGATCATGCACCGTAAACCAAATACAAATTTTTGTTCGACTTCGGTTGGGACATGCCTCATTTTCGCACGAACACTTACTGCGTCGAGATCCAGCTCCAAATTGTGATTATTGCACCGGATACAGAGTTGCAATAACTCATTTATTGAACGAATGCAGAGCTTTCAGTGCAATTAGAAGGAATGTATTTGGTACGGAAGTCCCTAGTAATCTTTTAAAAAATGTGACTCTAGATAGTATAAAATCAATAGAAACCTTTTCAAGTTGTATTACTTTCAAAAATAAAATTTTAAATAAAATAGATTAAGATCGAATCGAAGGCCCTGGCAGCCAGTATTCATTAATTGTATTTATTGTAATAATTAATTTATTAGAATAAAGTGTAATAATAATAATAACGATTTATTGCGTCGTCTTCTCATATCATCAGATCCCTATATATGTTGCTTTAGACAGGCACCAAGAACCAAACGTAACATAATAACTTAGGATGTTCTTGGATTGTGGAGCGTCCCTAATTTATATATGGAGTCAGATTCTGGTTCTGATTCTGCTTCAGATTGAGGGGTATGTGTGAAGGAATGTGAAGAAGAAGTTCAGCGAAGTGGTACGGAATGAGCTGCAGCTGGAAGTTGTTGACGCGAACACCAACAGCGGCAAGAAGGTGTTGGAGAAGTGGGGAATGTAGGGTATTCAGGTACGGTATCTTCCAAGGAATTCGTCGAGAGATGCGTGGATAGCGTAAGCGGCGCATGGGAGAGTTTGTGGCACAAGCTTATCCCATCTTGGGAAATTCCCAAAAGAACGCGATGCCGCATTTGGCTACCCGCGATGAAGATGGAGCATGGGAAGATACTGCTGCTCCTACAGCGGTAAAATCCGTCTATTTCGTCTCATGACTTGGTAGTCATAAAAGACGAGGGTATCCAGAAAAATAACATGTCCCTTCTGCTCTCCATAAACGAGGAGTCTGTGAAGCTGCTTGAGACCATGGATAGCAGGTACCCCAATTTTACAATCTTACGACCCTCAGAGAATGGGGATAAGGCAGGTGAGTTGTAGTAGAGCAACAAAGAGTTAAATTCAGAACCTGAAGGGGAGGTATTAGCAACATCACAACAAATAGCTACCGATGTTGATGGATGTGCAGATTAATCTACAGCATTCTAGGAATGCCTCGGATAATCTTAGCGTCTTCCTAGGCGATGAGGATATGAACATCGGCATCGAGCAGCAGCCATGGGTCTGAGGTACTGATATCATGGGGCTCAAACTGCAAAGCTACTCAACTTTTTACACAAAGGTGCAAGTCAAGGTCATGTGTCCTGGTGAAGAACAATATGAACGCTCCTCAGTATACCACAGGCGATTAACAGTGGTTTAAATTGAAGTGCCAACGGGACGGGGACTGATGATATCATCGGCATACATGGCGCATGACAGGGGCGCAATGCCGGAAGAGGTTGCGTTGTTAACGGCCAGCTTATCCGCAAAAGGTTGTCCCCTACTCCTTGGGTGTGACGTCAACGCAAGGCATCCGATTTGGGGCAGCACCGAAGATAATGAAAGGGGTGAGTCACTTTTTGATTTTATTGACAGCTTCAATCTAACTATATGCAATAGGTGGAGCACACATTCTTTCACATTTCCTAGCTCGCTAAGTAACAACAGCTGGAAAGGACTTAACTCTGTTAACAGACAACACAACAACCCAGGTGGTCGGACCATATTTAGATACTCTTTAGTGTGTGTCTGGGAACAATAGACCCGAAACTTTTATTTACGAACCCCAAGAGGACCAATTGGGGAACGCTTTCCAGAGTAGCCACGGCTCATATAAAATCAACCAAAGACTTGGATAATTTTGAGGCAGTACGACAGCCTTTAAGAAATCTTGTCCAATTAGTAGGATTAAAAAATGCTTTCCACCCTGGTGGTATGAAGAACTTTCAAAACTCAGCAAAAGAACAAGGAAGCTATTCAATCAATATTTTAAGGATAAAAATGGCAGATATACAAAGATATCCTCAAGGACTACAAAAAATCGATCAGGAAGGGTGAGGGATGGAAAGGTTTCTGTCAGTCAATTGAGTCAGTTTCAAGCTCTACAAGTCTCAACAAAGTCCCAATCGATTCTGTCGCTACTGGTTATGATAACATTCTAAATATATTTGCTAAAACGGTGTTGACGGTAGTAGCATATGTAGACGACATCTTGATATTGGTCTCAGGAATGTTCCCAAGCACGATAAGCGAGATTATGCTACAACCAAAGCTCCAATCTTCAACCACCCTGTACTTAACCTCCCTGTACTTAAAGGGCAACTACTGACACTGACAACGAAAGCCAAATGCTTGGGGATATTAGTGAATCCAAAGTTGAATTGGAAACCTAATATCGAGTTTCGGGTCAGGAAAGCATGGGTGGCCTTGTACCCTTGTAACAGGAAAGAGATGGGGACTACGCCCGTATATTACTCACTGGCTGTACACTCAATAGTACGACCAAATTTAACTTACGGTGCAATAGTCTGGTGGCCACCTTTAAGTAGGAGCTATAATGTGCAGAAAGTCAGCAGAGTACAAAGAGCGGCATTTGTGGGCATTACAAGAGCTGTGCATATTTGTCCCACTGACACCGTGAATATTAGCTGTGTTTCTTTCAACGCGAGTGTAAATAAAACGCCAAAACGCTACCCGTCGCTTAACATTTTAGTATTTGGCAGCACTGGTTTTGACAATTTAAATGCTTATACATACACATTTGTAAACAAATTTTAAAGAACAGGAAAATAGAAAATGGCAAATTCGGAGGAAGCATTGGTAATTAAACTTTAAATACTTATTAATTAATACAAGATAATATTTTATATATGTGATTATTTAGGTTACAACTATTTTATTCTAGGACAACAGTACTTTGCGTCAACTCAAAGAGCAATTGGAAATAAAAGAATTGCTAGACATGGTGTATGCGCAGAGTTCCAGTTCCAGCTCAAGCTCTGAAGGATCTGGCATAGACCAAGAGGAGCATACTAAATGCGATGAGTTTGTGGCAACTATACAATCATATGGTGATGCGGACTTCAGATCCCATATGAGGCTGCAGCGTAAAACTGTGGAATATTTAATATGTATGTATGAGTATAAAAGGTTTAAAATTAAAACTAATTTTTGTTTTCATTTGCATTTTATTAAATTTTTTTGCCATATGTTCGAATAGTAAGATATGCTTTGTTAGAAAACAAAATTAACCCATATTTGGCATTAAATAAATGTAAACATTATTTAAAAAATAGTTTTCTTAATTTATTGAAAAATTTCTTGAATGAGAAAAATTTTTCACTATAATATAAGCAATAAACAGGTACATTTTCAGTTACTTAAAATTAATAACATAAAATTTAAAAATTCAAATTCCTCCTTACGCGCCTGGTAGCATCTCAGCAGCCCCAATGTCTCCTCTCAACTCCATCGCTTCCGTTTGCTATTGAACACAAAAAACAACAATTTCAATTTATTTCAATCAATCAAAATATTTATAAGTTAGTTTCACTTTCATTTTTAATTTAAATTAAAAGTTATTAAATTATTTACAAACCTATATTCTTTGTTCTCCATTTTATATGACAGCTTTTTATATAATTACAGCGGTTAATTCTTGGTTTACTCTGTTTCTCGTTCACAATAGACAACAAAATGGTTTTGGCAGCATTTCTGTTTGAGGTGCTAAACTTTAAGCGCATACAAGCACCTTGTCTTAACTAAGCGGTCCATTTGTATGGATAAGCGGGCGTTTTATTCAGACTCTCGTTGAAAGAAAAATAGCTATTATGCAGCATCTACTCCCTATTGACATATATATCAAAAACATCGCATTCAATAGCGCGATGCTGCGTTTGATAACGGGCTGTTGGGAGTAGCGACCTTATGGACATAGCAAAGTCATTGACACAACACCAAATTCCCTGGGCACGGGATCAGCAGATTATATCACCATAATCGCTTATATCACTAATCGTATGGCACATCACAAATAGATGTAAGGTTGCAATTTTTATCGACAGTCGGTAATAAAGGCTCTTCAATCCACCACGATAAATTCAAAGCTGGTCAAGAAAAAAAGGTGTTGACATAACAAAGTCATCATGCTGACATTACCCTCATCTGGATTCCCACCATAGGCACATTGAGGTAAATGAGATCTAATGAGCTGGTTCGGTCGGGGGCCTTTCAACGTATCCCTTAGGGTACCAGTGCCGGTCTCTCTGGGAGCTGTGAGGAGGGCCGTGTCCCTGCAATGTATTCGGATAACAAATGGAAGTGGAGGTTGCTAACATCCTGTCAAATCTAACACGAGTACTCCTTTAGGAGTACGAGGACTTAATTAATGAAAAAGAACTTTATCTTTAACTCATCCAAATTTAAACTAACTGTTTAATTGTTTGTAACTTAAAATATAAGTTCTTAATTCTATATTTCGTATTACAAAATACTGTTACAACCAGTTTCTTAATAAATATGTGGCCGTAATAAATTGTATCGGCAAAAGTACACAAGAGAATATCCAAAAGTGGTTAAAGGCCGAAAAGAAATGTGAAATTGCGGACTGTGTCATTTGTGAGTATGAGTATCGGACAGTGTAAAATGGAACACATGTCAATATGAATGAATGTATATGATATCATTCGACTGGAAAGTAATTTTAGAATTGTGACAACAAAAAAAATATGGATAAGCGGTACGGATAATGAGTTCGTCTAAGTAAAGCGTTTCTTTGGATAAATGTGACTAACATTATTGAGTCTGTTGGACACATTGAGTTGGTCAGTCTTCGTCTTGGTCAGTCTTGGTCTCGGTTCTTGGCAATTGGGTATTTTTTGTTTCCCAGTCTATAGGTATTCTGTGTGAGGTCTGATTCATAGGAAGTGTCGGTATAGTCGATATGACCCCCTCCCCCCTTTGATTGAAAACTCTGCTAAGTTTTTGCAATTATATTACATTTTAGTAGTTTAAGCATTTTATACTTTCGTTTAATATACATATATAATAATATTACTACAATTATAATTATTAAGATAATAATAAGTATTATTAAATTGTAAACTATGTTGTTTTTCTTGTGGAATTTTAATTCCGTTATCTCTTCGATATTCTCAATTTATTGGCTACCTGACTTGTCAAACATGAATTGTGGCATTGATCCATTTACTTTTTTACTAGATGGTATTACAAAATTCTCATGAAATATAGTTTCTTTATTTGAAAGCAATTATATTATTAATGTTTATGTTAGAATTATGGAAAGAAATGAGATAAGTTCCAGTTATGTTTCTAATGTTAATGTAAGTATTGAATTGGTTTTTAACAGAATAAAGTATTGTCTAATTTGAATTAATTTGGATTGATTGTTTCTTATTTTTAAACAATTTTCTTTACAAATACAAAGACCAGTTTTTTGGAGTTATTGGATGTTTACATTATTTTCATAGTTATAATGAGTGTTGTTAATTGTTACTCTGTCTTGTTGGAACAGGAATGATCAAAGATTTTGGTGTATTTAGTATATCATTGGGAATTTTTATAATAAATATGATCTGTGTGTCTTTGCATTGAGCTTCTCCTAGTCTTATGTTTCTCAACTTGTCAATGTCAACGTCATAATGAGCTATTTCGTCATTGCTCAGAATTGTATTTATCATTATATTAAGCCTTTCAGAGGCAATATTGTTTTGAATATGTTTAACATTGTCTTCTAAGATTTTGATTTTTAATAGTAGGTCCATGTACATCAGTAGGCTGTATACTTTGGAATTGCTCGCTTTTAAATCACGAAACTTGTCTAGGATCTTGTTTCTGTCTGAATCTATTGTATTCTTTAGCATCGTAAACGTTCTATTGAATTGATCATTTATTTTGTAATTTTTATTTACATTTTCTATCGCCATATGATTATTTTCGTCTATTACCTTGAAATGCTGCTCTATTTCCGATCTATCTTTATCATCCATTGTACCGTATACCCATTTAAGCCCTGTTCCCAAAATGATACCCCTCTTTTGTCTGTGTGGTAGTAACGTCTGTAGTATTCGTCTTAGTGTGTTGAGTTGTAGCGACAGAAGTTGGCTATTCTCAATAGATTGCAACTGACCGACAATCACTGCCAAATGATTGATTATGTTTTCAATTCATGTTGGTTTGATGATATGCAGCATAGTATAATAGGTCGTGATAATTTGCGCATCTTCCAGTTTGTACCCATGAATAGTCTCGATCGTGTCTTTTTGCTTTTATGAATTTAAATGATCGTTCCTGTGTTGATAGTTCCGATCTTTCTGCCTCCAATGCTCTAAACTTTTCTTTTTCTGTGGAATCTTTCGATATCAGAGTTAACTGTATGGCTATGGGCTTTGTAAATGGTTTTGTAATATGTGTTGGTATTTCTTCCTGTCTCAAGAATTCTCTGAAATTGACTGAATTGAATTCGTTATCCATTACGAACTTATTAAGTTTGATTTTAATAGAAAGGTACAATCTGAGTTTTTCTATTAGGGTAGTGCTGTATCTATCTTCTAAGTAGAGAATAATTGCAAGCTTAGAGTACTTATCTATAAAAGACATGAAACTATTTTTTTTATTTGTGTGTACGTCTACATGAATAATTCGATTTTTATCAGTTGGTGTGTCTGTCAAGAAAAATCTTGGCTTCTTATCATATTTGGCCCTATTACAAATGTCGCAATTATTAATGTATTTCTGGATCAAAATCGTATTCACCAAGTTTCAGCAACGAACGTTGTAACCTTGGGTTAATGTCTTTTCCCGTATTCTTGGTCTTTACCCAAACAAGTGGTTGATGATCTGTGTTTCGCTCGAAGTGTCTTCCGTAAATGTATGTCCTAAATTAAGTGACTCCCAAACGATAGCTAAAAGATCCTTCTCTGTTGTGGAATACTTCCCTTCATGTTCGTTGAGACTTCTGCTTACGTAGCCGACGGGATGTCCATCTTAGAGTTTAGAGAAATAACTTCGTAAATCCAACAACAAAATCAATGTGAAATCGAATACAACTGTATAAGGGCTCGGGGGCCTGTTAGCGATCAGCTGTTCCCTAATAGACCCCAGGAAACAAATACATTTGGACTTTTTATAAAATCGTGTTACTGATGCTAATAATTGTTTAGTATTTATTTACATAAATTTAAGTAAATAAATAAAAATCAGAAGTGGAATTGTGCTTTAATTATTGATATATTAAAAAATTAGATATAATTTAAGGGATCAAATTTTGCAAATTGTATATATTAACTATATTTAGCTTATTGGAGACTCATAAATACTTTCTGATATGTTTATATTACTTATTTCCATCCATTTAATCCATTATGATAAATAATAAAAAGCACATCAACCCAGAACGTGTCATTTATTAATCTACAAATAATTGGGTGTTATAAACAAGAAAAAAAAACGATACGGTGATTAGGTTTATCCAAAGCTTCTTTGCTTATTATTAACAGGCTAAAAGAACACCGCGACCTAAAAGATCTATTGTGCAGCCTCGTACCCAACTAAAACAGTCCTAGACTGTTTATAAATTTCGTAACTGCTGTGGGCTTAATTTTAACTAGGTGATTTGGAGATATGAACCCACTGCCTAGGTAACTATGTCTGTGTCTTGCCACCGCTGGACAAGTGCATAGAATATGTTCTGCCGTTTCCTGCTCCCTTTGACAGAGTCGACAGGAATCGTCTTCTACCACGCCTATTTGTTTCAAATGGTAATTTAGTCTACAGTGTCCTGTTAAAAGTTCAGTATAGAGTTTGATGTCATTTCTGCTGAGGTTTAAAGAAGCATCTACCCTGATGTGTTTAGGATCAATGAGTAGTCTCGACTACCGCATGCCTTTTTGGGCTCTCCAGTAGTCTCCTCGTTTTTCCTGTTCGCACAACAAGTTATTTGTGAAGCTACTGTTTACCTCACAGAAGGGTTCTGGGCATATAAAGGCAGTGTCTGCACCCCTTTTTGCTAAAGAATCTACCATTTCGTTACCCTCATGTCCCTCATGTCCCGGTATGCATATTTTGGTGTTGCGTGTACCCCTGCGTAGACATTCTCTAGCACATAACTCTAAAGCGTGAAAAATGGAAGCTGTTTTTCCCATTGCAATTGCTTTTTACAAATTTGGCCCTACAATTCCAGCTTCTGCACTGCCATCTTCCATTTTGCACCCATCTGTATACCACAACTGTGAGTCCTGTTTTATTATTATTTCCTTGTTTCTCCAAGCTGAATGGTTGTAGTGTACCATACAAGTGTACACTGACGACCACACATCGTCATAAGCACAGCAGCAAGTCGCATATGCAAACAAACTGACAATAGCGCAGCGTACGCAATTGCACTCAATATCCAAATACGCTAGACCAGCATTTTGGGGGTGCAATAACACACGCTGCCTATATTGCAGCGCATGCATGTTAGACAGTACAGTGACTTTAGCCCTGTACTTGCACTCAAAATAATTAATATAAACAAAGACGACGATTCGTCAATGAATAATATCGGTAATCCGATACTTGAGACAAATTTCGGGAATATGATTTGTAACTAGTGTAAATAAGATAGATACATTTTATATTAGTTAGAATAAGAAAACAATAACAATTGAATGATATAAAAAGGCCAGCGAGCCACCAAATAAACCAGAATTAATCTGAACTTCTAAAACTGCAAACCTGCATTAGATTTCTCATTTCTTCTCTCAGTGCTCTTAACTAGGCTTAGTTACAGAACAGCACGAACAATAGCTTGGCCAACGGCACACTCTGCCGGTCATAATCTTTGCTGAGGGCGTCTTTCGCTTCGTGCTAGGCATTTATATTTTATAGTGCTCTTTTGCATCTATGCATTACATAGAATCTACAAAAATGAATTGAATGCCGATCCTGCGTGACCAACTTTTACCCTACATGGTCACTGATGACCACTTTGAATTGCTTTGAGAAGTCTAATTTTCTGTCCATTTTGTCGAAGACCATGAGGCACGGAGAATTCCAGACAGTGTCCAGAATCTTTGCGTGCCCCGAAAGGTTGCCTTCTTTAAGATGGGCTAGATTAGGTAGCCTTAGGGCCGCGCTGGCCGCCATCCTTTTAACTACAAGGTGTAGAGGAGTCAGTCCAGTGATCACTCCCAAAGCTAGTGTGGGCACGTTCTCATTGCTCCCGTCACACTCAAACAGGCTACACGGTGAATCTTGTTAAGAGTCATCTGAGCTCTTGTTTGGTTTACTTTTGGCCACCATACCAACGACGCGTAAGTAATCATTGGTACTATTATTGTTTTATATGACCACGCTATCATTTTTGGCCGTAGTCCCCATGTTTTACCGTACAACCTCTGGCAAGCATAGGTTGCTCTTAAGGCTTTACTAGTTATGTATGATAAGTGGTTTTTCCAAGTTGGAGTTTTGTCTAGGATTACTCCCAGATATTTCATTTCATTGGACATTGTTAAGTTTGTGGTCCCTAAACTTAAGGTCCCCAGATTCAGTTTCCTTCTTTTTGTGAAGGGTACCACGTTTGTTTTATTCAGATTTATCGATAGTCCTTTCTCCTGACACCAGTTTTGAGTGATGTCAAGCGCTAGTTGCATGCGATCTGTTATGGTAGAGTCAAACTTGCCTCTGACCATAATTACCAAATCATCGAATAAGCCCTGAACTTCGTATCCGAGGTCATTGAGAGTTTGTAAGAGCAATAACCATAGGAGTGGCGATAGGACGCCCCCCTGGGACATCCTTTGGTTGACCTGAAAATTTGCTTTGCTGTCCCTGTTTCAAAGATTGTTGTTCTATTTTTCAGCATATTGCGAACCCATGTTATGATCAGTCTTTGTATACCTTTCCTGTTCATCCCCTCCTCAATTGATCTGAAAGTTGCATTGGCAAAAGCCCATGTAATGTCAACCGATGTACAGAGAGCTATTTCTTTACCTTCAAACGCCTTTTTAATTTTTCTAGTTAAGCTATGTATGGCTGCCTCAGTCGATTTGCCTGATTGGTAAGCATATTGTTCAATATGAAGAGGAGAATCTTTAAGATAAGTTTCCCTGATATATTGGGCTAATGGGCCAATAGGCTTTTGGCGTGTGGTCCGCCTTTTTCCCTGCTTCCGGTGAAAGCCACCGTAGCCTTCGTCCAAGGTTTAGGCACTATGCCTAGTTCCAGGCTTATCCTGAAAATGTTTGTTAGCAAAGGTGCTAATACATCAACACCTTGCCGAAGTAGGCACGGTTGTATATTATCGACACCTGGCGATTTGAATTTGGTTTTATTGACGGTAAAGATTCAGGCATCAAGAAACGAGTATTCTCGATGATTTCACTATCCTCTCCGCTAGTGGCACAGCCTGGAAAGTGAGTGTCCAACAAAAGCTGTCCCGTCTCTTCCAGGCTCTCCGTAAAATTTCCGTCAGGCTTCTTGAGTGTAGAAAGGCCGTTTGAGTGATCTTTATTGAGTGATTTCTGGAGTCGGGTAGCTGCTGGGAGGGTTTCAATCTCCTCACAGTACTTTTTCCATGAGTCTCTCTTAGATCTTCTCAACTCATTATTATAGGCCGTTAAGGCACTTCTATAAGATGCCCAGTCACCATTAGATTCGGCTCTATTAAAGAGTTGACGGGCTTTTTTGCGCAAAACATTTAGCTCCCCGCTCCACCAGGGTACGTTCCTAGAACGTTTCTTCACAACTAAATTTCGTTCCCTAAGTTTTGGAATCTTCTCTGGAGCAGGTTCAAGAAGATTTCTCTCTTGTTCCGAGGAGATAGACATCCCAGCCGACTCCTGGCTAAGTCGGATATCCATCTCATCCGGCCTGTCGGGTAAGGGACCGGGTGCCCCCCCCCAACAGGTAGTGCTCCATGCTTTCATTGTCGATGGGACCAGATGCCCCCTCGGCCAACGATGGCTGTTGGCTCATTGTAGCCACACTATGCACATTTGAAAGTGTCCATTTTTGTTTCATATAAGTATTCATAAGTTTTCCATGTATTTTTCTTTAATTCTTTTGCGTTTTGGTCACCCACCGGCGCCCCCGTGGTAAGGCTAATTAAAACCGTAGGTTCGCCGAACCTCGTACGGAGTTCGCTATTAAGCTTGACTCTACCCCGTCAAGCAAGCTCACTGGCATAGCTGTTCCACCGTGAGGTTGGGGTGTTTTTTTGGGTCAATAGGTCTGGCGAACCCTGCCCCAGGGAGTTTTCCCTCTTCCCCGCCCGGCAATCGGCGACCCAAGTCCAACAGAGACATGACCGTACTGAAAGTGGGCCATTGGTCTGCACTTCCCCGAAGGGCTGACCAATTGTTAGTGTCTAGGCGATCCGGCTGTCTCAATGAGACGTTCGATATTTGCCAGTACGACTACTAACTAGCCTTAACGACTGAGCAGGAATCGTAGAAAACTATTTTCAACCTGTGCGTTGAAGGTAGTTCTTAGTTTGTGTAACTGAACCATGTCACCGTCTTTCATGTGCCATATTCCAGCATACAGTAAGCCCCTACACCGCAACAAGGTGACTACCCAGCGTAGGAGAAGACGCTCCATAGACGCTCCTAAACTATTTAACCAATGCGAGAAACTTGTGTCAGACATATATTTGCTATTTTCATTTTATATACCATTCGCAATTGAGTGGGACAACTTTTTAAAGAATCCAAAAATATATATCCGCAAATATCTCGATTTCTATCCCATAGAAAAAAAATGGATTTTCTTACGGAATCAGCTGGTCGTTTTACTTTAGAAAAATATAGTGTAATTAATACATCCACGTCCACAATTAACCAATATAATTTACTGGGTTCCAATGCAAGATTCAGCAACGAAATTTTAAATGAAAGTTCTGAGTGCTAGTACAAAACAAAAAAAAAATTGGCCGCACATTTTGAGAACCACACCCTCTATTGATTTTTATAACTTAGGACCTTTGCATAGTTCTCGAACCAAATTTTATATGAATAAGTATATTGACGCTACAAAGCCATTGATAACAATCAGTCTGATAAATGCTACGTAATCAATTCTTGGTACCCGACCGAAAATTACCCTAGATATACTCTAAATGATGATATATGAATAAAATGGATTAACTCGAATGCTCTTGTAACGGTAAAGGGTATCTGGAATGGTTTTCTGTAAATTTCACTTTATTCATTTTCTATCTACATATGCAGGTATGCAAAATTGTATTAATCTGATATAAATACAATGCATTAAGAATTTCATGTCAAAAAGAAGCAAAAACCTATAGTAATAAATTTGTTTTTTTTTCAGTATTCTTTTATTTAACATCTGCCCAATGTGGAGTATCATGAAATTGCTTAATTTCAGCCATAGGAGTTTCAGAAAAAAATACATATATATATTTTTACAGCATGATTGATGATGAAATTTTACTTTAATATAGTGCGATTTGGTGAACAAAATATTTTGTCCATCCGTCTTTTGCCAATATGAATAGATTCGACGGTTTACCCACTAGCGAACATGCAACGTATAATTGTCCCATGGATTTTCTAAGTCCAGGCCACAAACGGATATTGTCTGCCCTTAAGATTGGTTGATTGTCATAGCGAATGCCAACTGAATCGGAAATTGAAGCCGTTTGAATGGGATTGTACTCTCCAACGATTTCTCCGTACATCTTTCCGTTCAAAATTGTTGCTTCAATAACATTTCCGGTGATCCGTTTGATGACCAAACGTGTGGATTTGCTTAATCTGGGTGGGTTTAAATTACGAAGAAAAATTATCGGCGACCCAATCTTCAATCTAAGATTGTGTGGTGGCATTCCTGGCATACCTAGTGAATTTAAAAATTCAGTTGGATAATTTACTTCTTCGTTTTCATCAACGAAAGTGTTCGACTGGTAACGACTGTTGTATCTGAAAGTTAATTTCAGCAACATCAGCATTTCTGGCTGCCAAAATAGCACGTTCACTGATCCAATTATGGTTCAAGAAATTGGTAAGTATGGATGGGAAGACACTCTAAATTAATTCACGCTTTGAATTTCGATATTACAGAAATTGTTTGACAATTTGATGCAGTTCTATGTTACCGTTGCCAATATCCAGCTATTGTTTTGACAATATTTTTGCCATCCGATCATTTTGGAACTGTTCTCGCATGTTGATAGTCAATCGAACTGTCTCGTCGTTTCACCATAAACATGATTATTTTAATCATATGTGAATCTTATCGGCATAAGTTGAGGAATAACTGGCAATGTCTGTCGAAAATCGCCGGATAGTAGTAAGATACCACCACCGAATAGTTGTCGTTGCTGTTTAAATCTTGCATAGTTCTAGTGAGTGACTGTTTATGAGTTTATGAGTGACTGTAATGATCGAACTCTTTTGTAACACTGCAACCATTCCGCATCCACATCTAATGGCAGCTTGAGTGCTGAGTGTGCCGTTCTTCCAACATCTAACAAAGTGGCAGCAATGCCTGACAATGCAATTGCCAAAGCAATTTGTAGCTGCGAACGTATCTTTGCAAGGATAACTGATATTAAAAACATCTTGCCGGTTTCACCTGGTGCATCCATGAAGAAAAGGCCGCCTTGTTTAGTAGCAACAGTCTGTAGAATTCGATCATAAATGCTTTTTTGTTCGGCAGTCATTAATTGCTCATTGTTCGGAATAAATGTGGCTAAGTCAGCGGTGTTATACTGTTCTTGGCACGTCACTGGTAACTAATCCGGCGGCCGGGGGATCAGGCGATGGCATACCGTAATGATTAAGTGGTCAATTTGAAATTAGAATACACATATCCTCGATCGACACTAATGCTTAATTATACATTTCTGGCGTGTAATCAATGTTTTGATCATGGTTTCTGTGTCGAATTCGGTGCAGTATGACTAATGAGTCGTGTATTTCTTGTATTTTTCCCACAAAGCCGTCGTCAATATAATTTCGAACAGTTGACGAATGTTTTACGGCGAGGATGCAACTGCACTGGATGCATCAGAAAGTGTCAGATCCCAATTACTGTCGTCTTCCAGCAATCGCAACTCGCGACATGCATCTCGATATGTCCACTGTTCGTAAAAATTCGTCCTGTACATTCACCAACAACAAAAGCAAAAAGAAACATTCACATTGTTTTGGATGTACTGTGTAAAGTCGTCCCAATGTCTTAGTTTTGAATACGCCTGCGATTGTAGGATGTGGTTCGCCTTGTTTACGTGGCTCCCATATTTTACCTGATTTGTTCCATGTAAAATAGCGTGGAACGTCGGTATATAATAATGTTTGGACGAATTGTACGAAAACATCAGGTTTTTGCACAATGTGAAAAATTCGGCAAGTGTCGTTTTTGGGTGCTCGAATGCTCGTTGGAGAGCATTTTCTTCAGTGAAATATGTACGTTGACATTTTCAGGATGTACTGCAAAATGCTGGACAGTTGGGTGTCGTTCGTGTATGGGAAAACTAAGAATACGACAGACAGCTATGTTGATGGGACAGCTGATCATCAATCAGTCTAATCATCAATCAGTATGCGTAGTAGTGCATCGAACTGACTTTTTTGTTTCTTTCGACACCGGAAAAAATTAATTATATAAAATAAGGAATTAAATAATAAAAAAAGCTATATGTTCAATTGAAGATTGCACCTCTAACTGGATCTCGCTGTTTGATATTGATGTGATATCCAATCCTGACCTTCTGGAAATATCAGCGGATATTGGAGAGTGTCGTACGAACGAAGTATTTTGGAAGTCGTATACACAGTGCTATCTGGTCGTGTGATTTTGATGGCTCGGCTCTCAGCTGGATCACCGCCCATAGTAACAGTTGGAGAAATTGATAGGTCAGTGGAGGTTCTAACGGTTGCTCTTAATAAGGCTCTAGTCCCCCCAAGTGGACCCAGGGGGAAACAAAAACCCACGTGGTGGGTGGAGGAAGTTAGGGGACTCAGACAAAACTGTAGGAGACTTTTCGACAGCGCAAAGAAATATTTATATATATATATATATATATATATATATATATATATATATATATATATATATATATATATATATATATATATATATATATATGGAGGCATCTGGAATATGGCAGAAAGCACAAACTCAAAGAGGAATAGATCTAGCCCAGGCGCAGCATCGCGTCCCACTCCAAAACAATCCAAATTGGATAACTACTGGCTCGCAACAGCTTCTTTAAATAGCTCGAATAGATTCGCTTCTCTAGACAAAGAAGAGGCAGGTCAAAATGCAACAACTGACGTCCGGAGAGAACCAAACCCTCCACCTATTTTTATTTCAGGCGTGAGTAATATAATTCCCCTAAGAGAATTACTTGAAGTAATTGCTAAGAAAGAATATGAACTCAGAGTTATTAACGGAGACGTTGGAAAAATACAACCAAAGTCCGCTGAAAAATACTCAGCCATTCCAAAGGCTCTAACCGAAAAGAACACTGAGTTTAATACTTTTACATTGACGGAGAAAAGAGACTTTAATATAGTACTAAGGGGTATGCACATTTCAACCCCAATCGACTAAATACGAGAAGCAATTGAGGAGTTGGGCTATATTCACGTTTCCAATATAAGGCAAAGAACTACAGAAAAGCCGCTTCCTATGTTTTACATTAGTCTGAAGCAATGCAGCAATAACAAAGACATATACGAATGTAATACACTTTTAAACACACGAATTAAAATTGAGCCACCTAGGAAGAAACGTGAAATTCCCCAATGTGTCAGATGCCAACGTTACGGACACACCCAGCGATACTGCAACTATAGCCCACGTTGCGTTAAATGTACAGGAAACCACCTTACTTCCGAATGTTCCCGCAAACTCGTCGTACAAGACGTTCGATGTGTGCTCTGCGAAAGCAATCATCCCGTTAATTATGAAGGTTGCAGTGTCTATAAGGAGCTGCAACAAAAGTCGTTCTCAGCACTCAGAAACAGAGTAGCGAGGAACATGAACCAGGAAGCGCCTCAAAGATCCGCTCCACGAACAACAACGTCGTATGCAAATATAGTTCGAAACAATACTTCGGTAGAAACCAATACGAACCTAACCATTCCACTCAACAATCCAAATACTCAACTCAATGAGGATATGACCGAGCTAAAAAGCATGCTTAAAGCATTGATGGGTCAAGTGAGTACATTACTTAATCTACTAACCACAGTCGTAGCAAATATGTCGAAATGAATAAATCATTAAAAATCGCAATCTGGAATGCCAAAGGGATCAGTCGTCATATCCATGAAATATCAGCTTTCTTAGCAGACAAAAATATTGGAATTATGCTGATATCTGAAACCCATTTCACTGAAAAAAGTTACGCAAAAATTCCGCACTATGACCTATACTCCACAAACCACCCAGCTGGCACTGCGAGTGGGGGAACTGCTATAATTATTCGTAACAGTATTGCACACGTGGAGCACGAATGTTATAAAAATAAATGCCTACAATCAACGGTTATAACAACTGATATATAACAAACGGTTATAACAACGTATATTGCCCTCCCAGCCATCCAGTTAGCTGCGAACAGTTTGTCGTTTCCAAAGAAATATCCACAAGAAGCCATAAGAATAGCTGAATTACTAGATGCCCCATACCAAATCGATATTCGGATCCAGCATTTTAAAATAAAAGAAGTTAGAGGAACCATCAAGAAAACGATAAAAGAAAAAAAATTGCCCGTATGTGACCTTATTACGAGCAGAATCCTAAAGGAGTCACCAGATTTATTGCCCAATTATTCAAACCGATTATCCGATGTGACCCCAAGCCAATGGAAAGTAGTTCAAATTATCCTTGTTCCCAAACCTGGGAAACCGGCAGAAGTGGTCACCTCATATAGCCCAATAAGCTTGCTTCCGATCCTTTCTAAAGTGTTTGAGAAACTTCTTTTGAAGCGACTCCTCCCAATCATGGAGTCAAAACAGCTTATCCCTTCCCATCAATTTGGATTCCGAAAGCATCACGCTACGATAGAACAAATAAATCTAGTATATGCATTTGCACGGAATGCACTAGAAACCAGAGAATAGTGTTTTGCTTCATTCCAGGATAGCACCCAAGCATTCGACAAGTTGTGGCATCAAGGGTTACTGTACAAATTGAAAATGCATTTACCCTATCACTAATTTGCCATATTAAAGTCCTACTTAGAAAGCAGATTCTTCATGGTCAAAGTTAACAGTGACGTAACTTCCCTCTATCCAATCAAAACTGGTGTTCCACAAGGGAGCGCTTTGGGACCTGTGCTCTACACACTATTCACGGCTGACCTGCCTCTGACTGATATCACATATACCAGAACATTTGCAGATGATACTATTGTAATGGCCAGCAAAAAAAACTCCGTATTAGCCTCGAAGCATTTGCAGGAGTACCTGAATCAAATTGACTTATGGCTAGACAAGTGGGGAATAAAAGCAAATGCAATAAAATCAGTGCAAACATCTTTTATCCTACGTGCAGATTCTTGCCCTCCAGTGACACTAAATAACTGCCAATTGCCACAAGCAGACCATGCAAAATACCTTGTGGTCCACCTGGATCGGCGGCTTACATGAAGCTGTCACATCTTCTCCAAAAGAAAACAACTTGGACTAACGTTTAGGTCATTGTTCTAGCTACTTAGACGAAGGTCGGCCCTAACAGTTGAAAATAAAGTCCTGATGCCCATATGGACCTATGGTATTCAAATTTGGGGATCAGCATCCAAGTCAAACCTGGACATCCTACAACGATTCCAATTAAAAGTTATACGACTGTGTGTTAATGCACCTTGGTATGCCAGCAACGACATCATTCATCGCGATCTAAACATCCGAAAAGTAAATGATGAAATCATGAAATATAGCCACTCATATCGCAAACGTCTTATAGTCAATCCTAACATCCTGGCGGTAGAATTGATAACCAGCGACACCAGCGCACGAAGACTAAAAAAATATGTACCATCGGACTTACCACTCAGATTTACCCCCTAAGATTAAATTAGAATTAAAAATTAAAAAATAAGATTAAATAGAAATAAAAAAAAACAAAAACAAACAAATATCATGAATGAACGAAATTAATATATATGAAATCTAACTTTGTTAAATTAATGTACTTAATGTATTGAATGCTAGTGAAAATTCATACACATATTTATAACCAAATATAATATAAGTAGTACTGAATGTCCAGCTGAATATATATATATATATATATATATATATATATATTGTTACGAAATTGCCCTCTTGACAATTTACTCTGTTACAAAATTGCCCTCCGGACAATTTACTCTGTTACAAAATTGCCCTCCTGACAATTTCTCTAACTATCTGTACTCGGACTCGTACCGCTGGATTGTGTAGTAATCAAACAATCGCCGGTTAAATTAAAATAATTAGCTTTATTTAATTATTGTTATTTACACATTTAATATTAGGCTTAAAGTTTACTTAGTTATTATTTGCACTTTATTTCACAAACCATTAGTCACTTTATTTAATAAGTAATTTCATCACTTTATTTAATAATGAATTTCATCACTTTGCAAAATTACAAATACTGCTAATACTGCTGCTTAGATTAAAATGCCTGATGTATACACTTTTACGATCTCTGATCTACTGTATTCGACTTTGAACAGTCTTGTCGCTTTTATAGTTTTCGAATGGTTGGAGTCGAAAATTCTACGCTATTCTCGTATTTTCTAGAAGCTTCTATCCACTTCGACAGAAGTCGAGAATATTCTTTTTGATATTACCGACGGATGGTTCTTGAATAAGCTTTTATTCGAATAGTTCGCATCTTGACTCACAGGGGGCACTCATTCTCCAGATGGGATCCTAAAAGTATGCAATCCCTTTTCACTGAGCTATCACGTTTCACTGCCCTCCGCTTAAACTTGTTCGTCCCGAACAAGGATAGTACTGCAACCTTTATAAGGAGATAACCTCTCTAAATGAACGACTTTCATTTTGCTCCTGGCATTTCTCGCCAACTGGATGCGGTATACTACATCGTTGAGCCGCTTTATCACCTTATAAGGGCCTTCCCAGTGTGTTTGCAGTTTTGGCGATAATCCCTTTTTCCTTTGCGGATTATGAAGCATAACTAGCTGCCCTTCCTGAAATCCCTTGGAGTTTGCTCGTAGATCATATCTGGCTTTCATTTTATCACTCATCAGTTGTGTGCGCTTTCTGATGGTTCCATGAATTTCATTCAGCTGTCTTCGTTTGTCAGCTACATAACTGCTACATGAAACTTCCGTAGATGAGTAGGCACCGAATTTCAGATCTGCAGGCAATCTTATGTCACAACCGAAAATAGCCTTAGCTGGTGTTGTAGATGTTGTATCGTGAGTTGCCGATCGGTATGCCATTAAGAAGAGGGGTATGTGTAGGTCCCAATCTTTCTGGTATCTGTCCACGACTTTTCTTAGGTGTTCCTCAAGCGTACGATTAAATCTTTCAACCATTCCATCGGATTGTGGGTGCAAAGGGGTTGTACGAGTTTTGCGTATGCCCATCAATTCACTCATTTCCCTGAATATTGTTGACTCGATATTTCTGCCTTGATCCGAGTGCAACTCGAGGGGAGCTCCGAATCTGCAGACCCAATTATTGATAAATGCATCTGCAACGGTCTTAGCTTCTTGATCGGGAATGGGGTATACTTCTGGCCATTTACTAAAATAGTCGATTACGACGAGAACATATTTGTTGCCGGAATCACTAATTGGAAACGGACCTGCTATGTCCATTGCAATTCGCTCAAATGGCGCTCCCACGTTGTATAAATGCATTTTCCCCTGACTGCGACGGCTCGGTCCCTTAGCAGCTGTACACTTTTCACAAGCACTAATCCAGTCAACTACCGATTGTTGGCAATCAACCCAATAAAATCGTGTTTTAATTTTCTCGACTGTTTTTGTTATTCCCAAATGTCCTCCGCTTGGCCCACTATGGTATTCCTTGAGAATTTCGCTTATTCTTGCCTTGGGTACCACAATCAAGTTCTTCGTGGTTTTTCCATCTTCGCTCTCCCACAGGCGGAATAGGCATCCATCTTGCAGCTTTAAGCTATTCCATTGAGCCCAATATGCTTTAGTTATGGGGCTTTCAGTCGAGATTTCGTTCCAATCAGGCCGTTTTCCTTCATTCTTACTTGATACGATTTTTGCCAAATCTGGGTCATTTCTTTGTTCTTCTTTTATCTTTTCCGCTGTCCATTCATCGTCTGGTAAAACAGCCATTAAGCGCACATCGACTACTCCTTCTTTCCCTTCAGCTTTAGAACAGTGCTTACATTCCATACTGCAAGGACGTCGTGATAGTGTATCAGCATTCCCGTGGTTTCCGCCTCTGCGATGTTCTATTGTGAAATCGTAGCTTTGGAGTCTCTCAATCCATCTCGCAACCTGACCTTCGGGATTTTTGAACTGTAATAGCCAGCGCAGAGCAGCGTGATCCGTTCTCAACAAGAACTTTTGTCCATACAGGTACTTGTTAAAGTGCTTCACGCACTGCATAACCGCCAAAAGTTCTCTCCGTGTTACACAGTAATTTCGCTCTGGCTTTGATAAGATCTTACTGAAGTAGGCTATTACTCTTTCATGTCCGTCAATAACTTGCGACAGGACACCTCCAATCCCGAATCCACTTGCATCTGTATCCAAAATAAATTTTTCTGTGTGTACTCCTTCAGGTGTGACTTTATGTCCAAGGTACTTGACTTCTTTCTTGAAGAACGAGCATTTCTTTGCGCTCAGCTTCAACCCTGAAGCTCCTAATCGCATCAATACTTCTTCCAAATTCTTCAAGTGGTCCTCGAAGTCCTTTCCCATAACGATGATGTCATCTAAGTACACCAGACACGTTTTCCAGTGAAGACCCTTTAGCACATGTTCCATTAAGCGTTCAAATGTAGCTGGAGCATTACACAGTCCGAATGGCATTACCAAAAATTGCCATAGTCCATCACCGGCACTGAATGCTGTCTTTTCCTTGTCTTGTTCGTCTACTGCCACTTGCCAATATCCGCTTTGTAAATCCAGCGTTGAGAACCAATTTGAACCAGAAAGTGTGTCCAACGTATCGTCGATTCGAGGTAATGGATAACTATCTTTCTTCGTTACCTCATTTAGTTTACGATAATCTACACAGAAACGTGTGGAGCCATCCTTCTTCTTGACTAATACCACTGGAGAACTCCAGGGGCTCGCTGATGGCTCTATGACGTTGTTCTGATGCATTTCCTTCAGCAATACATTCACCTCTTCTCTCTTTGCCAGAGGTACTCTTCTTGACGCTTGACGAATGGGTTTGGCATCACCAGTGTTGATTGTGTGTTTCACCATCTTTGTTCTGCCTTCGTTTTTACCCTTTTCAGCAAATACTGACCAATGTCTTGCCAAAAGTTGGCTGGCAGTCCTCCTCTGCTCTGTGGATGAGTCTTTGCTCCATTCTTTCGTAAGATCGTCGAGTACCTTTTTATCAGCTGGTATCTTCATTTTTGTGTCTCGCGGCTGGCTTTCACAGTTTACAATTGCCGAAATTGCCCGGCAATTTCCAATTATCTGTCCTTTCTCTATGGTTTTAGCGGAATTTGCAAGATTGACCACTCTTACTGGCACTATTCTGTTCTGCTGTTCTTCTACGAGGGTTTTTCCAATGATGATGTCATCCAGTATAAATTTTTCATCCGTTTCCACAACCCACAACTTGTTCTTCTCCACATCTCCGTCCATTTTGGCCCATATGACTGCCTCTGACTTTGCTGGGATTTTTGTCCGCCGCGATACAATGGCTTGTCGGATACCTCCATACTTATCCTCACCAACGGATAACGGTATTTCGGTGTTCGCATACTTCAACGTTCGGCATTTCAAATCTAGGGTGAATCCATTCCGAATCATAAAATCCACACCACAATATCCGCAACTACAAACTCGTGCTTCACTGTTGTGGTACCGATAGTGATTTTCCGTGTAACTTTTCCAAGTACCGGTGCATCATCTCCAGTTGCCGTACGCAAACTTATTCCCTGAAGCGGCTCGATTCCCCGAACGAGATCCCTTCTAATTATGGAATGTGATGCACCCGTATCCAATGTTACCACGATTTTTCTTCCATTTACTACGCTGTCGACAGTTAGGCTGTTGATTTTCCGTGCCATCTTAGAAACGAAGATTCTGGGGCTACATGTTGTGGGAGTCAGATCAAGCCCCTCGAGACTGACTCCATCTAGTTTGTCGACGACTTTTCATCATTTTCTGATTCCCTATTTTGGAATCTGACTTGCTTTGGAGGTCTTACCGGTGAGCGTGATCTAGAACGTTTCCGTCTCGATTGGCAATTACGGGCCATGTGTCCGACCTCTCCGCAGGTGAAGCATTTGCCCGTGAAACTTTGGCCGCTTTCGACTTGTACCTGACGGGCTCTGTATACTGGCTGGCACACCAAGGCTGCTGTCTCTGAAGTTAAAGCGCTAGCTACTGTCTCCATATATGTAGCTTTCGGATTAGTTATTGCAGAACGCTTTATCTCCGCATCGCGAATGCCATATACAAAGGTGTCCATCATACACCTCTCAGTGATCTCTCCTGGGTACGCAAGATGAGCCAACCGTTCCACTTCCGCCGCAAACTGTTGTAGAGACTCACCACTCTTCTGTACACGTGTTCGTAGCTCTACTTGGTACATCTGCTTCCGGTGTTCACTACCATACTTGCGCTGAACGGCATTCATTAAGCTTTCATAGCAGTCTCGCTCACTTTCTGAGATAGTTTGAAGCACATCAGTGGCAGCACCTTTCAATGAAACGGTTAATGCAGCCACTTTTTCGCGAGCACTCCAACCATTTGTGCTAGCGGTAGTCTCAAACTGCATTCTGAAGACACTAAATGTGGCGGTTCCATCATAGGTAGGAGGCTTCAGTTTTATTGAGGATAAAGCTGGCACAGGCAATGCACCTTCCTGTAGTAGATTAATTTTTTGTTCTATTTGTTGCTTAAATTCATTCTGCCTTTGTACTAAAGATTTTTCGAACGATTCTTGCCGTGTCTCAATTTCACAAACCTTCCTGTCTACCATCTCGGACATTTCTTTCATCTGCTGTGAGTTCTTTTCCACTAGTTGAGTAAGTCGTATTTCACTCTGCTGTAACTGTTCTTTGACATCCTCTTTGACTGCTTGTTTCAGCGATTCAGCACTCTTTCCTACGTCCTCTTTGACGGATGCAACACTCTTTTCGACGGTTTGAGCATTTTGATGTAATTGTTGCTGCATCTTTTCATCTCGCTGCTGCATCTTTTCATCTCGCTGCTGCATCTTTTCATCTCGCTGCTGCATCCTCTCTTCGGCTGCCAGAGCGTTTTGTTGTAACTGCTGTTGGATCCTCTCTTCAGCTGCTTGAGAATTTTGTTGTAACTGCATCTGTATTAGCCCGATAAGTGCACTCATGTCAAAGTTACCCGTGTTAGTTTCTTGCGGTGTTTCTTCGTGTCGAGATGTCGTTGGCTCTTCACATTGGAATTCATGCTCATCGACATCTATACCCTGCTCCTCTAAAGCGCTTCTTAATCGCACCTGCAGCTCCGCTTTAAGCCCTTGTGTTTGCAAATTTAAGCGCTCAAGCTCCTTCTTGAGCTGCTCCAATCTCAGTTTTTCGAATTTAACCATTGTTTATTACAGATAAACAATCCCACTTCTGACACCAATTGTTACGAAATTGCCCTCTTGAAAATTTACTCTGTTACAAAATTGCCCTCCGGACAATTTACTCTGTTACAAAATTGCCCTCCTGACAATTTCTCTAACTATCTGTACTCGGACTCGTACCGCTGGATTGTGTAGTAATCAAACAATCGCCGGTTAAATTAAAATAATTAGCTTTATTTAATTATGGTTATTTACACATTTAATATTAGGCTTAAAGTTTACTTAGTTATTATTTGCACTTTATTTCACAAACCATTAGTCACTTTATTTAATAAGTAATTTCATCACTTTATTTAATAATGAATTTCATTACTTTGCAAAATTACAAATACTGCTAATACTGCTGCTTAGATTAAAATGCCTGATGTATACACTTTTACGATCTCTGATCTACTGTATTCGACTTTGAACAGTCTTGTCGCTTTTATAGTTTTCGAATGGTTGGAGTCGAAAATTCTACGCTATTCTCGTATTTTCTAGAAGCTTCTATCCACTTCGACAGAAGTCGAGAATATTCTTTTTGATATTACCGACGGATGGTTCTTGAATAAGCTTTTATTCGAATAGTTCGCATCTTGACTCACAGGGGGCACTCATTCTCCAGATGGGATCCTAAAAGTATGCAATCCCTTTTCACTGAGCTATCACGTTTCAATATATATATATATATAGAGTACCCCTAACCCGATGCCGAAAATTTGGATGTATTTGCGAAAGACCTGGAATCAGATTTTACACCTTTTAGAGCGAGCGGCAAGCAGTACCTGCATCGTGGAGTCGAATGTCTTCGACCTCTTTTTCACCTCTTTTAAAATGACTATAAATTCGGTCCAATTGATGGAATAGTGACGCAAGAATTATAACTGAAAGAAATGAAGTTGATCAGAGATTGGGCACGCCAACTTTTAGTATAAATATCTTTCGAGTCTAAAATTAAAGTTAGCCTACCTATGCTCGTATTGATTTTATCGGCTTAAATGTACACGTGGTCCATAATAGTGTGTGTGCAAAATATGGGCATCATAGTACTACTGCCATGCCCACAATTAACTAAAAATCTATACAATCCTGTTAAAGATTATATTTGTACGTATATTGACCGTACAAATCTATATACAAGAAATGGGGTCGATCAGAAAAGTGCCACGCCTCCCTCAAATGTAATCAATTCAAGGTACCCTACCGAAAATTTACCCATCTGTGCTCCTAATAATAATTTGTGAGGAAAACATTCTCATTGTTGAACTCGAACGGACAAGAAAAGGCAAAGGGTATTTCGAAGTTAGCCTAACTCGGCTTCAGACTTCTTTATTTTCATTTTCATAATTAACAGCTTTCTAACATTTTGTGTTCTGATTTTGATTAAGGAATCATTTTTCAAGTATACGACACGCCAATATTCTATGGGATCGAGGTTCATATATATACTTTAATTTGCCTCTCTGATCATGAACCGGGGAGGAGCTGGTGAAAGGTTCCCTAAACCATGAAGCAGGCACACATAGTCGCTCACTTTAACAGGTGCAAAGACTGAATCTACGATTTGGCGGATGCCTCATCCTTTACAGCATCGGTTTTGGTCCAATTATAATTTCATACTAGACGTATAGGTCCATATCTGCATTTAATCTTTCATGTTTTTCGTAGCTTACCATAAAATATAGTTGACAGATTTTGTCCCCGAAAGACGTGTTATATAATAATAAATAAAATAAATGACTAAACTGTTGTTTGGTGTTTTTTTTTAATTGTTTGTTAAATTGTTCAGTAAATTTAAATAATTAAATTATTAATAATGTTAGTCTAGAAACTTGCTAGTTCCATCTTAAACTCATTGCTATAGCGAGAAGCATTTTCATTTCATTCGATTTAGGTGGAAACTTTTGATATTTTGTTATCTACGGCTCTTGCGGTCCACAGTGTGGTGGCTACAGCCAGCTATATTTCTGTGGGTGTGGTCCTCAACCCGCAATACTGCATCCGAGTCGTAATAATAAATATAGAAAAATTAATCCCTAACATAAGGCCTCACTCACCTGCTTTCCTTATTTCCTATATATACAATATTGTTTTGTATTACACTTATATATATATTTACTTATCCCTTCTGGAGTACGGGCGGTTGGTTTTAGGGGTTGCCACCGAAGGTCCTTCTCAAATTTCATATAGTGGTTGTTTCCGAAGAAACTTCCCATTAAATCTGGTCAGTCTTTAGCTGACAACCGGAAGACTACTACACTTCCGTTTATCTTTCTTTTCCTACTTGGATTTTTTACTTTATAATAAATTTAGCACCATGCAAGCTTTACATTACATGCAACGTATTGTGTAAAACTTTATTCAATCAATAATACAAAATTTTACCTTTTTTCTATTTTTAAATAATAATATTTCAGATTTTAAAAATTATTCCTCAATATTCTTTTTTATGTTTGAAGATATCCAACAATACGTACGGGTAGATTATTTATTTTTATTCTTTGCACATTGTGGCCGAATAGTTTTTGTGTTGCAGTATTTTTTGCAAATTATTCGGCGTGCATAATGAGATGTGCATGTGGTATTGGGGACCGACTACTTCTGCACCTACTCCGCCGTTCGTTTTGGGACTATCTGTGTAACATTTTTGCGCGTCATCCCGTATCCAGTTTGAGTTGTTTTTCCGTTTCTCTCTTGGGGGTATTTAAATCTTGTAGCTTTTAGTTGAGGTAACTACTGGATCTATTTGGTTGTTGAAAGTTGCAATTTGTCTTGCATCCTTTGCCCAATTTAGGATTTCAAGGTGCTCTTTGTGACCCCCCTCTTTCAATTTATATATTTTGTGAAGGTTTACAGCCCCTTTGGCGGCTTCTTCTTTTATAGTTAGGTGTAGCGGTGTGAAGTTTCCAATCCTGCTGTTGGCGTTGTCCTCATTGCTCCAGTTATGGTAAATTTTAAATTTTAAATTTTGGTGAGGTTGCGTTGTGGGTTATGTTGAGTTACCCTTTTTCACCATATGACTGCGCCATATAATATGGTTGGTATGCTCATTTGTTTGTAGAGCAATAAATACATTTTAGAACTGAAACCCCATGTTATTCCAAGGAGTTCTCTTCTAGCCCATAGTTGTTTAGTGGCTTTTTTCATTGTTGTATCTACTTATATTAATATGTAATACTTTTACCTCCCTCCATCTTTAAGGGATGTAGCAAATTTCAGGGAGACTCTGAGAAACTTCATCATTATGCATTTTAGGTTTATTGTTCTGTTTTTTAGTGGGGCGGGACCAGGTGATTTGTATCGTTTGAATGTGTCTAGTGCCCATTCAATATTTTCAAATGCAATCATGTCGCTTATTAAGGCATTGAAACTTCTAAGAAGGATTGTGTATGTCCTTTGAGAGATGCTATCGCCTGTATTGAGGTTCCATTCCGGGAAGTAAGTTCTCATTAGAAGCTCTAGAGTTTATGCAAACGTTGTTGTGGCTGTACCATTTGGATATTTGAGAGTTCCAATATTTCCTGCATCAGCGTTCGACAGAGTTTTGTGGATTCTATGTGTTACCGGTACATCCATTTGATTTTCGCAAATGGTCATCAAAGATTTCCTTTTGGAATTCTCTAACTCCTTCTTTTAGTTTGTTGGAGCCATGCGATATTGCTACCTTTTTGCTTTGTTGGATTCTTCACGGACTAATTTCCGTAACGACGCTAACATTTCATTCCACCAAGTAACTTTGTTTTTAGTACGTCTCGTTTTTAGAGGACAGCTATTGTGATATGAAGTTGGCATTGCAGTGGTTACTATTTCAACTGCTTCCTTAAGATCAGTCGTACCTATATGTTGTTCAATTTCAACCTCAAAGAGAATATGTTTTTGGTCAGAGAAGGATGCTTCCTGCAAAACTCTCCAATCTCTGACCATTTTGTGAATATTATGCAAGGTTAGTGAGAACTCTAGAACCTCCTCCCTTATAGCATTGATTATATTGTGTGAATTTGCATCACAGCCAAGGATGAGTGGTATGTTCTTGCACTTAAGCCAATGAACCAGATGAATCACTGTATATGTAGGAGCTGTATGATGTTCATCCGGAAGTAGGCTGCGTTGATAACAACCTCCTTACGTACCCCCAGGAGGTTGACTTTTATACTAACAAAGCTACTGTTTCGCCATACAGACAAATACCAGTCCCACTCTCTGTGGTAATTCTACACACACGCTCTAATCGACGAAAGCACAACGTACCATCCGGTCTTTATAAGGGTTATCCCATAATTCCCCACCATCCTTTCCAAAATCCACCTCCAGTACACCGAACTCGTGTCCCAAGAACTCCACCACCTTTCGATTCGGAGTCTCGCGCATTGCCTTTAAAAAAAACCTGGAAAAATCCCTAAGAATCCGGATATACCGATTCCCTTGGGCTACCATACCCTGCCAATAATAAAAATGTTTTTGTTTATATTATGTTTTGGCCACCCAACCATGCGCAGTGGTCTCTGGCTAGTGGGCATTCCCAATTAGTATGGAGGTTATCTCCTCGAGCACCCACAGTTTCATCATACCGTCATCGCCTTGATTAGCCTCCCTTCTACTGCACCGGGTCCCGAAGATTTTTCATTTGCAACTATTTGCACTTTTTTTACTCCTAGCACATCTAGGAGACAAACTGAAAGCAAGTCAAAAATTAATCCACAGATATATAGGCTGCCTTAATGCTGGGCACAAGAAGAACTGAATACACCTCTCTTCCTGCATGAATTTAACCAGCATCGTAACTTTGCGTATCACCGTGTTCTTGGTACCTCCTGCTGTTTTAATGAGAGAAAAGTACTTCTGCCCTTCTACTACCAGATTTTCAATCAGCTCTGTACACCCTCTCCCTAGGATACTCACTGATGCCCCCTCCAGCAAACCCTTATAGCTAAGTATACACACTCCGGTCATCACCTACTAGGATGTTTACGTTGGCGTATGTATCTTCTCTTCATCTTTGCCATTCCATCGAGACTTCTTTCGTCGAGACTCCTTTCTTTTCTACATGCTCCTACATGTAGCCAGGGAACTGCGCTGATCCTCACTCATCATGTTTTTGTGTTTCCTTTTACGTTTAACCCTTTGACCTCTTTCTGTACAAATTATTTTCATCCACTCGCAATTAATTCTCCTAGGGATCCTAGGAATCTAGGGTTACCCCGCCTGTGGCGTTCCTCCTTTCGTTTCCCACTTTATAATTGGAGTTACTACTTTTCTGCCCCACAATTGTAGCCAGAACACATTTCTTTTTTTAAGTAAATTTTCTCAATGCTCTGCAAATATATTGTTTTGCTTTGTAATCGTCAAAGCAACAAACTGTGGTCTTAATGTTTCCAAAAATTTGGTGAATTATATTTCCATTATACTGAATCTGGGTGACAGTAAACTGCGGATACGATTAGAGAGATGCAATTTTTGCCAATCGTAATATTGTTGAATCTGAATATTGTGAGTAAAAATAATGTTTTATTCCATTTTCCAACATGTGCTCCACAGTCAGGGTGTTTAGTATGATAGTCCTTTGCCATATATCTAGAATCTATAAAGTTTTGTATAATGTAATTCCGCAAATATATCATATATTTTATGGACTGGGGGGGAAAGTATTTGTCTTTCCGTTTGCATCGTTCCCATTCCAGTACCAAAGTTTCATTGCATTCTTTTATTGGATAATATAATATTCAATAACATAGATTGATTGTTTATAAGTTACTGTATTATACTTTGCACTGTGTTCATAAATTCGTTATTTTCAAAGAAGGAATTTGCTCTGTGCCATTTATTAACTGTTATTTTC
Organism: Clusia tigrina; assembly: GCA_920105625.2. NCBI lineage: Eukaryota > Metazoa > Arthropoda > Insecta > Diptera > Clusiidae > Clusia > Clusia tigrina. The sequence goes on from OV050030.1 coordinate 334,574,998, forward strand.
TTTTGATTTATTGTAAAGTATTTAATACCCATGGTTATTTACAATATATTTTTTTCGTTTTGTTTCAGGAAATCAGATCTATATTTTTGTGGAACCGATTTCTTTACACTATAGTGTAAATCCATAAACCTTATGGTTATCACCGCAATTTTTGAAGTATGAAGATGCCAAATATAACGCTGGGAAAATTAAAATAACTTATTGTATGTCCGAACACACGGAAATTCCAACAATAAAAATCCCAATATCGTAATTTATGCGGTTCACCCATAGTAGTTTGCCGATTCCAACACGTACTCGTATCTTAAATAATTTTGCAAATATTCCTTCAACTACTTTTCAATGGAGGAAAATCAGGGTTTTTTGCAGTATACTAGCTAAGGTTTACTGATTATAAAAAGAGCGTTCAAGGTAACTACTTTACACATTTAAATACTGGATAACCAACATATGAGCCAATCGATAGGAATAAGAAAACTGAAATCGTACACTTTTGCTTCTACAGAAACAATGTCGAAAATAATCATCATTCATGTGAACACTCACTGATTACTTTAGAACAGTGGTTCCCGAAGTTAATTGGCCTAACGCCCATTTTTCAGAAAAAAATAAATCAGCGTCCCCCGGCAAATTTACATTCTTCAAGCGAACTAATAGAAAAATATCTGTGTCTATATTTCTACCTACGTCTAAACATATAATAAAGAAAGATATTGTAAAGAGACAGCTTGAAGCTTGAAATTATAAAATTATTTATTAAAATCACAGAATATTAATATAACGAACGATATTAAAATAAAAATTACGAATAACATTTAAATTAATCCTAATGAGAAGGGCGAACTTGGTTCGCTGATATCAATGAATCAATCCTCGTCTATATTTGTATAGCAGTATTCTTAAATCACCGCGATTAACTATTTGCGGTCGCACCAGAACTGCTGGTGGCCTTCTTTGAAATCAAATTGTAATTCATTATTTGTTGTTACTTCCATCAGTTCTTCTTATAATTTTGTAGATTCTTCTGTGTTCACACTTTAAAAAGAATCCAAAACTCAATCGGATATATTCATTTTCAAAACATCTTCAAATCCTTGGTTTAAGTCAGAATGAAGAGCGCTGATAATAGATAAGTAAGTCTTCATCATTTTTTTCCACGCTTGATGAATTTGGAAACTGACTGGATTCTCCTCGTCAAAAATTTCATTTGGACCGAGAAGGACAAACGCAGAAACAACAGCTTTTGTTTTCATTAAATTCAGCTCATCGCCTTAAATTTACAGATTTGTTTCATTCAATTTGTTAAAGAATTCTATCAAATATGCTATGTCATTTTTGGATTCAATTAAATTTGCTCCTAAAACATCATATTTGTTTTCTAGGAACTCTAGCATTGAGTTAAACATATTATATAACCGAGCCAAATAGACACCTTTGACAGCCAACGAATTTCAGAATGAACCATCAATCTATTGAATTCTTCATCGTTTTCAATACATAGTTGTCTAAATAATTTATCATTCAATGAATTGCTTCTGATTCTGTTGATTAGTTGGTTAATGACAAAATGTAATGAACTATGTAGCCATTCACTTAAATTTTTGATAAAGTCTACAGCAAATATATTCAGCACCGTCTTTTTTACTTACTCGTATGCAAGAAAACCCATCGCTGGAGCATCATCAATAGCAACTGGCAAGACAGTACTCAGGGGTATTTCTTTTTCCTTAATAACTCTTCTAATGCATGAAATATCGTTTCTAGTTTAGTATCAGATGGCAAATTTTTAGCAAATAGTAATTCTGAGCAAATTTGTTATTCTTTTATGAATCGTATGTACATATGCTAAAAGTAAGGCTTCATTTCCTGGTAAAGTTGACTCATCAAGCTGCATAGAAAACCGATAAGTTTTTAAATAGTCATATAGAGCCATTGTAAAAATTCTTCTTTCCACTGTATTATTGCTCAAATAAATTTTGTTGATAATATCCGACCCCGGCTTTTGTAGCATAGTGTGTATTACCTCGTCACTGATACAAGCGAATGGAAGCAAAGGCTAAAATGTAAAAGGCCGCACCATCTCATATAGTAACCAACTTCCCGCAATATTGTGCAGAGCATCAATACAATTACTTCTTTTATATAAAATTAAATACAAATTGTTCGTTAGTTTTGAAATGTTGTAACTACAATGAAAAATAAATAAAAGATTCAATAAAATAAAAACGTGGAAAGAAGTCTGAAGTCGGGTTAGACCAATTATAAAATATCCTTTGCCTTTCCTTGTGCGCGCGAGTTCAACAATGGACATGTTCTGTTCATAAATCATGATTAGGAGTATACTTTCGGTTGGTTACCTTGAGTTGAGTATAATAGAGGCGTGACCTTTATCTGATTGACTCCATTTCTTGTGCGTGGCTTTGTGGGGTCAATATACAAACTGATATAAAATTTCTCCAAAAAATATAGTGAAGCTCGTAAGTTATAAACATGGTGGGCGTGGCTGTCAAAATAAACCGCCCATTTCTTGTGTGGTGTTTAATGTTAGCACCTGCAAACTTCCTGGGAAATTTCGGTGATGAAGCTTCTATAGGGACCTAGTAATGATTTTGTGTAGTTAGTGGCGTGGCAGTAGTAATAATATGCCCATATTTGGAATGCATACTAGTACAGACCTATTGTATACTGCTACCAATTTTTTTTCCTATATCAGCATTAGAAGCATAGATAGAGTAATTTTCTTAAGTGGGGTCCCCAAAGTTCTTTATATGGGAGGGAGGCGTGTCCTTTATCTGATCGGCCCTATTTTTTGTACATGGTTTTATAGGATCAATCTACAGACTAATATATAATTTCGCCCAGAAATATTATTTAGGTCGTAAATTAAAAAAATTTGTCAATAGTGGGCGTGGCTGTTAAAATAACCCGTTTTTTTTGTGTGCTCTTAAATATCAGTATCAGCAACCTTCCTGTAGAATTTCATTGAAAAATTTTTAGAAAGAACCTAGTAATGGATTTTTGTTAATTCTGGGCGCGGCAGTAGCAACAGACTCCCCATATTTTGCACACAGACTATTATGGACCCCATGTATATTTCTGTCAATATTTTGAAAGCATATAATTTTAGTTAATTAAGTTTAGACCCGAAAGTTTCTTATATCAAAAGTGGACGTATCCTTTCCCTGCGCATAACCCTGACAGGCCATGCTTCAATTCTGAATCAGGATCCGGTCTATCCCGATTTGAACAGGGAATTTGACCTCACTATTCCAAGTCGAAGCGACTGGACCTCAGAAAACCTAATCGTCGGTGAAGCAGTCGAAATCTACACCGACGGTTCCAAGCGTGGAGGTAGAGTCGGCAGTGGTATTTATTCCGACAAGCTGGACTTAAACATCTCCCTACGTCTCCCAGCCCATTGCAGCGTTTTTCAAGCTGAGGTCATGGCCATTTACCACGCAACCAAATGGATGCTGAGTAGTGATATCGGCGCAGTTGACGTATCTATCTTCTCAGACAGCCAAGCCGCCATTAAATCTCTTTTTGGCTCCACGGCCACATCAAGACTAGTTCATGAATGTCGAACATCTTTAAATGAGCTCGCAAGTTACTCTCGGGTGCACCTAGTTTGGGTTCCCGGACACAGCGAAATCCCGGGAAACTGCGAGGCGGACGAGCTTGCAAGGCAGGCACGCTAATGCACGACATTCACCCCTCTGTAAACATCGGCATTCCATTGGCAACAGCCAAGCTTGAAATCAAACGGAAATATCTGACTGACGCCTACAAAACCTGTGCTAACGAGGAATCCTGCCACACGGCTAGACTAACTTGGGCAAGAATGGACGAAAACAGAACCAATCAACTTCTTCGACTTGATCGCGTATCACTGTCGACAACTGTGTCGGTTTTGACCGGCCACTGCATAATGGGACAGCACGCAGAAAGACTGGGCCTACCCTCAAATGACTTTTGCCGAGGCTGTGGCTTCAAGGAGGAGGACGAGATGGTTTTCCACCTCTTATGCCACTGCCCATCCTTGAGCAGAAGAAGAATTCGCACCTTTGGTGCCCAATTTCTTACAAGCCTGACAGAGCTGTCATCCATTAATATTAGGGACATAGCCAGGCGCTGACTATCCCAAGTATGGGAACTTTTTAGTCAGTGCTTGAACGGCGCCACACCGTGGTATCACAATGGGCCATTATGTGTGCTCAAGTGTGCTTTTGGCAAACTGGGCGGCCACTCCTACCTACCTACCTCCCTTTCCCCGATCAACCTAATTTGTTGCGGTTAGTTTTATAATATCCACATGTCACTTCTCGTATAATTTCGTCCATGAATCTTTTGCAGATATTGAGTTATGAACATTTGTAAATTGTGGGCGTGGCAACAAATATATTCCGCCTAGTTTTTGCATAGTGTGTACTAGTACCCACATCTACATAACTACTAAATTGCGTCACTGTTCCATCAATTGGACCGAAAACAAAAACACGTCAATTCACCCCAACTGCAATACCCAAATTTCGACAAACCATTCATTCTGAAATCACCACATACCTACCAGAGTATCTTATATGGGAGGTAGGAGTGGTCCTTGGCCTAATCGGCCCATATAGCAATTTGTATCTGTATCTTTGTCCAGACTATATTTTTGCAAAGTTTCATTAAGATAGCTCTAACGGTGTAGAAAACGAGTACAGAAGTCTGAAGTCGGGTTAGATCGACTTCGAAATACCCTTTACCTTTTCTTGTGCGTTCGAGTTAAACAATGAGGATGTTTTCTTCATAAATCATCATTAGGAGCATATTTACGGTAATTTTTGGTAGGGTACCTTAAAATGATTATATCGACCCCATTTCTTGTGTATGGCTTTCTAGTGTCAATATAACCACTAATATAAAATTTCGATAAAAAAAATTGTTTAGGTCGAAAGTTATAATAATCTGTCAATAGTGGCCGTGGCTGTAAAAAGAACACGCCCATTTTTGTGTAGTGTTTAATGTTATTTACCCACAACCTTTCTGTCAAATTTCGTTGAAAAATCTTTAATAGGAACCTTGTAATGATTTTTGGTTAATTGTGGGCGTGGCAGAAGTAATAATCTGCTCATATTTGGAATGCATGCTAGTACAGACCCAGTGTATACATCTATCAATTTGTTTTCATATATCATCACTAGAAGCATAGATAGGGTAATTGTCTTTAAGTGGGGTCCCCAAAGTTCATTATATGGGAGGGAGGCGTATCCTTCTTCTGATCGACCCCGAATCTTGTATATGGCTTTGTAGGGTCCATATACGTACTAATATAAAATCGTCCACAAATATTGTATAGGTCGCAAGTTATAATAATATGTCACTAGTGGGCGTGACTGTAGAAATAACACGCCCATTTTTTGTGTGGTGTTTAATGTTAGTACCTGCAATCTTCCTGTGCAATTTCATTGATAAATCTTTAATAGGAACACAGTCATGATTTTTGGCTAATTGTTGTCGTGGCAGTGTATTATGATTTCCATATTCGGCACACACACTATTATGGACCCCATGTATGTTTCTCCAAATTTTTATTCCGCTGGCATCATTACGAGCATAGCTACGCTAATTTTAATTTTAGACCCGAAAGTTCCCTATATCAAAAGTGGGCGTGTCTTTTCTTTGATCAGCCCCATTTGTTGCAGATAGCTTTATAATGTCCACATGTTCCTTCCCGTAAAATTTCGTCAGTAAATTTTTACCAGATCTTAAGTTATTAATATTTGTTTAAAGTGGCCGTGGTAGTTAATATATACCGCCCACTTTTTGCTCAGTGTTTAGTAGGACCCACATCTAAATAACTGCCAAATAATGTCACGATTCCGCCAATTGCACCGAAGTTATAGTCATTTTAAAAAAGGTGAAAAAAGTTCCTTATATGGGAGGTAGGCGTGGTGTTTTGTCCAAATCGGCCCATATACCAATCTGGTTCTGTATCTTTGTGCAGGCTATACTTTTGAAAATTTCATTAAGATGGCTCTAACGGTGTAGAAAAGAAGTGGCCACAGACGGACAGGCGGACAGACGGACAGAGGGACAGACGGACAGGCGGACGGACAAAATAAAAATTGCTTAGAAAGTGATTCTGATCATATCTGTATATATATGTCCATACCTACCACGCCTCCTTCTCGAAATTGCAACCCCTCTCAAAAGCACGAAGTTATTTACCTTTTTTAAAGGTACTAATGAAACTATGTGATATTAAGATAGAATATCAGTCTCATTTCAGAGATATGTGTTTTAATAATTGAATTTATATAATCGAACTAACAACGACTGATGCCGGCTTAATGGCAGCATACAATGTGAACACTTCATTCCTAAGGCCTATCCGGCAGACTTGCCCGTCGATCGGTTATAACTTGCATTTTTTGTGTTTATTTGAAAAATAATGTTTCACAAAGTTACACAACAGATGAAAGACGAACGAACACTTGTACACACACACATTACTTCAAATGACAAGAAAAATGTAACAAAACGGGAAACTGAAACTAGGTCACCCTCAGACAAAGCGAACCTCAAAAAATCTATTAATGATTTAAAGAAAAGTTTAAAAGAAAGACAATTAGGAAATTTTAATACTTAACTAAAAAATCTAACAGCCTTACCAGCAATTATTCCTTTTGACAATTCTTTTACAGCATCCATATATATTACTGATTGCACCATTTGGTGATGCCAGAAAATGTATAATATTACATGTAAAAAAACAGGAAATGATATATATTGATATAGAATTATTTTCTCTTCGTGACATTGAGTCAAATACCCTGACCATACCACTTTCTCATATAAATTAAGTTGTGGGTTTGACCAAAATCGTCCTAATATTCGTTATCATATTTGTAAAAAAGCAAAATGTTCTACTCACAGTAATTACATTTATTTTTCATGTAGAATTTATTAAATCTTCTCATTACAGTTTTTAGACTTAACAACAATGGTACAAATTTAAATAATGATATGCAACAATATACAAACTTTAAGATACATTTTGCCAATGCTCCAAATGATATATCAAATAGCTTACAAAATTTTATAATGTAGTGTAATAGGTAAATTATACATAAGTTTATAACTAAAAAGACTTCAACTTTATAATATAATTCCTTTTTAATCGGATGTAGCCTATATTTTGGAGTAGATTTATCGGTAAGCGGATGCCCGTCCTAGTTTAGAAATATATCTTTTAGCGCAATTTCAGATTTATTAGGATGCCGTTGGAATATTTAAGTCCATATGGATATTCACATTTTTAATGTACTAAGAGTTCTGAGTAATTGTATGCAAAACTTTTGTTTAAACTTTACTTTCAAGATTGGATGGGCATGCTTTATCTCAGAGCTGGATACTATCCTTCCACACAAGCTTTACAGACTGCTACAGCTTAAATCCTCAAGTCATAGATAAGATATCGTTGTTGGCAGCCGCCTTCCCTTTGCATTTTCTAGGCGCGAACACCTGTAAGTATATTTTGAAATTCCCATCAATAATTGGAAATCTCCAGCAACAATAAATTTAGTAACGGGAGTACTAAAATAGTTTTTAATCCTACTGCCCATCATCATTGTCTGGCTATTAATGGAATTTTCGAGACGAATACATATTGCTTGTGAATAATACGTGCTACAATTTTGGATGGGACTTAATTCTATTTTCAATTGTTATAGCTATGCGCCATGAGATTTACCTCTAGGGTGTTTTGACTGTGAGCGATAACTATTATATCTATGATATTCGAGAGAGATAATTATTATATCGATGACATTCTAGTGTGTTGTTTCATGGTTTTGCCAATAGGGATTGCAACAAATTATTTTGATTTAACAATATTTGCTGCTTGGTCATATAAGCAGTAACTTATAGACAGTTAACTATTTTTGTATATGCAAGCCTTCAAGTTTATTTGGACCTATGGCAACCATTTTGAAGTGGTAATTACCAAAGGTCCACATATATAATAAAACGTTTAGGATAGAGAAGAAAAACTCTTGTCACTGTTGTTTGGTATGTTTACAATGCACACCAACTCAGATACTTTCTACCGAGCTTACAGGGGTGAAAATGTAGTTGATTTAAAAAAAAGATAAATTATTATTATTTCTTATTAATGACTGCAATGGTTTAGAGGAATGAGTACAAGCTATTGAGGCCTTCGACTCGAAGAGAAAATATTTACTAGAAAGCAACATTTTTGAGAACAAGCCCGGAGCAGGATTTGAAACTGCGATCCTGTCAGTATGAGTCTAGCGTGCTTCCTACTAGGCTATACAGGGTGGCTAAAAGATAAATTAATACATAGCAGGTTTGCGGAGGTAACCAAACAGATAAGACCTAGGAACAAGCACTGTTCAACATTCTCATCTTTTTATCTAACTTCAGCAGAGGAAATATCTACAATTAAGAAATGAAGCTGAGATCACTGAAATTATATTCTTACAAGTAATAGGAGTGCTGCAAGGGGAAACCAGGGGGAGACGGCTAAGACCCAAACGAGATTTCGCCGGGAGCCAGGCTAGAAGCCGTCAGCAGGGAAGAAGTTTTCAGCAGTCGCAGAGCTCGGCTCTGGATCCCCGCTAAGCCAGCTGAACCGGTAAAGATGGAGGAGATATTCAGATCTTTTTATAGGGACCTGCCAACCGATAACTGGAGGGTGAGGAAACTAGAGGAGCCAGTGGAGGGTAGGAGACAGTTGTTGTTGATCCTCAAAGCCGACTCCCTCTGGTAGAGAGGAAAGCGGTATTCAGGCTAGGGTTCGTTGACGCAACCATTCAGATCTACCGCAGCGACGAAAAAGCTTTGAAAACGGAAAAGATAGAGGATGAGAAAGCTAGCGTGTGTTGCGGTGCTGAATAAGGGTTGCCTCAGAACAGCTGACCGAGGTCGGGCAGCTCTTTGAAGAAGAATACTTTATTGACTACACAGAAGGAGAGTAGGACGCGAACGTCACGATAGTGGAGGTAAGTAAAATAGATTCCTATGAAGCTGATCCAAAAGATGAGAGGTATCAAACTGATAGCCGCTCAGAGCACAGTTAAGCGTCGTGCTTGTATACAACCAAAGAATACTATTAACATCTTCTTCCTGCCTTAGTTAAGCAGGGGCGATACGGTGGCGGCAAATATTGTGCTGCAAAATAGCAGCTGCTGTTTAGCCTATGCGTATATGCCCATGACAAGGACGCCCCACCGAAGGAGTTTCGGGCATTACCCTGAGAAGTTTTCGATATTACCCTGACATTCGATTAGTTCGCGAATAATGTAAAAATATGGAGAGATTTTGACCATCGTTATATAGAATTCGAATTGAACTTCCCAGAATCTCTAGTTCAGACGTATAGAAATATACAGAGAACCGACTGGGGAAAGTATAGGAAGAATCTCAGGGCCTCACTGCCAAGGAATCCCCCGTCTGACCCCACAGACCCTATGGAATTAGACAGGCTGATAAATTAGGTAACTAGGGCCTTGAATAGTTCACTGTCAGCCGGGTGCCCGGTTGTAAGACTGAGAGGCACGAACAAACCACTTTGGTGGTCAATGGATCTAGCCCTTCTCCGGAAGCCCAATAGGCGACTATTCAACAAGTCGAAAACTTCGGGTCTGCCCTCGGACTGCGAAGCCTCGAAGGCTGAGCTAAAAATATACAAGAAAGCAACCAGAACCGCGCAACGAGAGTCCTGGCAAAATTATTGTAGGGATGTGGAAGAAAAATCGGAAGCAGCTAGACTACGAAGAATCCTAGCGATGGCACCACACAACCTGGGCTACCTAAAGGGTCCGGGTGATATGTGGAGCGAATCGAGCGTGGAATCTTTTGCTCTTCTCTTAGATACGCATTTTCCAGGCAGTAGCACAGTGGAGGGTGATAACTCGACATCTAGGGGCAGGCAGTCTGAGATAGGAAACGCGATAGTTACAGTCGAGAAAGTTGAGTGGGCCATAAATACGTTTGGTCCATAGAAATCTCCGGGTCCGGATGGAATTTACGCAGCAGAATTACAACAATCACTGGACATAATTTCGCCCTGGATTGTGACTGCAATTAGAAGCTTTCTTAACCTGGGCTATATTCTGCTAATATGGAGAGAAACGAAGGTTTCCTTCATATCCAAAGCGGGCAGGTCCTCACATGTAAATCGTAAAGACTTCAGACCAATCAGTCTCACGTCTTTCCTCCAAAAATCATTGGAGAGATTGATGGATGCTACACTTTAAGCAGACAGGTATGCACAGGTACCGCTCAGGTAGGAGTTCTCTCCCCACTCCTCTGGAATTTGACGGTAAATATCTTACTGCTAGCCCGAGAGAGGAGGGTTGCCACGTCATCGCCTACGCTGACGATTTGGCAACTGTGATTACAGGGAAATATCCAAACACTCTTATGGATATTTTGCGCTATGGCATGGCCACGCTTAGTTGTTGGACTGAAACAAGGGTATAAGGAATGAATCCGGAAAAACTGGAATTAATCCTCTTCTCTATGAAGAATAGATCTGCTACGGTCTCCCGCTAATATACAAAGGTGTGGAAATTCCGATGAAGGAGACAGTCAAATATTTGGAACTAGTACTAGATTGGGAGCTTACCTGGAAACCGAATATTCAGGAAAGAATTTGGGTCGAATATTGCTTTGAACACTTGTAAAAAAGCGGTCGGAATCCGGTGGGGGCTATCCGCACTGGCTGTACATTTCAGTGGTCAAACCTATATTGCTATATGGAATACTAGTATGGTGCCCCGCCACTCAGAAACAAAGCTATTAGAAGCTTCTGAGCAAGCTCCAAAAAACGGATTTTCTGTGCATTTCTTGCGCTTTAAGGACCACCCCAACTAAAGCATTAGAAGTGATACTCATTACATTAGATCTGGTAAGGAAACAAGTGGCCGCCGCTTCAGCGGTAAGGCTTAAATATTGGGCGTTAGGGTATGATCGGCAGATTGGCCACTCGACTATCGTTCATACCTCGAGTAGTTGTATCCAAAGTATTGACCACTTTTAATACTCAACTTTCTTCCGCACTTCCAGACACATATTCTATGCAGAAGAGAGTGGCAAACACTCGTGCCATATGCTTACTCAGCCTACATGTCACTTCCAAACTATTATGGGAAATGAAGTCGCGGTCAAATTGGCGCATAAAGGATCTGTGACTAATTTCACTGGCACAGAAATTGTTCTTTCCGTTGATTTTGCTGCCGTCACTAATAAAGTTTCGGTTGCCTAAGTAGCTGACAAGCGCCCTAAGAGCTCTTATTTCTGGTAGAAAAAAAAGGATTCTCTTTTCATTTGGTAGGAGAGACGTGAACTTCTGATAGGATGGACGAACTAAAACAAAAAAAAACAAAGTAGCATATCGAACACATTTCTCTATCTAGATTTGCCATTTTAATTGAAGAGTTGATAAAAAATAAACCATATTCTTACAAGTGCAACTCAAATAAAAAATAAAATTCATTTAATTTATAATAATATTCCTTAAATATAAATAATAGTCCAGTAAAAACTCTCTCAGATTAATGATATATTGTAACTAATAAGTGGCATAAAACTTAACTTTAAGTTAATCACAATATTGAAAAAAAAAAAATAAAATATTCACCGAAAACAACTTGCAGTGAATTGAAAAATAGTGGCTAATAATTAATAATTAGCAGTGAATTTGCAAATAAATATTTAATTAATCAAGAACATGATTAGTGATCGTGATGATTGTGCAGCGCTCTCCCAAGAGGGAGAGAACGTGATCCAGTCGGGATAGAGAAGCACTCTCCAGCAAAAGTGGCGCTACAAATAGTGTGTTCACTTCTAAAAACATACGCGAATTACAAGTAGAAGCCTACATAATGGAAAAGGAAAAGAGACATTCATCACTAACTTCACTAGTAATGTTGAGACCTAACTATTATCGTGGAGTGCAGAGAGTAAGACTCAAATCGTGCCAATACATTAATTTGCGAAAGCACAACTGGCAAACCAATAGCAACAACATCCAATTTAACAGTTACAACAACATCTGCCGGTTAATACGGTTCTACTTTAACAACCTATGCTGTAACTGTGCCAGGTACATGTTCTTCCGCCAGAGTGCATACTCCTACCAAAAGGGTACAGATATATGACATAAAGTGGAAATGGCAGTAGAAACTGAATGCAACTCATTTGCAAAAAAAAACTAAATTAAGAAAAAAATTTGTAATAGATTAACTGCAAAATCTAACGAAAGAAAATCAGCATATGGCGACAGAAAAAAAAAAACTCATCGTGAGTAGTATTTGTAGCAGGAAGCGACCTAAATATTAGTAATTGTTGTTTCTAGCGCATAAATGCATTTAAATAATTTGCAATTTGGATCTTGTACTAAATATGAATTGTTAATTATGTATAATAATATGTATTTTTTTTGTATATATGCAAATCTCTACTTCGAGGACAACAGAACTTCCTAAAATCAAATGAGAAATTTTTATTAAGGAACATATAATATAAAATTTGAATTTGGGATATAATAACGTTAGAGGGCAACTCCGTTGAAAGCGATGCATAAGTACGTATATGTATAAAAATAACTATATCTTAATATATAAAATCGTTCGTGCGTAGGTACGTCTCGAAGGATCTCCGGAACCATAAAAGATTTCATAACTAAATTTACAACATATATTTGTGTCGTCACCTGGGAGGTTATAGTATATATTTTATCCGCCAGGTGGCGCCACAAAAGTTTTTTTTCATACATTTCGTACAAACACTATTCGTTAGGTTTAGAGAAAGATTTTTTTGATAGGGGTTCAATATGTATTAATATTTGACATTTCATTTTTAGTTATTAGATTTTGCGTATATAAAAAACACATTGAAGACAAATTTAACAACACAAAATATTTAAATTCGATTGTTTTTCAAAGGTAAAATAAAAAAAGTGGGAATATATTATGTGTTTTTACAATATGATTATATTTATATTTTCAACAATATAAAATTGCAACACACGTAACTCAAATCCAAACAATTCCTCTCCACATCTAATTAGTGTAACAATAAAATGCCACGGCGTCGTTCAGATCTTGGCCGCAGAACTTCGGCATCGCAAAGAAGAAATACGGATCGAGCAAATTTAAGCACGGAACAAAGATTACAAGTGAATGAAGCAAACATTGCGAGAACATTGCTCTATGCTGAAGTACCAACCTATTTCACATGGAATAAGTCGAGAAAACAATGGAAACCCCGTAAAAGAGGAAAAGCTGTTTCCGATTATCCAGGAATATTTTGTACTAATGCATTAGGCCGACTATACACAGTTCATCCCAAACAGCGAGAATGCTTTCTTTTACGATTGTTGTTAATTAATATTCCTGGACCAACATCGTTCGAATATTTGAAAACTGTAAATGGTCAACTTCATACAACGTATCATGATTCATGCCGAGCATTAGGATTATTAGAAGGAGAATTGCATTGGGATTTAACTCTTGCCGACGCTGCTGCCAGTTCAACGCCACGCCAAATACGAATATTGTTGCTATTTTATTAACAACACGCTATCCAACAAATCCAACTGAATTATGGGAAAAATATAAGGATGCAATGATTGAAGGTATGCTTCATGCACTTCGTACAATTCGTGCAGATCTTAGTTTAGATTTCACGCCGAAATATATAATGAAGCTTTGATCAAGCTGGAAGATTTATGCATGAATATTTCGAATGAATCAGTCATGAAATTGGGAATTCCATCCCCCAATCGACCAGCAAGTGATTTGTTTAACCGAGATATACAACGTGAACAATCATACAATATTGATCAGTTGGTTGAATATGTTCAAACAAATGAACCAAAATTATTACCAGAGCAAAAGAGAATTTTCACTACAATTATGCATGCAGTCGCTGCTGAAGAAGGTGGTTTCTTATTTTTGGATGCACCAGGCGGAACTGGAGAGACGTTTTTAATTTCGCTTCTATTAGCACAAATACGTTCTGAAAGTAAAATTGCTTTGGCCATCGCATCATCTGGAATTGCTGCGACATTATTAGATGGAGGCAGAACAGCACATTCTGCACTGAAATTGCCATTAAATATACAAACGAATGAAAATGCTGTATGCAACATTAAAAAGCATTCCAGTATGGGTAAAGTACTATCAAGCTGCCACATCATAATCTGGGATGAGTGTACAATGCACACAAATATTTATTGGAAGCACTAAATAGTACATTGCAAGATTTGAAAGGTAATGATAGACTTTTCGGTGGAGCTCTCATTTTGTTGTCTGGAGATTTCCGTCAAACACTACCAGTTATACCACGATCGACCTATGCAGATGAGATCAATGCATGTTTAAAATCATCATCATTGTGGCGCAGCGTTCATAAAATGAAATTAACAACCAATATGCGTGTCCAAATTCAAAATGATTTAACTACTGCACGCTTTTCTAAACAATTGTTTGATAATGGTGATGGAAAAATTGCTATAGACCCAATAAAACAAACAGTAAGACTTCCAGATGATTTTTGCAATATTATGGATTCAAGAGATTCATTAATTGAAAATGTTTTTCCTAATCTTCGAGCAAACATCAATAATCATAAATGGTGGATCGAACGTGCGATATTAGCTGCTAAAAATGTTGATGTTTATGCTACAAATATACAAATCCAAAACATGTTGGAAAGTGCATTATTTTCATTTAAATCATTTGATACAGTGGTGGATGAAAATGCAGCCGTTAATTTTCCAATAGAATTTCTAAATTCTTTGGATTTACCAGCTCTTCCGTCACATAATTTACAATTGAAAGTTGGTTCCCCAATCATTTTGTTACAAAATCTCAATGCGCGAAAACTTTGTAACAGAACGAGATTAGTTATTAAAAAACTTGCGGGACACGTTATTGAGGCAACTTTCATTATTGGAAATTTCAAAGGCGAACATGTTTTATTGCCACGAATTCCAATGATTCCAACAAATGCACCAATACAATTTAAACGACTGCAGTTCCCGGTTCGTTTAGCTTTTGCCATGACCATCAACAAAGCACAAGGCCAGTCAATGCAAATCTGTGGATTAGATTTAGAGAATTCGTGCTTCTCCCATGGACAGCTATATGTAACCTGTTCACGCGTTGGTAAACCCACCGATTTATTTGTTTATGCCAAAAATAGAGAAACAAGAAATATCATGCACAGATTAGTATTACAATAATTTATTGTTTTATTTGTTTTCAATAAAAATTTTTATACTTTAAAATTAATTCCAAACATTTTTTATTATTTAATATTTATTTAAAAAAAATATAGGCAAAACAACGTTGCCGGGCTAGCTAGTATATATATAAGAAAGAATATGTATATGAGCTTTGTTGAAATTTAGTCAGTGAAGACTAAAGTTGTATATTAAGTCCTCCCGGGTGTTTCATTTGGAATTTTAGGTTATGGGCCCAGGTTTCTCCAGCATAATGGAATTAGTATTCGAAAAATAAAATCTTTTGATGCCAAAAGTTTCCATTGGTGGAAATATCGTGTTGAAAATTTCCTGGAACTGCAAGGTGTGCTGATGGTTTTGAGTGATGCAAAGCCAGAGGAAGCTGTTGCTGAAACAGCATATTCCGATGAAAATGCAAAAGCAAATTTTATCATTGGTTGATTATACTCATTTGGAGTTTATCAAAGGTAAAGCCACAGCATAAAGGATGTGGAATTCCTTGAATGCAGAATTTTCTGGAATTTATATGGCCAAACAAATTATGTTACTTACACGATTAGATCGCATAAAGTTTGAGTTTGGTAGTGATATGAAAACACATTTCAGAAACTTTAACGAATTCATACCTGAATTAGGCGCAGCTAGATATAAAGTGGAGACTAATGAGTGTATTTATTATTTGCTTAAATCATTCCCTGAGGAAATTCAACCGCTTATAACTGCATATGAAAATTTACCGGGTGACTTTGGATCAGGCTAAATCTCGCTAACTTAACGAGGAAATGAGACAGCAAACTATCAAATGATGCATTACTATGCCTGTTGAAATGATAATATTGCCTATGCAACTGGCGAAGGTGGTTTAGGAGAATGCTTCAAATGCAAGCGGAGGTATCAATATTCTTACAAAAAGTATAGCAAGCAATAGAAGCAAAACGAAAAAAGTGAAAAAGGAAGCAGCGGCTAAAATTGAGTAGTGAGACCAAGATTTGGTACTTAGATTCTGGAAGTACACGTCATGTAACAAATAATTTTAAATTATTGTCAAAAGGGAAACTATTAGAGGAACCGGAAATGAAAACTGTTAAACTAAAATTAACAGCTGAATTTCAACAACGGTTCTTGTACCGAGTTGATTATAAAGTAGATACCAGGCACGTAAACCTTGGTATCGTTGAAAAAGGACCTAATGTCAACAGCGGTGCTTGTACCGAGTTGATGGTGGGTTTGACAACAGGCACATAAACCTTGGTGTCGGAGAAGGAGAATCAATCAATGTTAAGTTAAAATGAAAAGACTCACAGTTAACTGTTACTGATTGACTGACTTTTGGATGTGCCAATCGTGGGTATTTATTCATTTTTCTATATACATATATTACATATAATTTGGCTATACATATTAGGTATTATTGAATTGACAGCATAACCATGAAATGTGCATTATTGACAAATTTGCAAGCTGGCCTTGAATTGAGTTTTTCAGCGTATTGCACTTGATGTCATGTTTCATCCAGTGCAATGCCTTCGCTGATGTAGTATATATTGGAGTTTTTGTCAACAATGCAAATTCCATCGTTAAGCTGGCAAGGTTTGCTTAACACAAGCCTAATTGTATGCAAAAGAAGATGTTATGCATTAAAAGTTTGAATGTTACATACCTCCCAATGAGGTTTGCACATCAACTGTTAATGCAATTAACATTTCTCCCGCGCGTTGAGCACAGCTCAACCTATATAAGATTCTCTATTGGTTGGTGGCGAGGGCTAGGCTGAGGCACCGTATCTGTTGACGTGATGACTTCTGGTACATTGACGCCACGTCGACTACGTATTTTCCATATGAGCCCAGTAATTAAAAGTATCACGGACAGGAACAGTGCGGGATAACTGACCGCATGGTGGTAATAGTCTGGTGGTTGAATTTTGTGCAGTGTCATCAGTTTTTCCTTGGTCAGAGCATTGTGTAATTCTGTGAGATTCTTCAGTTGTGTTGTGTAAGTGATCGCGTTTTTTGCAATAGTGGGGTTATTTGTTCACTATTAAATAATTCTGTAATTTTTCCTAGGCTTGTGCGTGATGCTGTTAACGATCTGGACACGGATTCTTGCCCTCGTATTGAGATTGCATTGTGTTTCAGCACGCATTCTGGCTGAAGTGTCCTGAGCCTTTCAGTGTCAACGGGATGATTTCTTTGCTGCAGACTGCAGTGGCTCGTGAAGTTGACGGAATTGCATAAATCCATTGATTTTTTTTCTTCAATGGTAGCCACGTAATGTTATTGGCCACAGGTTTTAGTTTACAATTTGGTTGAGTGTTGTTGTTAAACAAATTGATTTCACAGGAACACATATCAGCCTCATAGCTGTACCGGATTGGCACATTAGAACATAGGTATTCATTTTGATTGATTCGCTCACATGATGCAAAGTCGTCGGAGCTAATTCGGAGGTATTGATCGCGAGCAGCATTTGTGGCCAGAAAGGTGGTGCATGTATCAATTGCCACCATAGTGTTGTAGATCCAATTTGGTACCGAAATGAGCAGAAAGAGTTCAAATCGGTCATGTTCCACCAACGGTAATGTAATCTTAAACACAACATTGTCCTGAGTGAGTCCTGCCTTTACCTTCATTATCCTATATAGTTGTATTAAGTCCTCTTGATTTGCAGGTAGTTCTAATGATGATGGCAGATGGAGTTTAATTTTGTCAACTTCGGTGTGCAATTGCTCGGGAGTTAAAAGTAGCGGATTGAATTTACCATGGTGAGTGTCTGTGAGAACATCCAGTATAGCTGACTGTGTACGTTGTAAATCGGTTGCGATTAGAGTTAGTTGAATTGACAGAGCGTTGAATAGTTCCAACAATTTCGATTGCTGCAGCTCTTCGTCTTCTTTCTGCAATTGATTCCACATTTGATTCACTTGTTGGTCAAATTCATCAAATTTTGTCTTAACCGCTATCTGATCCTGCTTTATGATGTTGACGGTGGAATCAATGATGGATGTTTGATTCTTCAGCAGATGTAGCAGATTGGACTCGTTTTCTTTGACGTTTAATATTGTCCTTGACATCTTTTTGGAATACTCTGAATCTAACACGCCAAATAGTGTATGTGCAAGGTTTCCAACGAGATTTACTGCCCCTCTCCTGTTGCGACTGCTTCTTAACAGATTATTATCTACACGCAATTCTCCTTCAAGTCGATCGAAGCTGTCAGTTAGATGACTACAAGTGTAGTTTTGTTTAATCTTTCGGCAAAGTTGACGTAGGGTGCTGGTACCGTTGAACAGCGTTGATGCTTCTGTCCAATATGGTTTCAGATCGTAGTATACGAGTAAGTTCCATTCCGTAGATGAAATATTATCCTATATTTTCGAAGTGGATGCCAAGTTTTGAACCCCAACGATTAACTTGCACTGGAGATCCCAATATTATTGGTAACATCATTATTGTGAGTAGCAATGCCAAACCATTAGTGATTGCTGGTATTATTCTTCTCTTTTTTGGCACTGGTTGCTCTTCTGGATCTACTTCGATGTCGTCATGATCTGCCGAGAATAATGGTGCCAGTCTTTGAATTGCTCTTTTAAATATGCCCCTTTGTGTTTTTACGTCGCACACTCTTACTAAGCCATCATCAGGGATACCTTGGATTCTGACATGTTCCTATCTATCTGTGAAGTTAACGGTTCGCCTATCAAGAAGTGTCCCGGAGTTAGCGCTGTTAGGTCATCTGGATCTGTTGACATTGGGGTAACCGGTCGAGAATTCAAAATTCCCTCGATCTCCACGACGATGGTTTCGAGTTCTTCGTAGGTCAGCGATGCCGTCGATACACTTCGTAGTAGCAAATGCTTGGCGGATTTAACCGCTGCTTCCCATAAGCCTCCAAAATGTGGAGCTCTAGGAGGAATAAATTTGAAGTTTATTCCACGGTCGCTGCATGATCTCGTGATATTTTCTCGTGAGGTGTTTGAGAAGATGACATCGTTTAGCTCCTTCAGATTGTTACTTGCGCCGACGAAATTGGTTGCGTTGTCACAATAGATAGTGTCACAGCGTCCGCGGCGAGACGTGAAGCGTTTCAGCGTTCCGATAAATGCTTCGGTCGTCAATTCGGTTACAACCTCTATGTGAACTGCCTTTGTTGCGAAACAGGAAAATACTGCGATGTAAGCCTTGTGTGGCTTCTTTCCACGAATTTTATAGTGCACCCAAAATGGTCCGCAATAATCCCCTCCACTATGGACACACGGTCGAGCTGGAGTGACTCTGGTTTCTGGCAAATTTCCCATCACTTGAGTGAATAACTTAGGCTTGGATCTGGTGCAGCACACGCAATTTTGCACAACGTTTCGGGCCATTATTTTTCCTTTTATTATCCAAAATCATTGCTTTGACGCTGATAGCAATCCTTGTGGACCACAATGTAAATTATTCTCATGCATCATGACGAGAATCATTCTGGAGATATGGTCGTTGTATGGCAGAAACATGGGATGTTTTGCGTCATAGCTCAAGTTAGATGCTTCTAGCCGTCCTCCAACCCTTGGTCATCAATAAATGGTGACAAATTACTGATATCGCTAGTGTTATTGACAGTTGAGTGACGCTCTAAATTTTTAATGTCATCGTAAAAGGCTCTTCCTTGGGTACCCTTGACAATCAATGTCAATGATGCCTCCATTTCTTCGGCTGTTGGTGTTATTGTAGGGTGGGACACCTTGTTTCTTAATACTTTCACATAACGAATGACATATGCTACAATCCATGCAGGAACTTAGGTCCATATAGCCAAAACAGGTTGTCTACCAATTTAGCTGCTGTCACTCCTCTTGATACCAGATCTGCGGGATTGTCTTGGGACGGCACGGGACGCCATTGTTGTGGATTAGTTGCTTGCTGAATAGCCGAAATTCGGTTTGCCACGAATGTGTGGTAGTGTGCTGATTCTGTATTTATCCATCCCAGCACCGCTATGGAATCAGACCAAAAATGCGTTGTAACGCCTTTGAAGAATGTGCTTTCATGGAGCTTCTGCATCAATTCCACGGCGACCTTAGCAGCGCACAATTCCAGTCTTGGTAATGTTACTTGCTTTGTTGGAGCTACTCGTGATTTCGCGCATAGGAAGCGAACGATTATCTGGTTTTGGGAATCTTGTGTTCGCATGTATGCTACCGCTCCATAGGCACGTTCTGATGCGTCAGCGAAAATGTGTACTTGGGGGTCCTTGGGTACAGTGCGACCGAAGACGTGGAGTGACACGCTGGTAGTTTCTAACTTCTGCAAGTCTTTTTTGAAGGTTAGCCATGTTTTGTGAAGTGGTGCTGGAAGCTCTGTATCCCAGTCTATTTTAAGTTTCCATAGTTGTTGAAGGAATACTTTTGCTGTGGTCGTAACTGGCGCGACGAAGCCAAGGGTATCAAAAATACGTGAAATATCTGCTAAGGCTGAACACTTTGTTATCCTACCGGATTCTACTACACCAACATTG
Organism: Clusia tigrina; assembly: GCA_920105625.2. Taxonomy (NCBI): domain Eukaryota; kingdom Metazoa; phylum Arthropoda; class Insecta; order Diptera; family Clusiidae; genus Clusia; species Clusia tigrina. Next base: position 334,595,756 of record OV050030.1, read on the forward strand.
ACATTAAAGTCATCATTAGAAGGGCTCCAAATCAATCCAATAGGTGACTGCCGTGAGCTGATAACACTTCATGGGATGTGAGGGATCCTCTCTCCACCAGATAAGTTGGAACTTTTCATCGTCTTTATCTACTCGCACTTGTCGATACATCTTTTCAATGTCGGCTGTAAAGACAAATCGAGGGAGCCGGAAACGCAAAAGAATAGTGAACACATCTTCCTGGATAGTTGGTCCTGTTGCCAGAAGATTGTTTAAAGAGACATTTGTTGATGTTTTGGCTGAAGCATCGAATACGACTCTTAGCTTTGTCGTTGAGCTGTCTGGCTTCAAAATGGCATGATGTGGAAGAAAGTAGTGGGAACTCTTGATGCTAGTTATATAAAGCTCTTCCATATAACCAAGCTTCTCGTATTCTCGCATGAAGGCTACATATTGGGCCTTGAATTCAGGAATCTTTATCATTTTTCGTTCAGTTGTCATGAACCGTTGCAGAGCTAACTTCCGCGATTCTCCCAGTTGGTTTGGAGTGGTTTGGAACGGCAATTTCACTATGAAGCGCCCATTGATATCACGTTGATAATTTTGCAGAAAATGTTCTTCAAAGCGACGCTCGGCGGTGGTAAACTTACAGCTCGGTGAATCACATCCTTCAAGTTGCCAGAATTTTTCAAGAGTGTCGTTGAGGGAACCATTCTCCTGACCAATGTAGACTGCACATGTTGCTGTTTTTGTTGAGCTTTGGCCAATTTTTCCACTTATGACACAACCAAGCGTTGTGTTTTGCATGACTGGGAGCTCAGAGGAAAGTTTGATTTGGCCCATTTCTATGAGGTCGTAATACAGCTCTGCGCCTAAGAGAACATCGATTTTTCCTGGTTGATGAAAGTCCGGATCAGCCAGTTGGACACCCTTAGGAATCGGCCATTTTGTAACGTTTAGCTGCTGAGCTGGTTGAGTTGGAACAATGCTTGGCAGCGCAAATGCCTCGAAGTCTACTGCAAAGTTGCTTGTTCGAGATTCCAGTTTCATGTTAGCGCGGTGCGTAGCTCTTCTTTGGGCATTCCCAATACCTTCAATGCACAACGAAGCCTCGATTGGATATATGCCTAGTCTTTTAATAACACGCTCGGAGACGATGTTGATTTGTGATCCTGAGTCGAGAATGGCTCTAAATTCACCCGATCGTCCATTCGCAGCTGTTATTCTGATTTTAGCTGTTCCCAACAATACATAACAGCTTCGATGTGTAGGCATGATGTCGGTGGCTGCTGATGCCACTGCGGTATTGGACAGAGTTGTAGTTGATTTTAAATTGATTGCTGTTGATCGGCTTCCTCTTGTGGTCTGCTCCCGTGCTTCTAGATGCAACAACGTGTTGTGTTTTCTATTGCATTTGGTGCAGTTGCCTGACAAGCAAGATTTGGCATTGTGCCCACCTTTCAGACAGTTTACACAGTAGTTTGCTTTTTGGACTGTGTTTAACCGCTGACTTGGTGTCATTTTGAGAAAATCTTGACATTGAAATAGCGCATGATGTGATGCATGCTGGACCTGTTGGCACTGAAACACTTAACGCCTGGGAGGCCCTTGGTCGCCCTTGTTCTGCCGCATCCTTGTTGAGTCTTCCTCCTAAAGCTTCCAATGACTGGAATCTAAGTTCAAGGAATTTCAGGAATTCGTTTACAGATGGTGTCTCCTTCTGCTGTTTTAAGGATTGCTCCCATAATGCGTGAGTGGTTTTGTGCAGGTTTTGGGTTAATATGTACAGCAGAATGGAGTCCCAGCTGTCGGTGCTCACTCCTAGACCTTGTACAGTCATGATGCACTCGTTGGTAGTGTCGTGGAGGAACTTGATCGCTGATGCCTGATCGTTGTTGATTGTCGGTTGGGAGAGCAGTCTGCTTAACGTTGCGTTTATCAGCAGACGAGGGTTTTCATATCGATCCTTGACCACCGCCCATACAGCCTCGTAATCATTTGCCGATGCTGTGAAGTGCCGAATTAGTCCTTCCTTCAAGAACCACATCTTTTGGCAAGCTGGAATTGGTTGTTTGTCGACCAACTCCATAAATAGATCGTGGAACTACCTCCACTTGTGGTAGCTGCCATCGAATTTTGGTAGTTCAACCTTGGGAAGTTTTAGACCTGATGTCGTCATATTGGCTGTTTGCCTGTTGACTGCTGTTGGAGAGGCTTGCATAATTGATGCCGCTGATTCTCGAGCCATATCTTGAAGCTGCACAATCTGTACAGTGATTGCTTGCTCAATCTGGGCAAAACCCTCGTAGTCGTATGAGCTGGGCTCATCAGATAACCAGATCCTTTGGTGCAGGTCCTGGGCAGATTTCCAATGCGTTTCTACTGTCTTCGCCTGCATTGCATAATAGTGCGACGTTTGTTGTGTCACACTATTAAGCACTTGGCTAAGTAGTTTGCTAGCTGTGTCTATTGACTTCTTTTGTTTGTCAATTAGTGAGCATAGCTGACTTGACGGACTTCTGGAGGCAGCTATCACGGTGCTTGATTCGCTTTGTCTGGTGGCTAGCTGCGGCGACCGTACTGTTTTGAGTACCTCCGGTGCAGCCTTTGAGGCTGATGCTGCCTAGAGACGTTTGAGGGCCTGTACTGCTCTGTCCATCTCATCGCGTGCTTGTCGGTATTTCGTGCGAATTGCAGTGTGTAAATCCTTCACGAAATATGGGTGGTCGACTTCCTTGCCATGTTGGTCGCGGATGGTATTGTCGAGTTTGTCAAACTGTACCCACAATTCATCCAGCTCCTTGGCTTGTGTTGTTATGACATCTATTGTTCTGCGCTCTTGTGGCGCCTTCTTGTAATTGGCTATAGCTTTTTGTAGAGCCAGTGCAAGTTCATCTTGCCTCAATGATAGTTCATCCATTCCCATGATGCTGACGTATCGTGTCTTTGAATGCTATGTGCAGGATTCGTTGTTGTCGTCTGCTGGTTACCGGCTAATGCTGACTTGATTGTTGTCGTCTGCTGGTTACAGGACACTTGATAGCTTGATGATGTATATGATGTCTGAAGTCTTCTGCAGGTTTCTAGCTTAGGACTTGATTGATGAATGTGGATACTACGTTGGTAGCTGTTTGCTGCCTACTGAAGGATGTTTCAATGAGCAGTGGATCGATGGATACTTGGCACTTGAACCAGTTATCCTTTCCGTCTGATACTCAGAAGGTTGCAAACGTCGGGGTCACCAAAATGTTAAACTAAAATTAACAGCTGAATTTCAACAACGGTTCTTGTACCGAGTTGATTATAAAGTTGATACCAGGCACGTAAACCTTGGTATCGTTGAAAAAGGACCTAATGTCAACAGCGGTGCTTGTACCGAGTTGATGGTGGGTTTGACAACAGGCACATAAACCTTGGTGTCGGAGAAGGAGAATCAATCAATGTTAAGTTAAAATGAAAAGACTCACAGTTAACTGTTACTGATTGACTGACTTTTGGATGTGCCAATCGTGGGTATTTATTCATTTTTCTATATACATATATTACATATAATTTGGCTATACATATTAGGTATTATTGAATTGACAGCATAACCATGAAATGTGCATTATTGACAAATTTGCAAGCTGGCCTTGAATTGAGTTTTTCAGCGTATTGCACTTGATGTCATGTTTCATCCAGTGCAATGCCTTCGCTGATGTAGTATATATTGGAGTTTTTGTCAACAATTCAAATTCCATCGTTAAGCTGGCAAGGTTTGCTTAACACAAGCCTAATTGTATGCAAAAGAAGATGTTATGCATTAAAAGTTTGAATGTTACATACCTCCCAATGAGGTTTGCACATCAACTGTTAATGCAATTAACAAACACTTTAGAAAAAAATGGACAAATTGAAGCAATGAATGTTGGCGTTTTTAGAGGTTATGCGTTAGTTAAAGAATATAAGCTAACTTACCTAACCAAACAACATTATCAACCGACAAACTCGCCTAACCAAACAACATGATAAAACTAACTAACACAAACATGGTCTCAGCACAGGAATGTGTACAACACAAATTATATAAATAGCACTAGCCAAGCATTGTCACAGTTAGCTTTAAGAGATTGAAATAAAGAACCCATACAAGTGCCAAGTAAGTGTATTTCGTGTTCCTTGTAACTAAATCTAAATCATTTAGAATTTAATTCGATCGTAAACAAGAAAAAGTTAGAGATAAAAATGGAAGGAGTTTACTACTAAAGACACTTGACAGCAAATTTGTTACCGCTTCACACATTTCACGAAAAAGGATTAAAATTTCATTTTGTCGCAGACTGTAAAGTTTTAATTAAAGCTAAATCGGAAATAGAGCAGCAGCAAAACTATGTAATGCTTTATTTAAAGTAGAGATGTATATGAAAAAAGCTTATATGACTGATTCGAATAAATTATGGGGCCATGTAAACAAAGAAAACTTGAGCAAAAGGAAAGCTGAAAATATGGTGACTGGATTTGCCAAACTGAGAAAAAAAATTTATTGTGTACCTTGTGTGATAGGCAAGCAAGCTGAATTGTCATATAAGAAGAAAAGGGCGGAAACAACGAGAATTTTGGAAATATTGCACACTGATGTCTGTGGACCGATTTCAACACACCTTCACACCTTCACAATTGAAAATCTGAGAAGCTATCAAGGAACAGAATATTTATTATGCAAAAAAAAATATTTTATAAAGTAAATGGGGTGGAATTGGAGACAATTAGTTATTGCCCAAAGCATTCGGGTGCGAAAATTTCTAGGCAAGTTAATATAGTTATAATCATAATATTGAGCAAATAAATCTGTCGATATTCAAAATTGCCGCTGAACCAAAAACGTACAACGAATTGCACAAAAGGTCTGCAGTGCAGCTAAGGTTGACGAAATTAATCCCTTGAAGAAGAACAACACTTTTCAAGTAGTTCAGCGAACTCCTGACATGAATGCGATTAGCTGTCGATGAGTCTTTTAGCTGAAACCGAGGTTAGAACGGGAAACCACGCACCTATCCATCACAACTTGCTGCTAGAGAACGTCAACAAGAATATGGTATATATTTTGAAGAAGCCTACACACCAGTATCTAGACTGGTAGGGATTCGTACAGTGATGTCTATTGCAATTTTCTAAGGCTATGAGAAAAGCCAATTGGACGTGAAAACGGCGTTTTTAAATGGTGAGCTCCGAGAAACAGTTTTTATGGAAGTACCCGATGGCATGAACATTAAGAAAAGCACCATTCTTGAGTTACGCAATTCCCTTTATGGACTTAAGCAGTCTTCTCAATGTTGGTATACAAAGTTTCATGACACTGCGTCAAAAATTGGTTTAGTCCGATGATTATTGCATTTACGTAAGAAAACCAAAAGGTTTAGTATTATATTTAGTATCATACGTAGATTATATTTTGTTGAATAGTGAAGATAAGAATCAACATATAGAAATTAAGAAATGCATTAGAGTTTGATACATTTCTTGGAATTGGTAAATCGTTTAAAAAAGAAAAATTTTGTTTCAAAATGTAAGAGAAAAAGGTTGTAATGCAATTGTTAAATTATTTAAAGATGAAATATTATAAAGCTGAACCAGGAATTAAGCTCGAAATTAATCCAAGCAATAATATTAATGTACCCTAATGTACCGACATTAGGGTGCATTATCTTAACTTAGTCGCTTTCAAAATATACCAGATGAAGCCCCAATTGTGAATTAACTTATACAAAATGCTACAATGCCCAATCTTTAGTGGGTTTTGTGGATGCAGACGAAAACGCCCATAAATGGACAAGTGGATACCTATTTAAAGTTTTCGGTAATAAAGTCAGCTGGACGTCTAAGAAAAAGCAGGTGTGTGTGTGTATAAGAAAGAGTACGTAGTTGGTTGAAATTTAGCGAGAGAATTGAATATTAAATTAGTCCTCCCCCGTGTTTTAATTAGAATTTTAAATAAAAATTTAAACATTTTATTAAAAGGCCAAAAATTAAAAATTTATGCTTCGAAATTGAATTGAAGTATCTATTCATCAGAAATCTATTAAAAACTAAGTACAACAAAAAAAATATGTATATACTATAAAAATTATAATTAAATAAGGTCTAGTCGAAGGTCTATAATGCTAGTACCAGTAAATATATGAAAATAGAAGAAACTCACCCATAAAAAATAAAACAAAAACAACACCAAATACCAACAAAAAACAAAAAATAGGGCTGAGCGACGCTACTGCCAAAAATAAATTTTCTGTGTTTTCTGTTGTTGTGATGAACTTGCCGATCCCTCACACAGTGCGCAATAAAATCAGATACCTATAAACACACCCTCTCCTTTAACGTGCAGGAATTGGATGTTCTAAGGCATTAAAAAATGCACTAACGGATGTCGTAAACAATTACTTCCTATTCAAGATATTAGCAAATAATGAAGTACGAGTTCAATTGAATGCTTTGAAAACATATACACAAATCATTCAAACACTAAGACAAATAGGTACAAAGTTATACACATTTAAAAGTAAAAATGAAAAGGTGTATAAAGGGGATTTTCGTGATATGCACCTTTCCGCAAACTTAGAATAAATGAACAATGAGCCTTAGCGAAAAAGGTCACAAAGTTTGCATATCTAACACAACCAAAAGGACAACAAAATAACGTTATATCTATTTATCCTAGAAATTTAAACAATTACCATCAATAATAAGTATACTATACGAGTATATGTGATTATTTAGGCTACAACCATTTCATATAATTACAGCTTTATATATAATTACAGCGGTTAATTCTTGGTTTACTCTTTTTTTATTCACAATGGACAAAAAAATGTCTTGGCAGCAATTCTGTTTGAGCCGCTAAACCATAAGCGAATACAAACAGCTTGTCTTAACTAAACGGCCCATTTGTACAAGGTCTGTTCAAAACGTATCGCGAATTTTGAATTTTCGCGGCCTACGGATGTTCGATTTTCGATCTTTTTGTGTCGTTATGTTGGTACTTGGTACCATTTTGAATGTGCAGTCAGCTTTTGACAGCTATTGTGCGTGGACGTGTTTTAGCTTGTCTCCGATTTTTGTTTATCTCCTCAATCGTGGCGTAGCATCGTCCTTTCAGGTGCCTTTTCAGTTTCGGGAACAAGAAAAAGTCACAGGGGGCCTGGTCTGGGGAATACCGTGGATGCGGCATTATTAAAGTGTTGTTTTTGGCCAAAAATTCACGCACAAGTAATGATGTGTGAGCAGGGGCATTATCATGATGCAAAAGCCAATTTTTGTTCTTCCACAAATCCGGGCGTTTCTGGCGGATTGCTTCTCGCAAATTGCGAATTACTTGAAGTTAATATTCCTTATTGACCGATCTATACTGCGGCAATAATTCCTAATGCGTGCTACGTCACCCTCCCACCGCAGAGCTTTGGTTCTTCCAAATCTAGGCGGCCTTCCAGGTGCATAATGTCAGAAATGACAACAGCCGTTATAACCTGTTGCCGATCACCGTACGCCTTTGCCGCCGTCGCCACAGTCGCCGCAACACCGACTCAGTCGACGTGCCGACGCCAACCTGTGCAAGCGACGCCGGCGTACCACCAACTGAGAGACGCCTCCACATAATCGACCAGACGACGTCCACGCGTTTCCTCATAGTTTCGGGTTCAATGGTCTCCTTACTCCCGAGGAGAACAGTTGCCCGCATGTTGCAGCGGAAAGACCACACGCAGTACGCCGCCAACTCATCGCCGATCGTCACATATGGACAGCTCACGATGAAACTCCACCTTGCCCTGCGGCGACTGTTCACTATGGACTCCTGATAGACATGAGGGGACGACGCACCGTGGACCCTCTCACCTATATCGCGGCAATGGGTCGCATTGACCCAGCGCTTCCTGCAAATCGCTTCACCAGCAGGGATCATGGCCACGGTACCAGACTTACCGGTACAGCACCTCAACGACACTGAGGGTCCCCTGTTTTCGAGCGCCCCCGTAGACTAATCGGTGAACGACTCGCTGCAGCCAAAGAAGAGTCCGCCGTGGGCTAGTCCGCTGCACATGGTACCAAAGCCGAATGAAAGCTGTCGAGCCACTGGCGACTACCGCCGCTTCAACACGTGCACCTTGCCAGATCGGTACCCATTGCCGATCATCGAGGGCCTGATCCAGGAGAGCCGGGGAAAAGTACTCTCTGTAATCGACCTACAGAAAGCCTTCTACAAAATCGCGGATGCCAAAGCTGAATCCCGAAAACGGCTGTCACAACGCCATTCGGCCTCTTCGAGTTCGTGGGTATGCCATTAGACCTGCGCAATTACGCGCAAACGCTACAGCGGGTAATTAATGATCTGCTGAGGAAACGCCGTTATTTAGACGACCTGCTCATCGCATCTGAGACGCATGACCAACACCTACACCACTTAAGCCAACTGTTTGAGACACTGAAAGCGGCAAATCTGCACATCAACCTGGACAAATGTCAATTCGGTTCTCAGTAGGTTATCTTTGCTTCTGACCATCGATATATAGAATTCGAATTGAACTTCCCAGAATCTCTAGTTCAGACGTATAGAAATATACAGAGAACCGACTGGGGAAAGTATAGGAAGAATCTCAGGGCCTCACTGCCAAGGAATCCCCCGTCTGACCCCACAGACCCTATGGAATTAGACAGACTGATTAATTAGGTAACTAGGGCCTTGAATAGTTCACTGTCAGCCGGGTGCCCGGTTGTAAGACTGAGAGGCACGAACAAACCACTTTGGTGGTCAATGGATCTAGGCCTTCTCCGGAAGCCCAATAGGCGACTATTCAACAAGTCGAAAACTTCGGGTCTGCCCTCGGACTGCGAAGCCTCGAAGGCTGAGCTAAAAATATACAAGAAAGCAACCAGAACCGCGCAACGAGAGTCCTGGCAAAATTATTGTAGGGATGTGGAAGAAAAATCGGAAGCAGCTAGACTACGAAGAATCCTAGCGATGGCACCACACAACCTGGGCTACCTAAAGGGTCCGGGTGATATGTGGAGCGAATCGAGCGTGGAATCTTTGGCTCTTCTCTTAGATACGCATTTTCCAGGCAGTAGCACAGTGGAGGGTGATAACTCGACATCTAGGGGCAGGCAGTCTGAGATAGGAAACGCGATAGTTACAGTCGAGAAAGTTGAGTGGGCCATAAATACGTTTGGTCCATAGAAATCTCCGGGTCCGGATGGAATTTACGCAGAAGAATTACAACAATCACTGGACATAATTTCGCCCTGGATTGTGACTGCAATTAGAAGCTTTCTTAACCTGGGCTATATTCTGCTAATATGGAGAGAAACGAAGGTTTCCTTCATATCCAAAGCGGGCAGGTCCTCACATGTAAATCGTAAAGACTTCAGACCAATCAGTCTCACGTCTTTCCTCCAAAAATCATTGGAGAGATTGATGGATGCTACACTTTAAGCAGACAGGTATGCACAGGTACCGCTCAGGTAGGAGTTCTCTCCCCACTCCTCTGGAATTTGACGGTAAATACCTTACTGCTAGCCCGAGAGAGGAGGGTTGCCACGTCATCGCCTACGCTGACGATTTGGCAACTGTGATTACAGGGAAATATCCAAACACTCTTATGGATATTTTGCGCTATGGCATGGCCACGCTTACTTGTTGGACTGAAACAAGGTTATAAGGAATGAATCCGGAAAAACTGGAGTTAATCTTCTTCTCTATGAGAAATAGGTCTGCTACGGTCTCCCGCTAATATACAAAGGTGTGGCAATTCCGATGAAGGAGACAGTCAAATATTTGGAACTAGTACTAGATTGGGAGCTTACCTGGAAACCGAATATTCAGGAAAGAATTTGGGTCGAATATTGCTTGAACACTTGTAAAAAAGCGGTCGGAATCCGGTGGGGGCTATCCACACTGGCTGTACATTTCAGTGGTCAAACCTATATTGCTATATGGAATACTAGTATGGTGCCCCGCCACTCAGAAACAAACCTATTAGAAGCTTTTGAGCAAGCTCCAAAAAACGGATTTTCTGAGCATTTATTGCGCTTTAAGGACCACCCCAACTAAAGCATTAGAAGTGATACTCATTACATTAGATCTGGTAAGGAAACAAGTGGGCGCCGCATCAGCGATAAGGCTTAAATATTGGGCGTTAGGGTATGATCGGCAGATTGGCCACTCGACTATCGTTCATACCTCGAGTAGTTGTATCCAAAGTATTGACCACTTTTAATACTCAACTTTCTTCCGCACTTCCAGACACATATTCTATGCAGAAGAGAGTGGCAAACACTCGTGCCATATGCTTACTCAGCCTACATGTCACTTCCAAACTATTATGGGAAATGAAGTCGCGGTCAAATTGGCGCATAAAGGATCTGTGACTAATTTCACTGGCACAGAAATTGTTCTTTCCGTTGATTTTGCTGCCGTCACTAATAAAGTTTCGGTTGCCTAAGTAGCTGACAAGCGCCCTAAGAGCTCTTATTTCTGGTAGAAAAACAAGGATTCTCTTTGTTATGAAGGGGAGCCAAGTAACTTTGTGATTCCATTGTTTTGCAAATTATACGAGCACGTCGTAATTGTGTCGTGCAGCCAGATTTATTGTACTGAGCAGGAACACACACGCCCGTAAAGATGTGAAGTTGTGTTGGCCGTATAAGCAGCAAACAATTTATATTCTTATTGCTTTAAAATAACACACTTGATTTAAAGTAACACTATATTTTTATTATCAACTATAATTCTTTTCTCAATTTTCTTCATGATTACAACTTGAAGAATGTGGGTATCAGTCAAACCTTCTTGGTTGCGAGTTAATAACGAACTACTCGTGGTCACGCAGTATTGCCGACTGAGCTCTCCTGCTCTCCTGAGTCGGCACTGACACCACAGCAAAAAAGATGGCTGCGGCCTGCCGTACGACTTTGGCGGTACCCAAATGAGGGGAATTCTCTCCGCACTGAGTCCCGCTCAGAGTCTCATGGTGACTGTGAGCAGGCAGCAGCCATCGTCAGGAGGGCTCCGGCGCGAACATGCCGCCCCCTTGCAGTATTGCAAGAGAGATGACGACCTATTCCCGCCGGTTCCCATCCTGCTGCACCCCTTACCTGAACGCCTCTCTCCTGCGCCGCGATGATAGCTGCAGGAATGCCCTGCATACGGCGATGGTGTGTCCCCAGCACTTACACATCTCGCACGGGCGTTGTGGAGCCGCTTCCGGGTGCGAGACTGCCGTTGCTGCGGATGTTGCACGAGATGGCGCAGCTGCCACTGTGGCACGGGGTTTCGCAGCCACCACTGGGGCGCGGGACATTGCAGCCACCACTGGGGCGCGGGATGTCGCAGCCACCACTGGGGCGCGAGACATCGCAGCCACCACTGGGGCACGGGACATCGAACGTGAGGCACGTGGCGCAACGGTGGTGCGGACGCTCCCTGGCGTTGACCCCTGATTGTGACGGCGGTGGACGCTCATCGGCCCCATCGATGGCGAACACGCTGCAGGTGGTGCAGATCGGGCTCGGGTGCGCAATGGCGCAGCTGCCGCTGTGGTGCTGGATGCTGTCGTGACATCGCGGGCGCGGGACGGCGCCGCTGCCCCCAGATTGCTATATGATGTCGACCCCTGTAGCATCATGGGGGCTGGGAACACCCACTGCACCTTCGGAGCACAAGCAAGGCACGGCCCGATGTAGCCTCTTCCCCGCCAGTCAGCACAGCACGATGGGAAGGTCTGTGGAAAATCAAATTTATAATTAGTCATGGGCTTACGAGAAGGCTAATAATAAAAGTTAGGACGCTAATAGTAGGAGAAGTAAGGGGGTCAAGACTACGTAGAGTACTACAACTTTATCCCGTAGCAGAGCCAGGCGAGATCTACTACTACCGTTTTACGAGGAAGACTAAGGATTCCATGGAAGAAACGAGGAGGTATATATAAAAAAAAGAAAAACTACAAACTAGAGGCTACGAAGAACGGGACTAGCTACAGAAACGGCCAAAAGACCGGATGCTGGGATTACTCAGCCTGCACTCCCGCTCGAGGGAGTAGAACCATCTTGGTGACGGGCCTTGTAACGATTCCGCGTGCTGTCCGCACTTTCGCGACTCGCACCCTACCGTCTGAGTCCGGGTGGACCTCAGTGATCCTTCCCAATCGCCATTCGTTGGGTGGAACGTGGTCATCCTGTAATACCACCAGATCTCCTTTAGCTGCATTTTCTTGGATGGTCTTCCACTTTGTCGTGCGCGGGCACTCCAGAAGATACTCATGTTTCCAGCTGGGAGAGAACTTAAAGCCTACGCCATCGATTAAGAATAGAAAGAAAAGAGGTGGTCTCCTCCGAGGCGGCTGGTGCAAGAAGTGTACTAGAAAGTGCCCTGGGGTAAGTGGTTGGAGGTCGTCGGGATCGTCACTGAGTGCGCTAATCGGTCGAGAATTCAGACATGCCTCAACGCGGGCTAATACCGTCGCCAACTCCTCATACGTATACCGGATCTGCCCACCAATTCGTTTGAAATGGTGTTTGAAGCTCTTTACTGCGGCTTCCCACAGTCCTCCCATATGGGGAGCGTTTGGAGGTATAAAATGCCATTTCAATTGGTGAAACCAATGCTGCGTGGTTGCTTGATCCTTAGCTTCTCGGATCACACGTGCGAACTCCATGCGTACTATCTTTTCTGCTCCCACAAAATTCTTTCCGTTGTCGGAATAAATGTTAGCCGGACAACCCCGTCGCCCAATGAACCTAGACAGGGCGGCTAAAAAGGCCTGGGTAGTTAAATCCGTGGTAGCTTCTAAATGGGCGGCCTTGGTGGCGAAACACACAAAGATGCACACGTAGCCTTTTGTCATTTTATACCCCCGCCCTTGAAACGTTTTAATTTCAAAAGGACCCGCAAAATCAACCCCCGCGGTGGCGAAAGGACGAGACAGGGTGGTGCGTTCAGGGGGCAAAGGCGCCATGATCTGGCTCAATCTACGTTTCTTTTCTACCAGGCAAGTTTTACACCGTAAAATATTGAGTTCGAAAGAGCCGAAGCATAAGCTGATTTCCCCCATGCCACGAGATTTGATGGATGAACTCAACGAGCAGTCGTGTAAACTGTCCGTGGTCCGGCAAAATTTGTGGGTGCCGTTCGGAGAACGGGATCTGAGTGGAATGCGCTAGGCGTCCGTTCACTCGAATCGGCCCATCTGAATGAAGGAAGGGGTTCAAGGTGAGCAGAGGACTCGAATTGGAAATGGGTTGCCCGTTTTGCAGGCAACCATACTCCTCGGGGTAGTACATCTACTGCGTTATGGTCGTTACGAGAAGTGTAGCGGCAACTATCTCTGCAGTGGTGATAGGCGATCCCGGAGGTGGGGCGTGGTCACGTAGCTTTCGCGTAGCGTATCAAGAAAAGCGCTGGATATAGCAAACGACCCGCAGTGCTCGCGGCAACGATGAGAAACGCAGCATCAAGTCGTCATGGTGTTTGACCTGGATTGTATGCGTAGCAACGTTGCGCTGTTCCTCCAGGGCGTCCGGGCTAGCGTTTTTCGAAGGCTGAGGCCAGGAATTTGAGTCGTGAGTAAGCCATCCCGGACCGTTCCACCACAAATGGTTGTGAACGAGCGCTGCTGGAGTTACCCCCCGACTGGCGAGGTCAGCTGGATTGTCTGCCGACTTGACATGTCTCCAGCATTCCACACCTACTTTGCTGGAAATGGTGGTAACCCGATTAGCTACGAAGGTTTTCCATGTATGCGGGGATTTATGGAACCAAGCCAAAACTATGGTCGAATCCGTCCAACAAAACAAGTTGCCGGAGGTGACTCCCACCCTTGTCCGAAGTGCCGCTACCAACTCGGATAACAATACCGCGCCACAGAGTTCTAAGCGGGGTAAGCACAACGTCTTAAGAGGTGCTACCCGCGATTTAGCCACTAATAAGTGGGACGTGACAGTATCGCCGCACTGGCATCGCACATACAGCCGTGCGGCGTATGCCGCTTGCGAAGCATCGCAAAACGCATAGAACTGGATATCTACATCCGGTGCAGACCCCACCCAACGCGGAATACGAATCTGCGAGATGTCGTCATATACCCCTAAAAATTCCCCGCAACGACTGGATGAGGCGAGGGTCAGCGATTCGTCCCAGTCAGTTTTGTCCCCCGAAAACTGCTGCATCAAGATCTTGGCCACGATCACAACAGGTGCCAGCCATCCGGCTGGATCAAACAGTTGAGTTATAATCGATAGCACCTTGCGTTTGGTGGCTCGTGGGTCGAGACAAATGGGCTGAAGGTGAATGTAGAAATGGTCAATCTTTGCGTTCCACCGGATTCCTAATGTCTTAGTTAGTCTAGCTTCATCCAGCTTCAGAAAGTCCTCTCGGAGCAAGTGGTCCGGAGGCAAAGAGAAGAGAATGGCTTCCGTGTTAGCTGTCCACTTTCGCATGGAAAAGCCGGCAGAGTGAAGTGCACGGAGAAACTCATCGCGAGTCTGTATCGCTACGTTCACATCATGTGTGCCGACCAAGGCGTCGTCCACATACATACATTCACGCAATACCTGGGCTGCTAGGGGTAGATCCTCCTCGACATCCGTCGCGAGCTGTTCTAATGTCCTAATCGCTAAGTAGGGTGCACAGTTGACTCCGAAGGTAACCGTTTGTAACTCGTAATCGGAGACTGGCGCTGCAGGAGAGGCCCTAAAAACAATTCGCTGGTACGGGGTGTGCTTTGGAGCTACTCTAATCTGCCGATACATCTTTTGCAGATCCCCATTAAAGACGAACTGAAACATTCGCCATTGCACGATAAGTTGTGTCAAGTCAGCCTGCAAGGTGGGACCCGTATATAGGACATCATTCAAGCTGAGGGTACTGGTGGTTGCTTGAGATGCATTGAACACCACTCGCAACTTGGTGGACGTACTCTCGGGTTTCATTACCGCATGATGAGGCAAATAATAGTGAGCAAGAGCGCCTGACGGTGGAGGCGGGACTTTGATCATATGATCAAGAGTCAAGTACTCCTGTACCACGGAATCATATTGGTCTTTCTGCTCAGGGTTACGAAGTAACCTGCCTTCATTGCGCTCGAACTGCTTTAACGCAATGTGCCGAGAAGCCCCAAGCGACTCCTCAGGCAGGTGCCTTGATTTGAATGGTAGTTCTACTACATACCGCCCAGAAGACCCTCTGTAAGTGGTCCGGGAATACAAATCCAGGCAAGCCTGGTCACCGGGCGACAACGGTTTCTCCCTAGGTGGTTCCTCCACCTCCCAGAATCTCTGCAAGAGCTCTTCGACCGGGTGGCCGGTCTCAACTTGTACTCTGGCACAGAATGTCTGTGTCGAGTTCTCAGGCATGGGTCCTGTGAGGATCCACCCAAATACAGTTTCCTGTGCAATTAATGACCCAATAACGTCACGTTTCAACCCATCAAGCATCACCATCGGGCATAAATCACCCCCTATCAAAATGTCAACTTGTGAAGAGTTTGAAAGGCTTGGATCAGCCAGTCGTAAGCCGGCCAATTGGGCATATTGTGGCTATTACGGAGTGGTGTTGAGCGGTTCCCCGCAGGCTCCCGCGCGTGATCCGCTCGGCAGACATCAGAGACCGCCTCCAAAGTTTGGAACCGTTTCGAGAGGAACTCCTCCATCGCCACCCAAGTCGGTATATCCGCATGATCTGCAAGGGACTGCTCCCAACGAGAACGGGTCCTCTCCGGAAACCGAATGGAACTCCAGTATATACAAATTGGATCCCAACAGCATACATCCACCGACAGCTCCTGCAGCGCCATAATGCAGTTGCTAACTTCCCGCTGCAGTCTTTTTAGCTCCGACCCACTTTCTTTACCTATGGTACGCATCGTAAATAAGGACTTCAGCTGACAATTAATGAGCTTGCGCCGATTTTCGTACCGGGCAGTAAGCCTCGCCCACGCGTGATCAAAGCCGCTATTGGTCAATTGACATTGGTCCACGATTTCTCGCGCCTCCCCCCTAGTCTTTGCCGTTAGGTGGTACAGCCGCTCGATGTTAGATAGACGAGCGTTCCGAAGGAATAGCGCCGTGAACATATCACGGAAGGTGATCCACTTGGAGTACTCCCCCCCGAAAATCTCAATATCACAGGGAGGCACCGGGATACTATGGGATTGAGAAGACAGCTCAGCAGACGCCTCGGAAGGCACCGCTGGAGATACGGTCAGGGATTGCATTAGACCACTGATCCGAGCATGACCCTGTATATACATGGCAAAACTTGCTGCGAATCGTTGCCGTATGGACTCTTTAATGGCTGTGCGTTTTTCATCTAAATTCGCTTCAATGACCGCTGCAGCCTTCGCCTCCTTCAACGCCTGCCATAAGTATTGTTGTGAGTTAGAACCATACTACCTACGTGTAGTTTACTCACAGCACCGACTCCTAATAGATGCCACACTATGTTAAATTAGCATGTGCTAAAACGGTGCTATAATAAGGCATACTTCTAGGGTTTAAGTATTTCAAGTTAATGTGATCTGTGCAACGTTATTATGTAAGCTTTTAGGGTGTTACAGTTCCGCAGTCGAGTCGACGAGGGCAGCATAGTGCACCGTCGCCACTTTTGAAGTGGGTCAGTTGGCTTGACCAACTGACACCAATTAACAGGTGCAGAACTGGAACACCAGAAAGGTCAGTTCACAGACTGAGATAGGTTTTTAAAAATAGTATATAAGCATTAGGTTTCGTAAGAATAAATCTCTTCTTGTGTTGTGAAACTGTAAAGTAATAAGTGTTTAACTTCAACGTTAGGGCTCTTAAGTTTTCAGCACGCTCCCGAAGAACTGCGACAGGACGTCCCCAACCAGGCAAGGACACGAGATCTCCAACATTTTGGCGCAGCCGGTAGGATCCAACGTCGAGTGCCAGGAAAAGAGCACTCCTACGCGGGAATCCACCAATAGGAAACCATCAGGATAACCATCCCAAAGGAGGGCAATGGAGGGAACGAAAATGGTGAGTATGTCTATGGTAGGACATTCTAGTATCTAAGTGAATTTTGTCGACGATTCTTCGGTGGCCGTGTGGGCGCTTTTGCGCCGGTCATGCAGAAGAAGCAGCATTGGGGCTGATTAGCCGCTGCAGTTAGGTGACAATAGGTCGATTCAAAAGAAAAATTTTTTACTTACGGTCAGGTTGTATAGTGTTGTTCCACTGAGATTAGGCTCATACTTTTTAATACATTTTGTTTCAGCATTCTCGGGGAATGTGGGACGTGTCTGTTTATTCACGGATTTTGCGTTATTGAATTGCGAACTTGTGTATACCGGTTGGTTTGGTTCGGAAAGAACGTGCCACGGTATAGGGTTCGTACGGTTATGATAGGGGATTTGTGTTTGTTTGTCGGTAGGGACATTTATACGATTCAATTTATATTGTTTTGAAATCAAAATAAAGATTGATTTAAATATTTGGCATTTTGAGTCTAGGGTATTAGGTGAAGAGGTGCAGACAACATGTGTTGTTGCATTAAAGTTTTTTGTAGTTCAGAAACTACAATTTGCGTAGCAATGTTGAAGATAACAGCTAAATGCTGCTATTATGTGGCGCATACGTTACGGGTTTATTTTTAAATACGGATTCAAACTTCCGGGAATGAATCAAGACACTTCTGCCGGTAAAGCAAATTTCGGTTTTTACAAACATATGGCCTTTTTTATGGATTTTTGAGAGAATTAAAAGATGGTGAGAGGAAATCAAGGAGTATCTGTGAGGAAGTCAAGAACCAATTTGCACTGATGGAAGGACTTAATGGACGCCGTTAGACAGCGGATTTGAAACTTGAGATGGAGGATAAGTAAAGAAAGAATATAAACATAGAATTTACGGTGGAATGTTTTTTTTTTTTTTTTTAAATAAATTTGTATTTATCAATAAGTAGGATGGAATAAAATATTGGGATAAGTTAATAACAAGTTTTACCAATTATTGGATTTTTATTTGTAATTGGGATACGACATCTGTTCTGGCATTTGGGATATGACGAAGGAAGCGCAAGGATTACTGCTGAGACAGGAACAAATTGGCGAAACGATTGAAAAGCTGGTCCGTAACTTTAAGAAAGACGGCAGGTTACGTAAGGACAACGTGTATTATCGCAAGCGAATAACACAGTTGCAAGATCTGGGGAGAGAGTTCAACAATAATCATGGACTATTGTTGCCTCACGCAGTTGAGTACGGCAAGGGAAAATATTTTGCGGAAAAATACGCAGACTACATAAATAGTCTGGTCAACGAATGGGCAGATACATTCAGCTCTGTATTAGAAGGACTAGGGCAACAAACAGTGAGTTCGGTTTCGCCAGAAGAGGAAGTAAGGAACAGATTAAAATCAATACAGTCAGAGGTGAAACTGTTTACTGGGAAAATAGTTGACCAGTTCGAAGCGAGTACGAGCAGAGAAGAGGATCAGAAATTGTAGGAAGGATAGCAAAGCAAGGAAGAACAGCGCGTACTACCGCAAGCGCATAACGGAGTTGGAAGCATTGTTGAATGTATTCAACAGCAACAACGAGGAGTTGTTAAAATTTAAGGACTGTTGTGGTGACAAGGAATACTTCACCAAGGATTACGCGTTACACGTCAACGGTTTGACACGAGACTGGTTGACTAAATTCAAGTTGGATTTAGAAGAGCTGGAGGCACAGGAGGATAGTCCTAGTTCGCAGGAGGACAGGGCTCGAGACAAGCTTAGGTCTCTGCAAACTGAGGTGAAATTGTTCGCAGAAAAAATTGTTTGAACAATTGGAAGCGGCCACCAGCAAGAGTGAAGCCCAGGTACTCTGGTGATTAGCGAGAGACGGTGGAAACCTGTCAACTCTGGAAGCAGCAGACCAAGCGTTAGCTACTATTCAGAGTCGGACGGAAGAAAAATTTTTCCAAGTCTTCAAAGATACTGAGGAATTGAAGATAAATACGGAGTTCCTTGAAAATAAAACTAGAGTACTTTCTAGGCAACTCCGGGAAACTGAGGAAGCCGCATCGCATCTGGAGAAGGAAAACTTGGAGCTCAAAAGAATCGGGGCAATTACTAAGCCAGCAAGAGTGAGATCGGCTTCAACTTCTCAAATTCAAACGCAGACAGTATCAGCTCTGCCACCAGAAGTTCGCTGGCCGGAGTATTTAACTCCGGAAGGGATAGGTCGTGTGGTGAAGCCTACATTAAACTTGACTGGAGAGGGTGAAGCGGAGTTTTTATTTGACGCGTCGGAAATCGGTGTCGAGCCATTTACTCCAGGAAGTCCGATTAATAATAGAAATCGGGGTTATCCACCAAACGATCCAGAAGCAGTAACGGTGCAGCAAAGTCCCAATACAGTGGACGATATTTCGCCTGTACGGGCAAACGGTCGAAGACTCATAAGTTTGAGTCCGTCGCTAGTCAAATACATTTCAGATCCAAGGGGAGTGAATTTGGAAACCACCCAAAAGGATAACTCTCAAATTTTACCAGTAATAAGTAATACAGGAATACGTAAAATGGGTATCGAGGATATCTCCAAGACCGTGTCCAGGCTAGTACCTGTGTTTACTGGTGCTGTTTCAGAAGATTTACGGTCGGAACTCAGTAGGTTCATTCAAGGTTGTGAACTTGCAAAGCGAAGCATAAGCCCCGATGAGCTGCAGGACTTCTTTGACTGTGTTAAGCAAAGGTTATTTGGAGATGCGTACAACCTTGTGCTGCCAAAACAATTCACCAGTGTAAATGAACTTTACGGCCTTTTGAAGAAAACTTATCTTAAGGAGAGAACTCTGGAAGATATATCCCAGGAGATTAGAATCGGGAAACAACTGGCAGGGGAAGACATTCGCGCGTTTGCCAGGCGTTTGGAGTCACTTCGGATGTTGGCCCAAGAAGTAGTCTAAAATAAGTACGATGGCGTGGGTGATACCGCGTTATTGTACGAAGTTGACAAGTCAGTGTTAACGACTTTCGTAGTGGGGCTCCGCAATTCCGCTCTTAAAATTCATATGCTGAATAGCAAAACAGGAAATCTGGAGGAGTTGGTAGAAGAAGCAATTCGAGCGCAAGTCCTTGTGGAACGGAGTACGGCCGGATTAGGGGAGATACATATGTTGGAAAATAGACAGGACAATTTAACTGCCGCTGTCATGGATAGAGAAGTAAATAATTTCGTCCCAAACGTATACAGAGGAGCGTATAATCCCGGTATCTCCGACAGCAGAGCCGCGTATCAGAGAAATCCGCACAGGGGGGTTGTACAGAAGGCTCCCACATGTTCATTCTGCCATATGCCAGGCCATACAAGGGATGAATGCATTATACGCAAGAATACGCCCTATTGTATGGAGTGCCAAACATATGGTCATGAGGCAAGTAGGCAGTGTCAATTAGACAATAAATGGGATCAAAGTAGAAGGCAGCCAGCTACGAGGCGCCCAGATCCAACCTTAAGGGACAGCAGGGGCAGTAGCCCTAGAGTCAATTCTACGGAAGGAAATAACCAAGGAAGAAATCCTTTCAGCACTGGGAGTGGTCAGCAGCGGCCAAATTGGAATACTAGAGGAGGACAAAGGTTAGGCAACACCCAACAGGGGGTGAAATGTTTTTCATGTGGTCGGATGGGACATCGAGCTGCGGAGTGCAGGGATAGGCAGTTCCAACAGAGGAACCAGGGAAACTTCCAGCGGCCCAGTCGAGGCCAATAGACTGGAAAGCCAAAAGAAAGGAAGCAACCGTTAGGCCGAAGGTACGTGTGACTGGTAATGTAGGAAGTACAGTCCAGGAAAAGGAGGAGCAAGAGGCTCTCCAATACCACGTACCAAGAATTGTAAGAACAATGGTTCAAGTTACGGAGGAGCAAGAGTCTCTCCGGGAGAAAATTTTTGATTGCGCATTGATTTGGGTAACTGTGATGATTCTAGTACTTAGGTTAAGTTTCAATAAAATTAAAGTGTATATGCCAATCGCCGCGTACGTGGTACGGGGATGTATAGTTAAGGTATTAGCGGTAATTTTGAGGGAGTATAGGATTGTGAAGACAGCTCAGCAGACGCCTCGGAAGGCACCGCTGGAGATACGGTCAGGGATTGCATTAGACCACTGATCCGAGCATGACCCTGTATATACATGGCAAAACTTGCTGCGAATCGTTGCCGTATGGACTCTTTAATGGCTGTGCGTTTTTCATCTAAATTCGCTTCAATGACCGCTGCAGCCTTCGCCTCCTTCAACGCCTGCCATAAGTATTGTTGTGAGTTAGAACCATACTACCTACGTGTAGTTTACTCACAGCACCGACTCCTAATAGATGCCACACTATGTTAAATTAGCATGTGCTAAAACGGTGCTATAATAAGGCATACTTCTAGGGTTTAAGTATTTCAAGTTAATGTGATCTGTGCAACGTTATTATGTAAGCTTTTAGGGTGTTACAGTTCCGCAGTCGAGTCGACGAGGGCAGCATAGTGCACCGTCGCCACTTTTGAAGTGGGTCAGTTGGCTTGACCAACTGACACCAATTAACAGGTGCAGAACTGGAACACCAGAAAGGTCAGTTCACAGACTGAGATAGGTTTTTAAAAATAGTATATAAGCATTAGGTTTCGTAAGAATAAATCTCTTCTTGTGTTGTGAAACTGTAAAGTAATAAGTGTTTAACTTCAACGTTAGGGCTCTTAAGTTTTCAGCACGCTCCCGAAGAACTGCGACAGGACGTCCCCAACCAGGCAAGGACACGAGATCTCCAACATTTTGGCGCAGCCGGTAGGATCCAACGTCGAGTGCCAGGAAAAGAGCACTCCTACGCGGGAATCCACCAATAGGAAACCATCAGGATAACCATCCCAAAGGAGGGCAATGGAGGGAACGAAAATGGTGAGTATGTCTATGGTAGGACATTCTAGTATCTAAGTGAATTTTGTCGACGATTCTTCGGTGGCCGTGTGGGCGCTTTTGCGCCGGTCATGCAGAAGAAGCAGCATTGGGGCTGATTAGCCGCTGCAGTTAGGTGACAATAGGTCGATTCAAAAGAAAAATTTTTTACTTACGGTCAGGTTGTATAGTGTTGTTCCACTGAGATTAATACATTTTAATACATTTTGTTTCAGCATTCTCGGGGAATGTGGGACGTGTCTGTTTATTCACGGATTTTGCGTTATTGAATTGCGAACTTGTGTATACCGGTTGGTTTGGTTCGGAAAGAACGTGCCACGGTATAGGGTTCGTACGGTTATGATAGGGGATTTGTGTTTGTTTGTCGGTAGGGACATTTATACGATTCAATTTATATTGTTTTGAAATCAAAATAAAGATTGATTTAAATATTTGGCATTTTGAGTCTAGGGTATTAGGTGAAGAGGTGCAGACAACATGTGTTGTTGCATTAAAGTTTTTTGTAGTTCAGAAACTACAATTTGCGTAGCAATGTTGAAGATAACAGCTAAATGCTGCTATTATGTGGCGCATACGTTACGGGTTTATTTTTAAATACGGATTCAAACTTCCGGGAATGAATCAAGACACTTCTGCCGGTAAAGCAAATTTCGGTTTTTACAAACATATGGCCTTTTTTATGGATTTTTGAGAGAATTAAAAGATGGTGAGAGGAAATCAAGGAGTATCTGTGAGGAAGTCAAGAACCAATTTGCACTGATGGAAGGACTTAATGGACGCCGTTAGACAGCGGATTTGAAACTTGAGATGGAGGATAAGTAAAGAAAGAATATAAACATAGAATTTACGGTGGAATGTTTTTTTTTTTTTTTTTAAATAAATTTGTATTTATCAATAAGTAGGATGGAATAAAATATTGGGATAAGTTAATAACAAGTTTTACCAATTATTGGATTTTTATTTGTAATTGGGATACGACATCTGTTCTGGCATTTGGGATATGACGAAGGAAGCGCAAGGATTACTGCTGAGACAGGAACAAATTGGCGAAACGATTGAAAAGCTGGTCCGTAACTTTAAGAAAGACGGCAGGTTACGTAAGGACAACGTGTATTATCGCAAGCGAATAACACAGTTGCAAGATCTGGGGAGAGAGTTCAACAATAATCATGGACTATTGTTGCCTCACGCAGTTGAGTACGGCAAGGGAAAATATTTTGCGGAAAAATACGCAGACTACATAAATAGTCTGGTCAACGAATGGGCAGATACATTCAGCTCTGTATTAGAAGGACTAGGGCAACAAACAGTGAGTTCGGTTTCGCCAGAAGAGGAAGTAAGGAACAGATTAAAATCAATACAGTCAGAGGTGAAACTGTTTACTGGGAAAATAGTTGACCAGTTCGAAGCGAGTACGAGCAGAGAAGAGGATCAGAAATTGTAGGAAGGATAGCAAAGCAAGGAAGAACAGCGCGTACTACCGCAAGCGCATAACGGAGTTGGAAGCATTGTTGAATGTATTCAACAGCAACAACGAGGAGTTGTTAAAATTTAAGGACTGTTGTGGTGACAAGGAATACTTCACCAAGGATTACGCGTTACACGTCAACGGTTTGACACGAGACTGGTTGACTAAATTCAAGTTGGATTTAGAAGAGCTGGAGGCACAGGAGGATAGTCCTAGTTCGCAGGAGGACAGGGCTCGAGACAAGCTTAGGTCTCTGCAAACTGAGGTGAAATTGTTCGCAGAAAAAATTGTTTGAACAATTGGAAGCGGCCACCAGCAAGAGTGAAGCCCAGATACTCTGGAGATTAGCGAGAGACGGTGGAAACCTGTCAACTCTGGAAGCAGCAGACCAAGCGTTAGCTACTATTCAGAGTCGGACGGAAGAAAAATTTTTCCAAGTCTTCAAAGATACTGAGGAATTGAAGATAAATACGGAGTTCCTTGAAAATAAAACTAGAGTACTTTCTAGGCAACTCCGGGAAACTGAGGAAGCCGCATCGCATCTGGAGAAGGAAAACTTGGAGCTCAAAAGAATCGGGGCAATTACTAAGCCAGCAAGAGTGAGATCGGCTTCAACTTCTCAAATTCAAACGCAGACAGTATTAGCTCTGCCACCAGAAGTTCGCTGGCCGGAGTATTTAACTCCGGAAGGGATAGGTCGTGTGGTGAAGCCTACATTAAACTTGACTGGAGAGGGTGAAGCGGAGTTTTTATTTGACGCGTGTGTTTACTGGTGCTGTTTCAGAAGATTTACGGTCGGAACTCAGTAGGTTCATTCAAGGTTGTGAACTTGCAAAGCGAAGCATAAGCCCCGATGAGCTGCAGGACTTCTTTGACTGTGTTAAGCAAAGGTTATTTGGAGATGCGTACAACCTTGTGCTGCCAAAACAATTCACCAGTGTAAATGAACTTTACGGCCTTTTGAAGAAAACTTATCTTAAGGAGAGAACTCTGGAAGATATATCCCAGGAGATTAGAATCGGGAAACAACTGGCAGGGGAAGACATTCGGGCGTTTGCCAGGCGTTTGGAGTCACTTCGGATGTTGGCCCAAGAAGTAGTCAAAAATAAGTACGATGGCGTGGGTGATACCGCGTTATTGTACGAAGTTGACAAGTCAGTGTTAACGACTTTCGTAGTGGGGCTCCGCAATTCCGCTCTTAAAATTCATATGCTGAATAGCAAAACAGGAAATCTGGAGGAATTGGTAGAAGAAGCAATTCGAGCGCAAGTCCTTGTGGAACGGAGTACGGCCGGATTAGGGGAGATACATATGTTGGAAAATAGACAGGACAATTTAACCGCCGCTGTCATGGATAGAGAAGGAAATAATTTCGTCCCAAACGTATACAGAGGAGCGTATAATCCCGGTATCTCCGACAGCAGAGCCGCGTATCAGAGAAATCCGCACAGGGGGGTTGTACAGAAGGATCCCACATGTTCATTCTGCCATATGCCAGGCCATACAAGGGATGAATGCATTATACGCAAGAATACGCCCTATTGTATGGAGTGCCAAACATATGGTCATGAGGCAAGTAGGCAGTGTCAATTAGACAATAAATGGGATCAAAGTAGAAGGCAGCCAGCTACGAGGCGCCCAGATCTAACCTTAAGGGACAGCAGGGGCAGTAGCCCTAGAGTCAATTCTACGGAAGGAAATAACCAAGGAAGAAATCCTTTCAGCACTGGGAGTGGTCAGCAGCGGCCAAATTGGAATACTAGAGGAGGACAAAGGTTAGGCAACACCCAACAGGGGGTGAAATGTTTTTCATGTGGTCGGATGGGACATCGAGCTGCGGAGTGCAGGGATAGGCAGTTCCAACAGAGGAACCAGGGAAACTTCCAGCGGCCCAGTCGAGGCCAATAGACTGGAAAGCCAAAAGAAAGGAAGCAACCGTTAGGCCGAAGGTACGTGTGACTGGTAATGTAGGAAGTACAGTCCAGGAAAAGGAGGAGCAAGAGGCTCTCCAATACCACGTACCAAGAATTGTAAGAACAATGGTTCAAGTTACGGAGGAGCAAGAGTCTCTCCGGGAGAAAATTTTTGATTGCGCATTGATTTGGGTAACTGTGATGATTCTAGTACTTAGGTTAAGTTTCAATAAAATTAAAGAGTATATGCCAATCGCCGCGTACGTGGTACGGGGATGTATAGTTAAGGTATTAGCGGTAATTTTGAGGGAGTATAGGATTGTAAGGCATAACTGCGGTGCATGGAGGAGGAAATTGGAAGAGTTAGGAAGTAGATACGCGTCCATTTTGGAGCCAAAAGGGCGTTGTTTCGTGGTGAGCAGGGTAGGAGATGCTTTCATCGAGATACCCTGCAAGGAAGCAGTTAGTGGAAATCTAGTGCTTTTGGTAGATTCAGGGGCGGATACTAGCCTCGTAAAATCTAGTGTTTTACGGAAAGGACTAGTTATTAACCCAAAAGATGTAAGAACGCTTAATGGAGCGTTCGGAGGTTGCATCAGAACACTGGGGTCACTTAAAATAGGGCACAGTAAAGTTAAGGGAATGAATTTTAGAGGGCACGCGGTTGAATTGGATAGGGAAGGTATCCCGGCCGATGGGATAATTGGCCGCGATAATCTCTGGGGCCGCACCATACTGGATGCGCTAGAAAAACAGTTATCATTTTATGATGATAATAAGAATAGAATCCTTACTCTCCCATTAAAGTCATGGCAGGAAGGAACCGTGAATAGGGTTAAGAATTGTATAGAGGTAGTGAACGCAAGGTCAACCAGAGTAGTTTCTATTCGTGTAAACACGAAACTTAGGACTGTTGTTTTGCACAAGCAGCAGCTAGCGGAGGGCGTATATATGGGAGAAACTATAACGCACGTTGACAAGGGTAAGGTGTACGCTTGTGTACTAAATGCATCAGAATTGGACTACTATATGGATAAGGATTTTAGGCCTAAGTTCACTAGTTACGACAATTTTAAGGAACCGAATTATAGATCGGTGAATCAGATTAAGCAGGTAGATATAAGAAAAAGAATGGAGAGAGTGCTAGAATCACTAAAGTTAGATCCAAGCGTAAGTTCAGAAGAGAAGGCATCAATAGAAGCCATTTGTATGTCATTCCATGACATATTTTTGCTGGAAGGAGACCAGTTAACGTATACACCAGAGGTAGAGCATGAAATACCTACTAGGGTGGATCAAGCACCGATTAACCAGAAGCAATACAGGTTGCCACAGGCTCACAAAGATGAGGTTAATAGGCAAGTGGAAGGAATGATAAAGGATAACATTATTTCGCCGAGTATCTCGCCTTGGAATTCACCAATAATTTTGGGTGCCAAAGAAGGGAGGTGCTCACGGTCAGAAGAAGTGGAGGATGGTCGTTGATTTTAGGAAATTGAACGACGCCACTATCAAGCAGGTGTTCCCGATACCAAGGATAGAAGAGATTCTGGATCAATTGGGACACAGTAGATATTTTTCTACACTTGATTTAGCGAGTGGCTACCACCAGGTTCTGGTGGATACCCAAGATAAGCAGAAAACCGCGTTCAGCACCGGTTTAGGGCATTATGAGTTTAATAGAATGTCGTTTGGATTAACAGGAGCACCGGCTACCTTCCAACGGCTAATGAACCATGTGCTAACAGACTTGCAAGGGTTAGATTGTTTTGTGTATCTGGGTGATATTGTAATTTATGGGAAGAACTTGCAGCAGCATTCGCAACGCTTGCGCAAGGTGCTCCAGAAATTGCGAGAACACAACTTGAAATTGAACACGGAGAAGTGTCAATTCTTACGAAGAGAGGTGGTTTATTTAGGCCATCGTTGCTCAGAAGCAGGAGCACTGCCTGACCCGCAGAAGGTGGAATGCTTTAGAAATTTAGCGGTTCCAAGAAACAGAAAAGAAGTGCAAGCATTCCTAGGACTAGTGAACTATTATAGAAAGTTCGTGGAAGGACTAGCCGGAATTGCGTTGCCAATTAACAAGTTGCTACGAAAAGAAGCAAAGTTCGAATGGACAGAGAGATGTCAGCAAGCATTCGAGAGGCTAAAGGAGATAATTAGCTCGCCACCAATTTTGGCATACCCCGACTTTGAACAAACTTTTTTGTTGACCACTGATGCTAGCAATGAAGCATTAGGGGCAGTATTGTCACAAGGGGAAGTCGGGAATGACCGACCAATAGCATTCGCAAGCAGAGCGCTTAGCGACACGGAGAAGAGATACTCCACAATAGAAAAGGAATTTCTAGCCATAGTATGGGCTACGAAGAATTTTAGAGCATATCTGCTAGGACGCCCATTCAAGATATACACTGATCACCAGCCGTTGAGAGGCATAGCCAATTTGAAAGACCAAACGTCTAGGCTAGCCAGGTTCAAACATAAATTGTCTGATTATGATTTTGAAATCATTTACAAACCTAGGAAAAAGAATCTGAATGCGGATGCACTCAGCAGAGTACCGCAGGCACAGAAGGTATCAGTAGTGCAAACGAGGGCCAAAGCACGGTCAGATAAGGAGAAGACCGAGAGAATTCAAGGGGATAAAATTGATGCAACAGGAAATGTTAGCAATGCGGGTGACGTTGCTAATGAACAAAGAGCCAGTAGTGTGGAATGGCTGAAGGATATAAAGGATATCCAGGCTGTGTTAAAGGGTTTCCATGATTCACCTCTAGGTGGACACCAGGGATTCTGGAAAACCCATGACAGAATTAGGCGAGTATACGGAAGGAAAGGTATGCTCAAGGACATAAAAAAATATATAAGAAGTTGCCCAAAGTGCCAGGCCAACAAAAGTTCAAGGCTAACAAAGATGCCCATGGTGTTAACGGACATACCAAAGCAACCATTTGATAAGGTCCATATGGATATTGTAGGTATTTTACCTGAGACTGTTTCGGGCAATAAATACATACTGACGTTCCAAGACGATTTCTCAAAGTATATGGCGTGCGTGGCTATACCCGATGCTGAAGCAAGTACGGTGGCCAAAGCATTCTTTGATGAAATTATAGCAAGATACAACATACCTAAGGTTTTGATAACCGACAATGGTTCAAATTTCGTATCAAAACTATTCTCAGAAACGTGTAAAATGCTGGGAATCAAGAAGTTGCACATAACACCATATCATCCACAGGCGAATGGCTCATTGGAACGTAGTCATCGACCTCTGGCCGAGTATTTGCGCAGTTTTGCCAAAGAAGACGGCTCGAATTGGGATCAATGGTTAACCACTGCAATGCATGTACACAACAATACTGTGCATGTATCAACAAAGCAAACTCCGTTTAGAACACTCTACGGGTTTGACTTCAACATGCCAGCGAATTTGAAGGGCAAATGTGCGCCTGTATACAATGCTGATGACCCCAATAAAGTACAAAAATACCAGTTGCAGCGAGCGCACGAATTGGTTAGAGAAAACCAGGAATGTGCTAAACGAGTGGCCAGGGAAGCCTATAACAAGGTACTAAACCCAGTAGTTTTTCATGTGGGTGATCAAGTACTAATGAAGAATCAGGCTAGGAGAAACAAATTCTCACCTGTGTGGATAGGTCCCTATGTAGTAGCAGAGATCAAAAGCCCAGTTACAACGGTCGTAACGATTAAGGGCAAAAATAAAAAGCTACATAATAATTTGTTGAAATTATTCCACATTAGACCACACACCTAATTCATGTGTCAATAGTGTTTTACAAGTGTAAACACAATAATAATAATATGAACATGTACGTGTGTGTATCAAATAACACACACAGCTCCGATTTTCAAAGTCAAGGCCAGTAGAAGTGTGCCACTTAAAATCGAGCGATTAAAGTTGACGTAATAAAAGTGCTTATTATGCACTGTGGCCGAACGAAGCGTAGTAGGGGAAAATATTTTTTTTAAATAATGATAAATATTGCACGTAATTAAAAAATAAAATGAAATAATAAGACAGTCGTGGGTAAGTAATATAAAACAAAACGTCGAATATGTACATACATACATACGGCAGTGTATGCACTGAAATTCGACGCCTGAGCGTTAACGCCAGGCAACGGAACTGCTGGTGAAGTAAGTATGTATATATGTGTATAAGATAAAGAATGAATGTACGAATGTATATTTAAAGAAGTAAGTATTCTAATTAGGAGGAATGGGTATGTGCGTATGTATATTTTTGCAGATACTCGTACATAGGTTTTTACTGTTTATTGATTAGGAAATTAGCGTATGGAAATTTGAAAAAATGTATAGTTAATTGGGGAAAATAACGTTAGTAATTAATTCTAGGTAATTTAAAGCGCCTTGAATGTATGTATGTAGCCATGTACGATCTAGGAAGAGACGATCGTTAATGGATATATTCATATCAGGCTAGAAGTAAATTTAAATAAAAAGTAAGTGTATGCGATGAAAGATATAGTCATGCAATGGACAAAGTTTTGACACAAATGGGATTCTTTTTTATAATCTGATTTTGTCGGAGGATCAATAATTTGGTTCGAAACTAGAATGAGTGATAACTCACGTATTGAAAAGAGCTTGAAAAATTAGTCAAAGCGGAACTAATGCACTATATGGCAATAATGAAACATAGTCCAGTCCTCTTTTCCTCTGGGATGCGGTAGCAAATCCGAGAATGTAAGGGGAGAAGACGAGTGGACGGGGAATTGAATGATATAGCATTCAATTGTAGATTTAGCAATTTATGAATATAAAAGGTCGGTCGATGATGGATGGTAATGTAAAATAGTGATAATGATAATGTAGCAATAATATAACCATAATGATTATTTAAATATTTAGAGAAATAGAAATATTTATTAGTTAAGTTATTATAGCGATTACTACAGTATATGTGTAGGGCAGCTGTGTTCTTGGTAGCCTATTTGAGAATTCCAGCGAAATGCAGCGAAACCGCGGAAGTGCGGGTGGAACCCTTGGCAGAAACGGACCTGATTTTGGAATCCCTGGATAATGTTTGGTTCTCGAAAGACGAGTGGGTGGTGATATCGGAGTTTCGCGATGCTGATCTGGAGCCAGTACTGAAAAAACTAGAAGACTTGCAAGAGAAAACAACGGAGCTTTGCGAGTTAAGAGCAAATACGGCAGGATCTGACGGAAGCAAGAGAGGGTGTGAGATAACGGAAGCAGAATCGATAATAGCGAGGCTCAGACGAAACGAGCAAGCTATGTCATTTCGGGGTAGCAAACAACGCGCAGCAAGTTGACTCTGATCTTGTGGGTTGTGGTTCAGTGCTTTAATCTAATTATTTGGCAATTAAGTGCTGAACGAGTTCCAAAATCTAACATTTTTGTAAATAGTCCGGGACTCCGCGATACGCACAATACTCCTGAGTATATCAGACGAAAATTACCTCCACAAACGTGCTATTGAACATGATTTCTGCTATGGCATTATTATTGGGCCGAACGCCGAGCTGGATAAATACATAGTATTGCATTTGGCTAAGAACGGGGAGGAGGATAATGACCTGCTATTTGCATCCAACGAGTGGGAGTGTAACTCTCAAGGATCTGTAAATCAATTGGATATTGACACACAAGCCCTGACGAGTCAATGAGTCGGCGCATGCAGAATGACACCAGGCTCCCTTGTAGTTATTGCACGAGACAGGAAATTGCCAATGAACACACATTCAAAGAAAGCAAACGGCTTTTCAGCGAATTGAACAATTTACTTATACAGAGCAATCATTTCTGCATCTCCGTTGAAGACGTCGCTAAAGCTAATTACGTATTTTTGGTCTACTCTACGTTCAACCAGACAGCCACCTGCGAACCGTATACTCAGACTTTGAACGGCGGCACATTCTTACCAATGGAGTGTCGTTTTATCCGGAAACCATTCCGAGTAGTACATTTTTGATCGCACTCCTCGTTGGAAAAGGGAGGGATCGCCGCGATCGTAACGCTGGCAGTGATCGTTTATATTCTGCCAGTTAAGGATACCCACAACGAGAACCCCACCACCGCGCAACACAACAACCATACCGACAACGGCAGCCGACAACCGGATCATCAGTTAGCAGAAGTATAACGTAAGTTTTTAGGTATAAATATCATAGCGGAATATAAAATTTAAGTATGAGAATAAAATGTATTGTACGCCAGTGAAAAAAGAGTCGATGAAAGACCAAATATAAAACGGAAAAAAAAATAAAAGAACAAAATAGAACAAAAGAGAAAAAAAACTATAAAAAAAAGTCATAGCAAAAAAAAAAGAAAAGATAAAACGAAAAAAAAGAAATTGATTCAAAAACTAAAAAGAAAGAACATAAAGAAAAGAAAAGAAAAAAGGAAATAGAAAGAACCCAAAGTATAAAATAAGGCGGATTGGAAAAAAAGAAACATTATACACATGTATTGATTTAAGAAAATGCACTGACTGTTTGAAGTGCAGAAATAAATGTAAACTTTCATTAGAAGTTAGTTGCACTAACTTCTTTTAGAAAGAGGGGAGGGATGTTGTGAGTTAGAACCATACTACCTACGTGTAGTTTACTCACAGCACCGACTCCTAATAGATGCCACACTATGTTAAATTAGCATGTGCTAAAATGGTGCTATAATAAGGCATACTTCTAGGGTTTAAGTATTTCAAGTTAATGTGATCTGTGCAACGTTATTATGTAAGCTTTTAGGGTGTTACAGTTCCGCAGTCGAGTCGACGAGGGCAGCATAGTGCACCGTCGCCACTTTTGAAGTGGGTCAGTTGGCTTGACCAACTGACACCAATTAACAGGTGCAGAACTGGAACACCAGAAAGGTCAGTTCACAGACTGAGATAGGTTTTTAAAAATAGTATATAAGCATTAGGTTTCGTAAGAATAAATCTCTTCTTGTGTTGTGAAACTGTAAAGTAATAAGTGTTTAACTTCAACGTTAGGGCTCTTAAGTTTTCAGCACGCTCCCGAAGAACTGCGACAGGACGTCCCCAACCAGGCAAGGACACGAGATCCCCAACAGTATGCCAATTCAGTCAGATCAAGGCGAGGATATTCAAAATTTTGGGAGGCGGAAGAGTTTCGCTCGAACTCAATAACAAACGCGGTCACGCTATCAGCCGCGTCTATCAGCGGAGTAAGCATAGTTGCAGACCGCTTGACCTGAGAACGCAGCTCAATGATGGCAAAACGCAAGCAGAACACGGGAAAACAGTACACCTTCACGTCGATACACCCAGTTACCCAGCTATATGTGTACACAGTTGACCCGCTGACGTGACTGATATAACACCCGCCTTATTATCACTGAAGAGTCCACACAACGTAAAAGACAATCCCCAGTAGCAATTAACTACGCGAAGCCCAGGCAGTGACGACAGCACTGAGCAACTACAATCGAAAAAATTTAAGTAGAACCCCAACTTGAAATACCCAACGCAGCGCTATGAGCTGCTGCATGTGACCCGGACCTTGCGTCACTCGTGGGTACACCGATACAGGATAATATCAAAGACAAAAAGAAAGAAAAAGTTGGCAGCGCTGTGAGCTGCGAAAACTGTGATGTACGGAGATCAAAGAGTCTACGTATTTTTCAGCGTAGTAATATGGGGATGTTCAAGCACCGCTGGCACATGGTTTGCTGTAAAAAGGCGTCGGCAGCGCTGTGAGCTGCGGACTGCGAACTTAATTACACCGCATTCGTGTCGAAAATGTCGATCATCCACCACGTTAACAGTTGTTGACCCGTTAGTACGGAAAACTACCGGGAACGGCGTATGTTACCGGTTCACCAACAACGGTACGCAACGTACAGTAAAGGCTCTTGGCAGCGCAGTGAGCTGCAGACCCACGCCAATGTAGAAGCAAAAACAATATGCTCCCACCGCTTACTTGCAACACGATACTACTTCGACGCGGCGATATACGCACGCAATACGGATAGCCCGAACAGCTGACCCACAAGAGTTGTGAGTGTGACACCCGCCTTAAATCGTATCAACGAACAAAGCAAATCGCAAAACTAGGGCACCGAATGCACAACGGAATAGCGGAATAGCGGCAATGGCATTAACATGCACAAGCAAAGGTACCAATTGCTGCAGTGAAAAAACCTGCGCACAAGCAGCTGTACACGGCTTATGGTAACCGGCGTCGGCGGCTCTTTGAGCTGCAGACTGCGAACCGACTTACGCAGCGGCCGTGCTGAGAATTTATTTAAAAAAATGTAAATTCCAGTACCTGCTGCTGTGCAGGGATTTACACACACACACACACATGCACCCGAGTGACGATACGGAAATTGACAGTTTACCGCAACGACCGTACCCAACCGAATTACGCGATAAAAAAAGGCAAATCAAAAATATGTGTTCAATATTAAAAATGAAATAAAAATTATTCAATACTATACTATAAATATAAATAAGTATTAGAAACTTACCGGACGCAGATGAGATCCGGCTCGAAGGACCATGTTATGAAAGGGAGCCAAGTAACTTTGTGATTCCATTGTTTTGCAAATTATACGAGCACGTCATAATTGTGTCGTGCAGCCAGATTTATTGTACTGAGCAGGAACACACACGCCCGTAAAGATATGAAGTTGTGTTGGCCGTATAAGCAGCAAACAATTTATATTCTTATTGCTTTAAAATAACACACTTGATTTAAAGTAACACTATATTTTTATTATCAACTATAATTCTTTTCTCAATTTTCTTCATGATTACAACTTGAAGAATGTGGGTATCAGTCAAACCTTCTTGGTTGCGAGTTAATAACGAACTACTCGTGGTCACGCAGTATTGCCGACTGAGCTCTCCTGCTCTCCTGAGTCGGCATTGACACCACAGCAAAAAAGATGGCTGCGGCCTGCCGTACGACTTTGGCGGTACCCAAATGAGGGGAATTCTCTCCGCACTGAATCCCGCTCAGAGTCTCATGGTGACTGTGAGCAGGCAGCAGCCATCGTCAGGAGGGCTCCGGCGCGAAGACTCTTTTCATTTGGTAGGAGAGACGTGAACTTCTGAGAGGATGGACGAACTAAAACAAAAAAAAACAAAGTAGCATATCGAACACATTTCTCTATCTAGATTTGCCATTTTAATTGAAGAGTTGATAAAAAATAAACCATATTCTTACAAGTGCAACTCAAATAAAAAATAAAATAAATTTAATTTATAATAATATTCCTTAAATATAAATAATAGTCCAGTAAAAACTCTCTCAGATTAATGATATACTGTAACTAATAAGTGGCATAAAACTTAACTTTAAGTTAATCACAATATTGAAAAAAAATAAATAAAATATTCACCGAAAACAACTTGCAGTGAATTGAAAAATAGTGGCTAATAATTAATAATTAGCAGTGAATTTGCAAATAAATATTTAATTAATCAAGAACATGATTAGTGATCGTGATGATTGTGCAGCGCTCTCCCAAGAGGGAGAGAACGTGATCCAGTCGGGATAGAGAAGCACTCTCCAGCAAAAGTGGCGCTACAAATAGTGTGTTCACTTCCAAAAACATACGCGAATTACAAGTAGAAGCCTACATAATGGAAAAGGAAAAGAGACATTCAAACCAATCATAACTAACTTCACTAGTAATGTTGAGACCTAACTATTATCGTGGAGTGCAGAGAGTAAGACTCAAATCGTGCCAATACATTAATTTGCGAAAGCACAACTGGCAAACCAATAGCAACAACATCCAATTTAACAGTTACAACAACATCTGCCGGTTAATACGGTTCTACTCTAACAACCTATGCTGTAACTGTGCCAGGTGCATGTTCTTCCGCCAGAGTGCATACTCCTACCAAAAGGGTACAGATATATGACATAAAGTGGAAATGGCAGTAGAAACTGAATGCAACTCATTTGCAAAAAAAAACTAAATTAAGAAAAAAATTTGTAATAGATTAACTGCAAAATCTAACGAAAGAAAATCAGCATATGGCGACAGAAAAAAAAAACTCATCGGGAGTAGTATTTGTAGCAGGAAGCGACCTAAATATTAGTAATTGTTGTTTCTAGCGCATAAATGCATTTAAATAAATTGCAATTTGTATCTTGTAATAAATATGAATTGTTAATTATGTATAATAATATGTATTTTTTTTGTATATATGCAAATCTCTACTTCGAGGACAACAGAACTTCCTAAAATCAAATGAGAAATTTTTATTAAGGAACATATAATATAAAATTTGACTTTGGGATATAATAACGTTAGAGGGCAACTCCGTTGAAAGCGATGCATAAGTACGTATATGTATAAAAATAACTATATCTTAATATATAAAATCGTTCGTGCGTAGGTACGTCTCGAAGGATCTCCGGAACCATAAAAGATATCATAACTAAATTTACAACATATATTTGTGTCGTGACCTGTGAGGTTATAGTATATATTTTATTCGCCAGGTGGCGCCACAAGTTTTTTTCATACAATTCGTACAAACACTATTCGTTAGGTTTAGAGAAAGATTTTTTTGATAGGGGTTCAATATGTATTAGTATTTGACATTTCATTTTTAGTTATTAGATTTTGCGTATATAAAAAACACATTGAAGACAAATTTCACAACACAAAATATTTAAATTCGATTGTTTTTCAAAGGTAAAATAAAAAAAGTGGGAATATATTATGTGTTTTTACAATATGATTATATTTATATTTTCAACAATATAAAATTGCAACACACGTAACTCAAATCCAAACAATTCTTCTCCACATCTAATTAGTGTAACAATAAAATGCCACGGCGTCGTTCAGATCTTGGCCGCAGAACTTCGGCATCGCAAAGAAGAAATACGGATCGAGCAAATTTAAGCACGGAACAAAGATTACAAGTAAATGAAGCAAACATTGCGAGAACATTGCTCTATGCTGAAGTCCCAACCTATTTCACATGGAATAAGTCGAGAAAACAATGGAAACCCCGTAAAAGAGGAAAAGCTGTTTCCGATTATCCAGGAATATTTTGTACTAATGCATTAGGCCGACTATACACAGTTCATCCCAAACAGCGAGAATGCTTTCTTTTACGATTGTTGTTAATTAATATTCCTGGACCAACATCGTTCGAATATTTGAAAACTGTAAATGGTCAACTTCATACAACGTATCATGATTCATGCCGAGCATTAGGATTATTAGAAGGAGAATTGCATTGGGATTTAACT
This sequence comes from Clusia tigrina, assembly GCA_920105625.2. Taxonomy (NCBI): domain Eukaryota; kingdom Metazoa; phylum Arthropoda; class Insecta; order Diptera; family Clusiidae; genus Clusia; species Clusia tigrina. The sequence continues at coordinate 334,632,292 of OV050030.1, forward strand.
CTTGCCGACGCTGCTGCCAGTTCAACGCCACGCCAAATACGAATATTGTTGCTATTTTATTAACAACACGCTATCCAACAAATCCAACTGAATTATGGGAAAAATATAAGGATGCAATGATTGAAGGTATGCTTCATGCGCTTCGTACAATTCGTTCAGATCTTTGTTTAGATTTCACGCCAGAAATATATAATGAAGCTTTGATCAAGCTGGAAGATTTATGCATGAATATTTCGAATGAATCACTCATGAAATTGGGAATGCCATCCCCCAATGGACCAGCAAGAGATTTGTTTAACCGAGATATACAACGTGAACAATCATACAATATTGATCAGTTGGTTGAATATGTTCAAACAAATGAACCAAAATTATTACCAGAGCAAAAGAGAATTTTCACTACAATTATGCATGCAGTCGCTGCTGAAGAAGATGGTTTCTTATTTTTGGATGCACCAGGCGGAACTGGAGAGACGTTTTTAATTTCGCTTCTATTAGCACAAATACGTTCTGAAAGTAAAATTGCTTTGGCCATCGCATCATCTGGAATTGCTGCGACATTATTAGATGGAGGCAGAACAGCACATTCTGCACTGAAATTGCCATTAAATATACAAACGAATGAAAATGCTGTATGCAACATTAAAAAGCATTCCAGTATGGGTAAAGTACTATCAAGCTGCCACATCATAATCTGGGATGAGTGTACAATGCACACAAATATTCATTGGAAGCACTAAATCGTACATTGCAAGATTTGAAAGGTAATGATAGACTTTTCGGTGGAGCTCTCATTTTGTTGTCTGGAGATTTCCGTCAAACACTACCAGTTATACCACGATCTACCTATGCAGATGAGATCAATGCATGTTTAAAATCATCATCATTGTGGCGCAGCGTTCATAAAATGAAATTAGCAACAAATATGCGTGTCCAAATTCAAAATGATTTAACTACTGCACGCTTTTCTAAACAATTGTTTGATAATGGTGATGGAAAAATTGCTATAGACCCAATAAAACAAACAGTAAGACTTCCAGATGATTTTTGCAATATTATGGATTCAAGAGATTCATTAATTGAAAATGTTTTTCCTAATCTTCGAGCAAACATCAATAATCATAAATGCTTGAGCGAACGTGCGATATTAGCTGCTAAAAATGTTGATGTTTATGCTACAAATATACAAATCCAAAACATGTTGGAAATTGAATTATTTTCATTTAAATCAATTGATACAGTGGTGGATGAAAATGAATTTCCCAATAGAATTTCTAAATTCTTTGGATTTACCAGCTCTTCCGTCACATAATTTACAATTGAAAGTTGGTTCCCCAATCATTTTGTTACAAAATCTCAATGCACGAAAACTTTGTAACAGAACGAGATTAGTTATTAAAAAACTTGCGGGACACGTTATTGAGGCAACTATCATTAATGGAAACTTCAAAGGCGAACATGTTTTATTGCCACGAATTCCAATGATTCCAACAAATGCACCAATACAATTTAAACGACTGCAGTTCCCGGTTCGTTTAGCTTTTGCCATGACCATCAACAAAGCACAAGGCCAGTCAATGCAAATCTGTGGATTAGATTTAGAGAATTCGTGCTTCTCCCCTGGACAGCTATATGTAGCCTGTTCACGCGTTGGCAAACCCACCGATTTATTTGTTTATGCCAAAAATAGAGAAACAAGAAATATCATGCACAGATTAGTATTACAATAATTTATTGTTTTATTTGTTTTCAATAAAAATTTTTATACTTTAAAATTAATTCCAAACATTTTTTATTATTTAATATTTATTTTAAAAAAATATAGGCAAAACAACGTTGCCGGGTTAGCTAGTATATATATAAGAAAGAATATGTATATGAGTTTTGTTGAAATTTAGTCAGTGAAGACTAAAGTTGTATATTAAGTCCTCCCGGGTGTTTTATTTGGAATTTTAGGTTATGGGCCCAGGTTTCTCCAGCATAATGGAATTAGTATTCGAAAAATAAAATCTTTTGATGCCAAAAGTTTCCATTGGTGGAAATATCGTGTTGAAAATTTCCTGGAACTGCAAGGTGTGCTGATGGTTTTGAGTGATGCAAAGCCAGAGGAAGCTGTTGCTGAAACAGCATGTTCCGATGAAAATGCAAAAGCAAATTTTATCATTGGTTGATTATACTCATTTGGAGTTTATCAAAGGTAAAGCCACAGCATAAAGGATGTGGAATTCCTTGAATGCAGAATTTTCTGGAATTTATATGGCCAAACAAATTATGTTACTTACACGATTAGATCGCATAAAGTTTGAGTTTGGTAGTGATATGAAAACACATTTCAGAAGCTTTAACGAATGAATACCTGAATTAGGCGCAGCTAGATCTAAATCATTTAGAATTTAATTCGATCGTAAACAAGAAAAAGTTAGAGATAAAAATGGAAGGAGTTTACTACTAAAGACACTTGACAGCAAATTTGTTACCGCTTCACACATTTCACGAAAAAGGATTAAAATTTCATTTTGTCGCAGACTGTAAAGTTTTAATTAAAGCTAAATCGGAAATAGAGCAGCAGCAAAACTATGTAATGCTTTATTTAAAGTAGAGATGTATATGAAAAAAGCTTATATGACTGATTCGAATAAATTGTGGGGCCATGTAAACAAAGAAAACTTGAGCAAAAGGAAAGCTGAAAATATGGTGACTGGATTTGCCAAACTGAGAAAAAAAATTTATTGTGTACCTTGTGTGATAGGCAAGCAAGCTGAATTGTCATATAAGAAGAAAAGGGCGGAAACAACGAGAATTTTGGAAATATTGCACACTGATGTCTGTGGACCGATTTCAACACCTTCACAACTTCACAATTAAAATTCTGAGAAGTTATCAAGGGACAGAATATTTATTATGCAAAAAAAAATATTTTATAAAGTAAATGCGGTGGAATTAGAGACAATTAGTTATTGCCCAAAGCATTCGGGTGGGAAAATTTCTAGGCAAGTTAATATAGTTATAATTATAATATTAAGCAAATAAATCTGTCGATATTCAAAATTGCCGCTGAAACAAAAACGTACAACGAATTGCACAAAAGGTCTGCATTGCAGCTAAGGTTGACGAAATTAATTCCTTGAAGAAGAACAACACTTTTCAGGTAGTTCAGCGAACTCCTGACATGAATGCGATTAGCTGTCGATGGGTCTTTTAGCTGAAACCGAGGTTAGAACGGGAAACCACGCACCTATCCATCACGACTTGCTGCTAGGGAACGTCAACAAGAATATGGTATATATTTTGAAGAAGCCTACACACCAGTATCTAAACTGGTAGGGATTCGTACAGTGATGTCTATTGCAATTTTTTAAGGCTATGAGAAAAGCCAATTGGACGCGAAAACGGCGTTTTTAAATGGTGAGCTCCGAGAAACAGTTTTTATGGAAGTACCCGATGGCATGAACATTAAGAAAGGCACCATTCTTGAGTTACGCAATTCCCTTTATGGACTTAAGCAGTCTTCTCAATGTTGGTATACAAAGTTTCATGACACTGCGTCAAAAATTGGTTTAGTCCGATGATTATTGCATTTACCAAAAGGTTTAGTATTATATTTAGTATCATACGTAGATTATATTTTGTTGAATAGTGAAGATAAGAATCAACATATAGAAATTAAGAAATGCATTAGAGTTTGATAAATTTCTTGGAATTGGTATATCGTTTAAAAAAGAAAAATTTTGTTTCAAAATGTAAGAGAAAAAGGTTGTAATGCAATTGTTAAATTATTTAAAGATGAAATATTATAAAGCTGAACCTGGAATTAAGCTCGAAATTAATCCGAGCAATAATATTAATGTACCCTAATGTACCGACATTAGGGTGCATTATCTTAACTTAGTCGCTTTCAAAATATACCAGATGAAGCCCCAATTGTGAATTAACTTATACAAAATGCTACAATGCCCAATCTTTAGTGGGTTATGTGGATGCAGTCGAAAACGACCATAAATCGACAAGTGGATACCTATTTAAAGTTTTCGGTAATATAGTCAGCTGGACGTCTAACAAAAAGCAGGTGTGTGTGTGTATAAGAAAGAGCACGTAGTTGGTTGAAATTTAGCGAGAGAATTGAATATTAAATTAGTCCTCGCCCGTGTTTTAATTAGAATTTTAAATAAAAATTTAAACATTTTATTAAAAGCCCAAAAATTAAAAATTTATACTTCGAAATTGAATTGAAGTATCTATTCATCAGAAATCTATTAAAAACTAAGTACAACAAAAAAAATATGTATATACTATAAAAATTATAATTAAATAAGGTCTAGTCGAAGGTCTATAATGCTAGTACCAGTAAATATATGAAAATATAAGAAACTCACCCATAAAAAATAAAACAAAAACAACACCAAATACCAACAAAAAACAAAAAATAGGGCTGAGCGACGCTACTGCCAAAAATAAATTTTCTGTGTTTTCTGTTGTTGTGATGAACTTGCCGATCCCTCCCACAGTGCGCAATAAAATCAGATACCTATAAACACACCCTCTCCTTTAACGTGCAGGAACTGGATGTTCTAAGGCATTAAAAAATGCACTAACGGATGTCGTAAACAATTACTTCCTATTCAAAATATTAGCAAATAATGAAGTACGAGTTTAATTGAATGCTTTGAAAACATATACACAAATCATTCAAACACTAAGACAAATAGGTGCAAAGTTATACACATTTAAAAGTAAAAATGAAAAGGTGTATAAAGGGGATTTTCGTGATATGCACCTTTCCGCAAACTTAGAATAAATGAACAATGAGCCTTAGCGAAAAAGGTCACAAAGTTTGCATATCTAACACAACCAAAAGGACAACAAAATAACGTTATATCTATTTATCCTAGAATTATAAACAATTACCATCAATAATAAATATACAATGTTAACTTTGTTTCTGTCAACGCGAGTGTGAATACAACAACACCCGTCGCTTAACAGTATAGTATTTGGTCGCACTGGTTTTGACATGTAAAATGCTTATACATATACATTTTTAAACACATTTTAAAGAGGAACAGGAAAAATCGAGACAGGCAAATACTAAGCAAGCGCTGGTAATTTAACTTTAAATGTGTAAACATTAATTAATACACGATTATATACTATACGAGTATATGTGATTATTTAGGCTACAACCATTTCATATTTTAATAATTACAGCTTTATATATAATTACAGCGGTTAATTCTTGGTTTACTCTTTTTTTATTCACAATAGACAAAAAAATGTCTTGGCAGCAATTCTGTTTGAGCCGCTAAACCATAAGCGAATACAAACAGCTTGTCTTAACTAAACGGCCCATTTGTACGAGGTCTGTTCAAAACGTATCGCGAATTTTGAATTTTCGCGGCCTACGGATGTTCGATTTTCGATCTTTTTGTGTCGTTATGTTGGTACTCATGACCCTCCCTTATGTTGACAATCTCGGCCATTTTGAATGTGCAGTCAGCTTTTGACAGCTATTGTGCGTGGACGTGTTTTAGCTTGTCTCCGATTTTTGTTTATCTCCTCAATCGTGGCGTAGCATCGTCCTTTCAGGTGCCTTTTCAGTTTCGGGAACAAGAAAAAGTCACAGGGGGCCTGGTCTGGGGAATACCGTGGATGCGGCATTATTAAAGTGTTGTTTTTGGCCAAAAATTCACGCACAAGTAATGATGTGTGAGCAGGGGCATTATCATGATGCAAAAGCCAATTTTTGTTCTTCCACAAATCCGGGCGTTTCTGGCGGATTGCTTCTCGCAAATTGCGAATTACTTGAAGTTAATATTCCTTATTGACCGATCTATACTGCGGCAAGAATTCCTAATGCGTGCTACGTCACCCTCCCATCGCAGAGCTTTGGTTCTTCCAAATCTAGGCGGTTTTCCAGGTGCATAATGTCAGAAATAACAACAGCCGTTATAACCAGTTGGTTTCCGCGCTCGATTCGGAGGCCATAACTGTGGTCGCCGATGTACTCCGCACGGTGCCTGTGGCGGGTAAGTACGACGCCCTAAAGGCGGCTATCCTCCACCGCCTGGTCGATTCTGCAGCCCCCAGATGAAAAAGCTGCTCGTATTGCTCGAGTTGCCGGACAAAAAACCGTCTCAACTCCTTCGATAGAAGCTGGTGCTAGCGGGAGACCGCGCGTCGGATGACGTCATCTGCGTTAGGTGGCTCGACTTACTGAATGACAATGGACCTACCATGGCAGCTACCTCACCTCCACTTTCGTCTTCGAGACCCCGTTCTCCATTCGCAAGCTGATCGTCGCATGATTCGACGGGAAATACCGTGCACGCAGAGCTTGCCGCGCTGCGACAGTCAGTGGCACAGCTTGTGTCGTTAACGCGCGAGAACCAGGAGCTGCTGCGTAAGACAACGCCCGCACTTCAGAGGGGTCGCGGTGATACACGCAGCCCCAGCTGGCACCGCGATCGCTCCACAACGCCTAGCCAATGTTGGTATAACCGTAAGTTCTTAGCCGCGGCGCAGTTGTGCCGATCACCGTACGCCTTTGGCGCCGTCGCCACAGTCGCCGCAACACCGACTCAGTCGACGTGCCGACGGCAACCTGTGCAAGCGACGCCAGCGTACCACCAACTGAGAGACGCCTCCATATAATCGACCAGACGACGTCCACGCGCTTCCTCGTAGTTTCGGGTTCAGTGGTCCCCTTACTCCCGAGGAGAACAGTGGCCCGCATGTTGCAGCGGAAAGACCACACGCAGTACGCCGCCAACTCATCGCCGATCGTCATATATGGACAGCTCACGATGAAACTCCACCTTGCCCTGCGGCGACTGTTCACTATGGACTCCTGATAGACATGAGGGGACGACGCATCGTGGACCCTGTCACCTATATCGCGGCAATGGGCCGCATTGACCCAGCGCTTCCTGCAACTCGATTCACCAGCAGGGATCATGACCACGGTACCAGGCTTACCGGTACAGCACCTCAACGACACTGAGGGCCCCCTGTTTTCGAGCGCCCCCATAGACTAATCGGTGAACGACTCGCTGCAGCCAAAGAAGAGTTCGCCGTGGGCTAGTCCGCTGCACATGGTACCAAAGCCGAATGAAAGCTGTCGAGCCACTGCCAACTACCGCCACCTCAACACGTGCACCTTGCCAGATCAGTACCCATTGCCGATCATCGAGGACCTGATCCAGGAGAGCCGGGGAAAAGTCTTCTCTGTAATCGACCTACAGAAAGCCTTCTACAAAATCGCGGATGCCAAAGCTGAATCCCGAAAACGGCTGTCACAACGCCATTCGGCCTCTTCGAGTTCGTGGATATGCCATTAGACAGACCTGCGTAATTATGCGCAAACGCTACAGCGAATGATCTGCTGAGGAAACGCCTTTATTTAGACGACCTGCTCATCGCATCTGAGACGCATGACGAACACCTACACCATTTAAACCAACTGTTTGAGACACTGAAAGCGGCAAATCTGCGCATCAACCTGGACAAATGTCAACTCGATTCTCAGTAGGTTATCTTTGCTGGGTATCGGGTCTCCAAAGAGGGGTTTAGGCCCCCGCGCCCAGAGATCGAGGCGATCGACGCCTTCCCAAGTCCGGCAGCACTATACAGCGGAGACGTTTTCTGGGTATGCTCAACTTCTACCGCCGTTGTATACCGCTTGCAGCGGAACTACAGGCACCGCTTAACGAACTTCTGTAGCACAATTCGAAGAAGAAGGCGGCGATCAGCTGGACGATGCAAACGGAGCTACTGATTCAGCATTTATCTCGCCTACTGCGCCAATTGCACTCTACACCGATGCATCAAGCACCGCCATCGTCACGGCACTCAGCCAGGAACAGCCCGATGGGACCTGCATGCTTCTAGGTTTATTCTCAAGGAAGCTGAATCCACCGGAAATTCGTTACAGCGTTTATGACAGGGAGTTACTAGCGGCGTATGCAGCAGTCAGGCATTTCAAGCGGATTCTACAGGGACACGCCATTACGATCAACACGGACCATAAGCCGCTCGCTTTCGCTACACAGCAACGGTCAGACAAGACAACGCCGAGGGAAAGCCGCCTTCTGGACTACATCCTCCAGTTTAACGCTCGATTCGTATACACTCCTGGGGGAGACAACGTAGTTGCAGATGCACTTTCGCGAACCTGCACGGTCTCGATGTCGTCCATCCTCGACGACATCACCATCACCCTGGAACAAGCCTCTGACGTATAGCTGCCTTACCTGCTTGAGAACACTCGTATCCAACTGGATCGTCTCGTTTTCAACGACAGCGAGATCTACTGTCTGGTTACCGAAGGGAACCCAACCTGCATCGAGAGGCTTTTGGCATCGTACACGGATCACCCCACCCGAGTGGTAGAGCAACGGCGAAACGACCGGTGGTGAAATATTTCTGGCCAAGCATGCGCAAGGACGTGCCCCGCTAGGCCCGTGAATGCCAACCATGCCAACTCGCGAAGGTCCATCGCCACAATCGCGTCGAGTTACAGAGCTTCGGGGTGACAGACGACAGGTTCTGTTATTTACATGTAGATCTTATCAAGCTATCTCTAGTGAGATGATTGTCGCACTGCCAGACCATCATCGACCGCAGTTCAAGATGGCCAGTGGCTGTCCCACTCCCGGACATCCGAGCTATTAACACACAGTTGGGTCTGCACTTTCGGCACGCCCCTTACCATCATTTCCGACAATGGGCGTCAGTTCGTGGGGGTGCTTTTCACAGCCCTCGCTAAAATGATAGGTGCGAACCACATCCATACAACCCCTTACCACCCACAGTCAAACGGCATGTTGGACCGAATACACCGCACACTAAAAGCGGCATTGATGTGCAGCCCAGACAGCATAGCCGGACGCCCTGCCAACAGTGCTGTTGGGTATGCGGACTGTGTACAAGGAGGACCTCAAAGCGACTCTAGCCGAAATGTTGTTCGGCACCCGGCTTCGCCTGCCTGGGGAAATTTTTGGCACCCATTATGACACTTGCAACCAACCGGTTTCCGTCGAGAAGTTGCGGAAGCTGGTAAAACAATCATGCCAGTACCAGCGTCGAACCACTCGACACAGAATCCATTTTTCTTCAAAGACTTCCGCACATGCACACACGTATTCTGCAAGTTGGACAAAATCCGCAGGCCACTCGAGCCGCCATATACGGGCCCTGCCTGGTCAACGACAAGAGATTCCTCATCGACTTGAACGGCGTCGAGAAAACCATATCTACGGTCTGCTTGAAGCCGACTGCTCAAAAATTCACATGTTTGACGAGATGTGTGAGAGCTCGCATTGTCATGATGGGGAATGATTCGTCTTTGGCGGTTAGTTTTACGAATTTCTCCGACGACTTCCGGCAAACAAATGGTCGTGTACTACTCAGAATTGACAATCCTACGTTGCTCAAGCGGAACAGTGGCCACATGACGCATTCGGCCGAAGAAACAGTCGACCATTTGCTTCGCTGTTCTTCTTCCACGAACAACTTTTGTTGGATTTGGCTCGTCTACCCACACGGTCGTTTGTTGTTTTGTTTCCGGCTCAAACGCATATATCCATGATTCGTCAGCCGTCACCATTTTATACACGTCCTTTGAAGCACCACGGTCGAATTTTTTAATAATTTCCTTACACCATTTGAAACGAGCCTTTTCTTGAGCGATTGTCAAATTATGTGGGATCCAACGCGAACAAATCTTTTTTCCAACCAAATTTTCATGCAATATTGAACGTATGGAAGTGGAAGTAATGCCTAATGTGTCCTCTATCTCACGATATGTCACATATGATCTTGAATTATCAATTCACTCACTGATGCATCGATGTTTTGTGGTACAACAACCGATTTTGGACATCCTTCACGGAGTTCGTCGGTGACCGAACTACGACTACGATTGAATTCACTATACCAGCGATATACTGTGGTTTTTGAGGGTACTTTACACATTTTTGTTGAGATAATCCACATCGAAAGTTGTAAAAAAAAGCGGTCAAAGTCGAAAATAAGTATTCGAAGTTCGTTAAGGCACATAAAGAATTTCAAACGTATTACGCACAGCCAAGATATTGACAAAATAAGGAACAAAAGCAACTTGCGCTACGTCAACGATATCAGGAACATCATTGACATAATGAACATAAGTAACTTGGACTACATCAGCGACTACAGGATCAGCTAACAGAGAGAGGCATATTAAGGACCATCAAACGGGCCCCAATTTGCTCGAAAGTTCAAATAGTTCAATTTGTTCTGAATCATCGGGGAGAATACGAAACATATTTCTATACAGAATGTGCCAAGGATAATTAAATAAATAAGAAAAGTTACTATTTTAAACGAAGCTATCAAACGAAAGAAACATGTGTAAATAATTTCTGTAACGAACACTGCATATACGACGAGCTTAACTTCGGGTAACCAAAATAAAAACTGCGTTACCTCGAGAAACACGGAAGAGGCAAGTGGCATCGGTAAATATGGTGGGAACTGAAGCAGCAATAGATATACGCACGGCCAGCAGGCTCTGTGGGGAAACGGGACACTTTGCACGACACTGTCGAATGCACAAGTCTGCTAGGAGTGTGGCAGGAGAGACGCAAAAACAGTAGAATGTTGCAGGTGAGCAAAGGGAAACGGCAAGGCTGCCGCAACGAGCGAGGCAATGCGAAACAGGCCTCACCCACAATAACCCCGTTGCGTTGCGATGAATAACGTATAAGTATCTCCGGCAACTTGGGCACACACGCAGCCATCGCCACGATCGACACGAGGACCACACGGAGATTCGTCAACGAACGGTTCCCCCACCAACTACGTAGTACCACCGGTAGCTTGATCCATACATTTATCAGAGCACGTATAGCAAGCAAATGGCTACTATGTGTGGATCCGATGCGTACCCCCTACCACGCATTCACCATATTCTGGAACGCTCACGCGAAGCCAAATATATCACCAACCTCGACCTGAAGAACTGCAGATCCCGATGGAAGAAAATAGCAAGAAATTCATAGCATTCACAGTACGCGGCAGAAGACTCTTCCAGTGGCGAATCATGCCGTTTGTCGTACACTCTGCACCGGCAACTTTCCAGAGGGCCCTGGACCAGTTAATGGGGCCCGACATGGACCCAATTTATTAGCTTTCTTTGATGACATGGTTGCTACTGGGAGAACACTGGAAGAACAAAATCTGAGGGAGGTCTATTGCGACTACTGCGGAAGGCTAACCTAACACTTAGCCTAAATATGTGCGCGTTTTTTCTGAAAGAATTGAAGTACCTAGGCTGCTTAGTGAGTGAACAGGGTATACACACGGATCCAGATAAAATTGCAGCCATACTGGAATTAAAACCACCACAAAACGTACACGAGCTGAGACGTTACCTGGTAATAGCCTAGTGGTACCGGCGTTTTGTCACGAATTTCGCGAAGACTATATAAACCCGTTCACTTCACTCCTGAAAATGGGAAAGCAGTTCAAATGGGATGATATTATGCAGGAAGCTTTCGAAAAACTAAAGCGACAACTATCTGAAGCGCCAGTTCTTGCATGCCCAGACTTCATACAGAAACTTACGCTGCAGACAGATAAAGTGTTTACAAAGGAGATGGAAGGAGCGCGTAATAGCGTATGCTAGCAGACATTTGAACACGGCTCAGCAGAACTACTCCGCCACACAAAAGGAGTGCCTGGCACACGGAAGATGCACCCATACCTGGAATTATCACTTCCTGTGATAACGGACCACCAGTCATTGAAATGGCTCAATTCGATTACAAGTCCTTCAGGACGCATCGGAAGTTGGGCACTAGAACTCTAGCAGCATTCGTTCGACTTACACTACAGGAAAGGTAAGTAAAACATGATAGCTGACGCGTTGCCAAGACAACCGGTCGAATCGGCATGCACTGTCACTATGGAGGCGGAACCAGAACAGATCTGCAGCTGGTGGCAAAAGCGGAAAGCGGAATTAATAGCTGAGCCTGCCAAGTTTGCAGACTACACGATTGAAAACAACCAGCTATACTGCCAAATTCCTAAGAAGAACGTCTTCAGCAGGACACCTGGGCATCCGGAAAACCATAGCTCCGATTACAAACCGCTACTACTGGACAGGATTGCTCCGGGAAAAGACGCTATATGCGTCAGTGTAAGATCTGTAAACAATATAAGTGCAGACAACAACAGCCGGCTAGACAGATGCTGACACAGATACTAGAAGACCCGTGGGCCATTTAATGTTCCTACTTTATGGGACCACTACCCCGCTCACTACATAGAAATACGAGTTTGTTTGAAAGTTGAAATAGTTCAATTTGTCCTAAATAATCGGGGAAAATACGAAACATGTTTCTATACAGAATTTGTCAAGGATAATTAAATAAATAAGAGAAGTTAAACAAAGCCTATTCTATTAGACGAAAGAAAAAAGTGAAAGGAATTTATGTAACGAACCCTGGCTCTGGGAGGAGCTTAACCTTAGGTAACCAAAAGAAAAACTTCGTTACAATACATTACATACGTTACATATACATTTACATGTACATATACATATACATATATATATGCACATGTAAATGTTTATGTATATGAAAATGTTTATGTATATATATATATATATATATATATATATATATATATATATATATATATATATATATATATATATATATATATATATATATATATATATATATATATATATATGTATAAGGTGTGATACGAGGTGTGATCAAAAAATAACTCGTATATATAAAATCGTGCGAAGGTACGTCTCGAAGGATCTCCGGAACCATAAAAGATATCATAACTAAATTTACAACATATATTTGTGTCGTGACCTGTGAGGTTATAGTATATATTTCATCCGCCAGGTGGCGCCACAAAAGTTTTTTTCATACATTTCGTACAAACACTATTCGCTAGGTTTAGAGAAAGATTTTTTTGATAGGGGTTCATATCAATTCAATATGTATTAATATTTGACATTTCATTTTTAGTTATTAGATTTTGCGTATATAAAAAACAAATTGAAGACAAATTTAACAACACAAAATATTTAAATTCGATTGTTTTTCAAAGGAAAAAAAAAAAATGGGGAATATATTATGTGTTTTTACAATATGATCATATTTATATTTTCAACAATATAAAATTGCAACACACGTAACTCAAAACCAAACAATTTCTCTCCACATCTAATTAGTATAACAATAAAATGCCACGACGTCGTTCAGATCTTGGTCGCAGAACTTCGGCATCGCAAAGAAGAAATACGGATCGAGCAAATTTAAACACGGAACAAAGATTACAAGTGAATGAAGCAAACATTGCGAGAACATTGCTCTATGCTGAAGTATCAACCTATTTCACGTGGAATAAGTCGAGAAAACAATGGGAACCCCGTAAAAGAGGAAAAGCTGTTGCCGATTATCCAGGAATATTTTGTACTAATGCATTAGACCGACTATACACAGTTCATCCCAAACAGCGAGAATGCTTTTTTTACGATTGTTGTTAATTAATATTCCTGGACCAACATCGTTCGAATATTTGAAAACTGTAAATGGTCAACTACAAATAACATATCATGATTCATGCCGAGCATTAGGATTATTAGAAGGATATTTGCATTGGGATTTAACTCTTGCCGACGCTGCTGCCAGTTCAACGCCACGCCAAATACGAATATTGTTTGCCATTTTATTAACAACATGCTATCCAACAAATCCAACTGAATTATGGGAAAAATATAAGGATGCAATGATTGAAGATATACTTCATGCGCTTCCTACAATTCTTAGTTTAGATTTCACGCCAAAAATATATAATGAAGCTTTGATCAAGCTGGAAGATTTATGCATGAATATTTCGAATGAATCACTCATGAAATTGGGAATGCCATGCCCCAATCGACCAGCAACTGATTTGTTTAACCAAATATATTACCAGAGCAAAAAAGAATTTTCACTACAATTATTAATGCAGTCGCTGCTGAAGAAGGTGGTTTTTGTATTTCTGGATGCACCATGCGGAACTGGAAAGACGTTGTAGTGTATGAAAAGCATAATGTATATATATACACACAAACGCCAACACCATACGCGGCGGCGTAGGCACATGAAATGTGAGCGGGTACCCAACGTAAGTACATCGAACTCTCATATAAGAATATTTACGTTATGAAGCGCGAACAGCGCACGTTTTTGATTACGTTGCATTCTAATGTTCGATGCCCTCGAACGAATGTACGCTGGCATTGACCGTGATACTTTCCGTTGACATTGCAAAAGCCCTCTTTATGTATTAAGAACAATTTTATATACTAAGTCTTAGCACATAAGAAATTAAAAGTATAAATAGCAATAAGATTTTATCAATAAATCAGATTCGATCTGGAAACCAAACCTTTCGTTTCTCATCAAATATTTGGCTGTACTCTAGTAGTCGCCGATTGAAATTGTACGCTAGCTCTCGCGCCGCTAAATAATACTTTGAGCCCATCTGTACATAGCGATCATATATTTCGCTTCATACACAAATATTTGGCTGTACTCTAGTAGTCGCAGATTGAAATTGTGCGCTAGCTCTCGCGCCGCTAAATTAACTAATTGAGCCCATCTTTACATGGCGATCCTGCCATCTTTACATGGCGATCCTGCCATCTTTACAACGTTTTTAATCTCGCTTATATTAGCACAAATACGTTCTGAAAGTAAAATTGCTTTGGCCATCGCATCATCTGGAATTGCTGCGACATTATTAGACGGAGGCAGAACAGCACATTCTGCACTGAAATTGCCATTAAATATACAAACGAATGAAAATGCTGTATGCAACATTAACAAGCATTCCAGTATGGGTAAAGTACTATGAAGCTGCCACAGCATAATCTGGGATGAGTGTACAATGCACACAAATATTCATTGGAAGCACTAAATCGTACATTGCAGCATTTGAAAGGTAATGATAGACTTTTCGGTGGAGCTCTCATTTTGTTGTCTGGAGATTTCCGTCAAACACTACCAGTTATACCACGATCGACCTATGTAGATGAGATCAATGCATGTTTAAAATCATCATCATTGTGGCGCAGCGTTCATAAAATGAAACTAGCAACAAATATGCGTGTCCAAATTCAAAATGATCCAACTGCTGCACGCTTTTCTAAACAATTGATTGATATTGGTGATGGAAAAATTGCTATAGACCCAATAAAACAAACAGTAAGACTTCTAGATGATTTTTGCAATATTATGGATTCAAGAGATTCATTAATTGAAAATGTTTTTCCTAATCTTCGAGCAAACATCAATAATCGTAAATGCTTGAGCGAACGTGCGATATTAGCTGCTAAAAATGTTGATGTTTATGCTACAAATATACAAATCCAAAACATGTTGGAAAGTGAATTATTTTCATTTAAATCAATTGATACAGTGGTGGATGAAAATGCAGCCGTTAATTTTCCAATAGAATTTCTAAATTCTTTGGATTTACCAGGTCTTCCGTCACATAATTTACAATTGAAAGTTGGTTCCCCAATCATTTTGTTACAAAATCTCAATGCGCGAAAACTTTGTAACAGAACGAGATTAGTTATTAAAAAACTTGCGGGACACGTTATTGAGGCAACTTTCATTATTGGAAATTTCAAAGGCGAACATGTTTTATTGCCACGAATTCCAATGATTCCAACAAATGCACCAATACAATTTAAACGACTGCAGTTCCCGGTTCGTTTAGCCATTGCCATGACCATCAACAAAGCACAATGCCAGTCAATGCAAATCTGTGGATTAGATTTAGAGAATTCATGCTTCTCCCCTGGACAGCTATATGTAGCCTGTTCACGCGTTGGTAAACCCACCGATTTATTTGTTTATGCCGCCGATTTATTTGTATTCTCTCGTTCAATTAAATGGCATTGTTTATGCTCAAAGAAATCAGAAAATGCAGGCTAGCCAACAAAAGCTATAGAGTAAAAAAGAATTCGTATAAACGTCACCAGAATCGAAGCATTTCTTGAAGAATATTCAGACATACAATTCATGTTTTCAAATGACTTCGTTCGGGGCAACAAATATTATCCGAGATAATTTCATCCCAACATTTAAGGTAATCGGAGAAATAAACGACAATTGCAATGTTTACAAAAATTTTAGCTTGACACCTTTTTTATCAAGATTCAAGGTCGGGTGTACTAGAGTGGGAGTGCCTTTGCAGATAGTTCTCATCAGTTTTTGAAAATTTATTTTCTTGGAAATGCCAATGAAATCCTATTTCTCCGAACGTACGAAGAGAAATAATAGTTGTCTTACAAGATTATTTTCATCAGCACAACGAATTGGTGACTTTGTTTAAAACGGCATTGGACAGAATGCCGTCGGATAATCATAGAATTGTCATAGGAGCTGACAAAACGCCCGCTGGACAGCACGTCAAAAGATACAATGTACCAACAATAGACGATTTAGCAGTGGTAATCGTTGGAGCAAAATTTAGTGCACGCGATATCGTCCTTCATCGTAGAAATGATCAACTTCAACGTGTTTCTGAACTTCATCGCTCTTATGATGCTTTGTTTTCGCAAGGATAAGACGGCTATAAAATTAACATTAAGTTGGTCAATCCGTCAACGGGTTAGTTAAATTTATTCTCACAAATAGATAGCACAATTTTTACAAAAGTTTAAACTTCAATTACATGTTTCCATACAAAACGGTCAGCGCAATGAAATATTATGCGTACATATTGATGATTCACCAAAATCAAGAAAATTATATTCTGAAATGTCAAAGACTTTTTCACCAGTATGTTAATAACATGTATGTGAAAAATCGATACTAACCGTGTGAATTACATTAGGTTCCATCATAGAAAACTACCCAGTGCAGATTACATCCATTTACGTGATGCCACAAACAATGATGGCAACCAGCGTGCAAATTCAAATGACATTGGCCAATTGACATCTTCATACATTGGTAGCCCGCATCATACGCATGAGCATTCACAGGATGCGATGGCATATGTTCGTTTTTATGGTCGACCAGACCTATTTATTACTTTTACCTGTAATCCACAATGGAGTGAGTTTCGAGAATATTTATTGCCAGGGCAACTGCCAACAGATCGTCATGAAATAACGGCACGTGTCTTTAAACAAGAGCTGAAACCATTAGTGGATTTGATAGTCAAAGGCAAAGTATTGAGCAAGGCGCAATGCTGGATGTATTCTGTCGAATGGCAAAAAAGAGGAGTCCTTCCCGCTCACATATTGATATGGTTTGCTGACAAAATAAGACGGGATCAAATTGATGACATCATATCTGCGGAAAATCCAGATGAAACCACCGATCCAAAATTATTTGAAATGTTCACAAAGAACATGATCCAGGGTCGTGAGCTCACTATGCATGATTGATGGTAAATATTCGAAACGTTATCCGAGATTTTTGATTTCAGACACAGTTACAGGTAATCACAGATACCCGCCTTATCGTCGCCAGTCGGCAGAGGATAACGGAAAATCAACAACTATCAAAATGAGACATTAGTACATTGAAGTTGATCATCTTTGGATCGTGCCGTATTCACCGATTTTGTCCAAAACGTACAAAGCCCACATTAACGTGGAGTATTGTAATTCGGTGAAGTCCATTAAGTACATCTGTAAACACGTAAATAAAGGTAGCGACATGGCTGTGTTTGGTGTACCTGACCCAAATAGAAACGATGAAATCACTTAATTTAAATTAGGGGGTTATGTCAGCAGTAATGAGAGAGTGTGGAGGATTGTTACATTCCCAAATCATGAGAGACATCTGCAAAATGGACAATGCGTTTATTTTACCACTAAAATCGCACAGCAAAGAGCAGCGACACCACTATCCACAACATTAACTGAACTTTTTAGTTTATGTGGATCAGACACATTTGCCAGCATGTTTTAAACTCAGAAGTACCGCAATATTATACTTGGGATAAATCGGAAAAATGTTCCAATGGCGTAAGCAAGGGAAAAAAATCGATGGCTACCCAAATGTTTTCTCGACAGAAACTTTGGGACGAAATTACACAGTTCACCGCAAAAATGCTAAGTGTTTTTATTATCGTTTATGTGAAGTTTATAGGGAGTCTTCAAAATATACTAGCAAATTTAATAGTAAAAAATAAAGTAGTTAATTTACTAGTTCAAAACTTATCTATAAATTAACCAGTTCTTGACTTCTGCGGCAATTCATTGCGTGTATTATAAATTGTTAGCATTTTTTGTTCCTTTCTTGTCAATTTACTAGAAATATAAGTAAAAACAAATATTGTAATTCCCCATTTTGGAGATGAATCTTTAAGTTATCGCGTGTTTTAAAATATCCGCAGTGTCAGCAAAGAAAAGTTGAATTGCGGCATCATGAATTAGCATGCACATCACACATCCCTCATTTATGCACAAAAATTATTATACATGTCGAGTACACATTATTATATTATTTGTATACATATACGAGTATATGATTTTTATATACATACTCGTATGAGTTATTAAAATACTAGTTGGAAGATATGAGTAGTTAAACTACTAGTTGGTTTCACTGCTGGGATGTTGTCTGAAATGATGAGAATTCGGAGAAAAAAAATCAGAAGAAATCAGGGCTACGTTTAAATTAAACTGTAAGTGGGTCACTTCATTTGTATTTTAAAACGGACGACGAAACTTCTAAAAAAAAAAAGGTGATAATTAATCCAAACAATTTATAATATTTAATGTTAACAAGTTCATTTAATATATTATAATTATTGTTAGTATAAAATCTGATCCAATTGCTTTCCATTTTTACTTTTGTTCATTGTAAATGCACAATGGTTATTATAAGTTGAAGAATCATAATTGTTTGGTTTTTTGGCATGATATTATATTACTAACAACTAAAATATTTGATAAAAATTCATTTATATTAAAATGGGGCCCGAGAATTAATTTTTGTACATTCATTTTGGATACCAAAAATTTCATGGCTGTTAATTAATAGAGATTTATATGGTATATCGATAATTGTTTTGTTTCTTTTAACTGCTCTTATTAAAATTTTTTCGTATATTGTGTGTGTTGCATTGGAATTTTTATTAAGTACATAATGTTTGATTTTGTCTAATTCTAATGCATCTTCTGTGCTTTTGAAGGGCATGTTCTCATTTTTAAATTTTTCCAAGGCTTCATTAACTTTAGTTTTTATCAAATAACATGGATTTTATAATATTTACTCCAGCCCATTCAATTGCATATTTTATGTTTATTAAGGCGTTTTTTGTTTGGGATATACATATAAGACTATTTCACTATTAACATATTCGTCCTTTCTGATCGAGTTCGTAAGTTGGTCTTTGTTAGTTCGTTAATACATTCAGTCAGGATTTTATTTATTGTTACTTGTAGTAACCAACTATTTCCGTTTTATTCATTTAAATTTTTTCCTCGTCGTGGTCAGGGCTACCGGCTTGGTATTTCCATGCCGTTCCTATCATATTTATTGACCTTTTGATTCTGTTTTCTGAATGGAATGGTTTGATCTGGGAATTCTGTACTGACTTTCAGGCAGCCCAATTTGTCTAGGATCAGTGAAATAAGGGAGTATACATTTTGATAGAACTATTCTAGGGTTGATCTGCATTGAATTAGCGCAGTAATTTGATATTCAAGTGTGAACAGGTCACGTTTATCTGCGTAATGCAGAGTTAAACATTTAGATATTGCTGGCCAGTCGAGTGGGGTATTGTAGGATTCTAATGCAATGTCTGCATTACCTAAGATTTTATTTATTATTATGTTTAAGATTCCTTAATATTTGGGCGTTCATAAATTTTTAATATTCTCTCTACGTTTTTTTTCCAGGAATTAAATTCACCTGGTTTGCCAGAGAATTCGCTTAAATATTTTACTACATCGGGAATTTTGTCTAAATCTGTGATGTTGTTCATGTGTCTTTCGTCAATTGTCTGGTTTCTAGCGATTGCAATGTGACTGTTGGGATTCATTGCTGCTTATATCAAAGCTCGACCTTGTCTCGTAAATACCTCTGAGGCAATATGTGCTATTATGGGACCTAACTCTTCCATATTGATGTTTGTTTGTGTTGGTGCTGCTTCAGCAGCATTTATTATGGGTGGACGTATCAAATTACACTAGTTTACACCGAAAATGTACATTTGATGAGAGGTGACTTTTCTTATGTATTTTCATCTGCTGAATTCGAAAATCAAGGATACATTTTTTTTCATGGAATAGTTTTTGAGATACTGTAATTTTTGTATTTTTTCGACCTTTTTTCACGTGACAAATCATATCTCGAGCTAGAAATGTCCGATTGGGTCGATCTTGGTACCCAATGCAAGGTATTGAGATGACGAACAAACATGTATAATCGGATCTTTGATTGGTAAGCGGTTCAAAATATATCAATGAAAAAAGGGCACAATTTCAAAAAAATAATATTTTACAGTGATTCTGTGCCGGCGGAAAAGTACAAATCGTTGAAAAAACGTCTGGTTTCTCTCCATGTACGTAAAGATGATACTTTAACGTAAGAACTAAGACCAACTAGAAGAAAATCTACCAAAAAATGACAAAGTTATAAGCAATTGAGTGAATAAATCAATATCGCATATTGTTAGGTATTTAGCCAATATGACATGTCTACTTAAACCATTTACATGGTAACTCTATACTAGTATTAAGAAATGTAAGACAATAGCCATAAGCTATTGAAGATAATAAAATAGTCATGAAATGAACTCAATTGGTGTAATACACTACATATTAGCGACGAGGATAAGAATTAAATATTAAACAAACAAAAAAGTTTTAACAACAAAACAAACTCAGAACGCTGCGAAAATAGTATAATAAAAATAAATATTGTTCAAAGAAAAATTTACATGAGATAAATGTGTTGAGTAGCCGTGAAACGGTAAAATAAAAATGAAAGAGACAACAACACAAAATAGTACTGTAAAAAAAAAAAAAACACATACGTATGTACATACAGTGAACCAAAAATAAAAAGAAGCTGGAACAAAAGTAAAAATTTAATATTCCACAATTTTTTAAATTATTAAAACTGAAATGCCTAACACAGAAAGAGAAGTTTCTAATCCAGTGGCAGTCACATATACCCAGGCTCAATTCGTAGCGGAATTTTCGCCGAATAATGATAATTGGCTAATGTGGAAGGAGCGTTTCGAAATTAATTTTGGTACTCTATTGAAAGCAATTGGTTCCGAGGCATACAGCATGCTACATTGTTTGTGCAGTACTGCTTCACCAGTACAAAAAACGTACAAGGAATTGTGTGAAACTTTAAAAACACAATATACACCGCAAACCATAATATTCAAGGAAAGGAGATTATTTCATCAGTCGGCATGTCATGAGCAAGAAAATATTTCAAGCTGGTATGCTCGGGCAAAAAGGTTGGCAATAAATTTCAAGTTTTGAAGATAACTTAGAGGCGTTCCTGCTAAATCAGTTTGTAATGGGTCTGCCAAAAAGAATGTTCGAGCGAATGTGCGAAGAAGACGAAAAATTAACCCTGTTAAGTGCATATAAAAAAGCCTTGATATTTGAAACTAAGATGAAGTTATCAAAAGATGTGGATGGAAAAGAAGTAAATTATGTAAAGAACAAAAGTAATAATGAAGGTCAACAAAGGTTCAACTGGAAAAAGTATAACAACTATAACAGCAGCAGTAGCAATAAAGGAGGCAGTGGTAGCAGCGGCAAAGGCGGTGGTAGTAGCAGCGGCAGAGGTAGTGCTAATAGCAGCGGCAGAGGCCTCAGCACTAACATGAACATGAAAACGGCATGTTATCATTGTGGTTGGAGAAACCATGACTCCAACACATGTAAATTTAAAAATAGCAAATGTCATTGTTGTGGTAAAGTTGGGCATTTGGCTTCCATTTGCAGATTCAAATCTCAGAAAAATGTAAATTACGTATCAGATTCTGAACATAAATTTAAAGATTTTGATTTTGATTTTGCTATTTGTAGCATTTCAAACACTGTCAGTAATAGTTGAAGGTGTACTGTTGGAGGCAGTTTGTGACACTGGAGCACCCTGTAATTTGTTGCCAAGGTCATTTCTGGACGAGTATGAAATAAGAAAGCGTTTGCAAATATGTCAGAACAACTACGTAAGCTATAGTTGAGAGAAAATTAAGATTATTGGTGAGTTTGGTGCAAATTTTGTGTATAAAGGTGTTAAGAAAAATATTGTTGTTGTTGTTACTGATACGAATAATCCTCCATTGTTAGGAAGAACATTTTTACGTGCGTTCAGTTTTGATCTGGCTCAAACCAAAATAGTTAATCAAATAAATAATGTAAATGTTTTGGAAGACGAAATTAAGAATCGGTATTTCGAAATGTTCAATAATCAGTTGGGAACGTACGAGTACACATGTGCCGAAATTTCTTTATCAGTTACAGAAAATATTAAGCCCATTTTTTTTAAGCCACGCCCGTTGCCACTTGTGTGGAAGAAAGTCAACTAAAACAATTAATTGATGATGGTATCTTAGAACAGGTGGATCATTCTGAGTGGGGCACCCCATTAGTTCCAATTTTAAAACCTAATGGTGATTTGCGTTTGTGTGGTGACTATAAAGTCACAATCAACAAATACCTAATTGATTTCCAATATCCGCTTCCACGGATTGATGAGATTTTTGCTTCTTTACAGGGTGGCTGCTTGTTCACTAAACTAGATTTAGCGAATGCATACAATCAATTAGTGTTAACTGAAGAATCACAACTCTTGTGTACATGGAGCACTCATATAGGGACTTTTAAAATGAAAAGATTTCCTTTTGGTATTAAAACGGCAGCAGCCATTTTTCAAAAGACCATAGAGAGCTTGTTAAGGGAAATTCCAGGAGTCGTTGTATACCAAGATGACATAACTGTCACTGGTAAGGATCTAAATGATCATATCAAGAACTTGAAGATGGTTCTAAACAAATTACAGTCTGCTGGGCTTAAGCTAAATGGACATAAGTGCAAATTTTTTCAACAGCAAATTTCCTATTTAGGATTTACCATTGATGCGAATGGCCTAGTTAAAAATGAAGAGCGAACGTCTGCAATAAGTAATGCACCCACTCCTAAAAATGTTCCGGAGCTGAGAGCTGTAATTGGAATGTTAAATTACAACTCAAAAATTATCAAGAATTTTGCTAAAAAAATGCTTCCACTTTACAATTTATTAAAAAAAGGTGTGAAATTTCAGTGGTCGAGGTCGTGTCAAGAGGCATATGAAACATTAAAGAAAGACGTAACATCTGAACAAATTTTAGTTCATTTCAATCCCAATTTACCAATTGTGTTAACAACTGATGCAAGTAACACTGCTGTGGCTGGTGTTTTATCCCACATTTGTCCAAGTAATACAGTCAAACCCATCGCTTTTCGTTTTGCGAACCGATCACAAACCACTTCTCACTATTTTTGGGGAGCACAAAGGCTATGATGGCTTCTGTGCGTATGCAGCGCTGGGCATTAATTTTATCTGGCTTTAATTATAGTGTCGAACATGTTAAAGGCTCAATAAATGAAGCTGACAGTTTGTCAAGAATGCCACAACATAAAACAACAGAAGATTGTACTGAAATTAATTATATAAACTTTGTTGAAAAAGAAAATTATTTGAATTTAGATTTCAGAGATATTGCTAAAGAGACACGTCGTGATCCAATCTTGTCAAAAGTAGTTATTGCTATTGATAGAGGTCAATTGAACAGTTTAAAAGGTGATGAGTATGCAACGTTTCGTGAGAAGTCAACTAAACTTTCGGTTGAATATGGATGTATCTTGTGGGGCTATCGTACAGTAGTTCCTACGAAATTGCATGAGCCCATCATCCAAAATTTACACTCATCACACTTTGGGATAGTAAAAACAAAGGCATTGGCAAGAAGTTATGTTTGGTGGCCGGGAATAAATAAACGCATTGAAGATTTAGTAAGAAGCTGTAAATCTTGTCCGGAACTGCAAGCAAGCCCTGAAAAGAGCATTTTAGTTCCATGGGCACCAACTTACTCAGTTTGGAGCCGCATTCATATTGACTTTGCCGGACCAATTAAGGGTCAATATCTTTTTATTGTAATAGATTAATTAAGCAAATGTATTGAAGTATTGTTGACTAAGGAAATTACTTCATCATTTGTAATTAAAGCTATGAGAACACTTTTCGGTAGATATGGTTTAGTGGATGTTGTCGTAAGTGACAACGGGAGTCAGTTCACATCCGGTGAGTTAACAAAATTTTTGTCTAAAAATAAGGTAAGGCACATCCTTACTGCTCCTGGGCATCCATCGATAAATGGACAAGCCAAAAATTTGGTCAAAACAGTAAAGAAATCTATTTTGGCAAATTTGAAACATCAAAGAGAAACGGATTTGGACACAATTGTAAATCGATTTTTGATAGATTATCGTAACACTGAGCATTGTAGCACAAATGAGTCACCTGCAAAGTTATTTTTTGGCAGAACTTTAAAAACTCGCTATAGCAGCCTAAAACCACCACTAGTAAGAGAAAATATTTTAGCTAGTCAAGACAAGAGTATCAAAAATCATAGAGGTAGGCGCAATATACAGCTTGAAGATGGTCAAAATATCATTATACGTGACTATAGAGACCCCAATAAACCCAGCTGGTCTCCAGCCACTGTCAAAGGACAAATTGGTACACAATCTTATTTATGTACACTCACGGATAATAATAGAGAAATTAAGAGCCACTTAGATAAAATACGTGGTGTAGGTAAAAGTAACAGTAACAACAACAATGATAATGACGTCCAAGAGTTAATTGACACTAACGATGAAATGAAGGCAGAAGATGACTTTGGTAGCGATGAGCAGGGTTCTACAGGTCAAGTCTGCAACAATGAATCTTTGGTAGTGGATGAAGAGCCACGAATAAGACAATTAAGGCCTAGAATCGAGGGCAAAGTAATCAAAAGTAACAGCAAATTATGATTTTGTATTTATTTGAAATCGTATATATGTTCAATGATACTGAATTACATAAATTGAACTAAATCCTTGTAAATATTGTAATATTAAAATATTTCATATTAATTAAATTGATATTAAATTGAATTGTATTAAATCAGAGTAAGCATTCTAACATTAAAAATGTTCATACTTCAACAGCTCAAGGAGGAGCGTGTTAGGTATTTAGACAATATGGCATGTCTACTTAAACTATTTACATGGTAACTCTATACTAGTATTAAGAAATGTAAGACAATAGCCATAAGCAATTGAAGATAATAAAACAGTAATGAAATGAACTCAATTGGTGTAATACACTACACATATTTTCCGAATATTTTTTTTTTTCGACAATTTATTGTGTTTAAACGCTTGCAATACATTCTTGATATTTTTGTGTGTCAGAAATAGTTGTGGCTCTTGCTTTGTCTCCGGTTGCTTTTGGGATCCGTTTCTCTAGTGAGAAACCATACATAGTCTCCCAATATTGCTTCATCCCAAAATCCTTGATAGCGCCGCTCAATGGTCTTAAATTGTTGGTGAAATCTCTCTCATCACCAAGATTGTCCGGAAACAATTTCAAATGCGAATCCAAGAAATGGATTTTTAGAGACATATTTACACCGGTAAGAAATAAATAAAATGGTAAAAACAATACAATAGAAAACAACCAGGAAGGAAATTAAATAATGACATTCCGTACCCATCTTGTTGTAGTTCTGCAAATCGGTAATAATTCCCTCGTAGTTAGGGCTTTTAGTGTTCCCAAGAAAATTGGTAACAACCAGCTGAAATGAATTCCAGGCCTCGTTTTCGATGGGTGTTAAATATTTTGGAAAATCTGTGCTTTTTAACAATTTCTCTATATGTGGACCATCGAAGACGCCATCCTTGATTTTTGCAAAAGAAAGCTTCGGGAAAAGAGTTTTCAAATAGGAAAATTCTTGGCCTTCCTTGTCTAAGGCCTTCACAAAATTTTTTATTGAGGCCAAGTTTAATGTGCAACGCTGGAAGGATTATATTTTCTTTTTTAACAAGCGGCACGTGTTTAATATTGTCTCTGCCCACTGTAACATTCTCCCTTTCTGGCCAGTATTTTCTTTTATAATGATGTTCACGAGCACGACTATCCCAGAGGCAAAGAAAGCAGCAATATTTTGTATATCCACCCTGCATTCCACACAACATGCCGACGACTTTGAGATCGGAACACATTTTCCAGGTGTGATGCTCATATTGAATGTATTTTATCAAACTGGCCATTGTGGTATATGATTCTTTAGTGTTGATGGCATAAGCGATGGGAATAGAAGGTTTTTCATTTCCAATATGCAGTATGACTGCTTTCAAACTCTCCTTACTACCGTCAATGAACAAGCGCCACTCATATGGATCATAAGACTCACCGAGTTGCTCAAACAATGCAGGAATATCGTTGCAGTAGCATATGTCGTTTTCCTTCTTAAAATGTTGTGCGTAAGTTTCATCACGGGTTCTGTAAAATGTTCCTTTTACTCCCGGAGCCAAACAGTTCCGTTGTTTCAGACGAGATGCAAGTAACTCCGATTTTTCCTTTGACAGCTCGGGATCTCTCGCCAAATCATTCAGTTCAGGCTGCGTAAAACGTTGTAATTGCGACTCCTGTTGAAATTTATTATCACTGCTTGTGTCTGTCTCTTGTGATGATTCGAAAGGTTCAATCGTTGAATCGGGGCACTTAGGATGAGGAAATTCACTTGAATGTGGAACTGAAAGCGAAGCAGATGCTATTGTCGCATAAACCCATTTGGCACTCTTACCAAAACCAGTGGATTTGCTCAGGCAAGAGTAGCAATCAACCGAATGGCAGAGCGGCCCTCTCCATATCATCGGTACACCGAATTTCATGTATCGTCTAATTTGGAATAAAAATTCACTTTATTATTAATTCAATTGTATATATAAACTTAATCTTACTGTGATGAACCAAAAGCCCGCGCGGCAAGAGTTATATGGCAGGATAAACAAACATTATTTGGTGTCCATTGCTCATGAAAAGTTGCGGGTGCTATTCCAAAATATTGCAGATAATTCTGTTCTAATGAATCGGTGAATCTACGTATATTTTGTTGGTGGACAAAATTGCAACACACGTAACAGAAATTATTTGGATTGTTTACGCACTTAAATTCTCGTTTTCTTTTAGGCATTTTGGCGAACACAATGAAATATAATTTCAATCAAATTTATACAAACAACCGACAAACAACCGACACGTGTGCTAGTGTTTATTTCTAGGTGAAAAAAATATATGTAAAAAAAATTACAACTTAATATATTACTAACTCACCGCAGTGTTTTTCCTCACAGACGGAATTTACAAAACAATATTAACAAGCGAAGAACCAAATTTGACGAAACAAACAACACATAAATTGTCGAAAAAAATAAAATATTCAGAAAATATGGGATTTGGATTTATTCACTCAATTGCTTATTACTTTGTCATTTTTTGGTCGATTTTCTTCTAGTTGGTCTTAATTCTTACGTTAAAATATCATCTTTACGTACATGAAGAGAAACCAGACATTTTTTCAACGATTTGTACCTTTCCGCCGGCACAGAATTACTGTAAAATGTTTTTTTTTTTGAAAATGTGCCCTATTTTCATCGATATATTTTGAACCGCTTTACCAATCAAAGATCCGATTATACATGTTTGTTCGTGATCTCAATACCTTGCATTGGGTACCCAATCTGGCATTTCTAGCTCGAGATATGATTTGTCACGTGAAAAAAGGTCGAAAAAATACAAAAATTACAATATCTCAAAAACTATTCCATGAAAAAAAAATTGTCCTTGATTTTCGAATTCAGCAGATGAAAATACATAAGAAAAGTCACCTCTCATCAAATGTACATGAAAAAAATTTTATTTTGTAAAGTAGTGTTATTTGCGTTAGCCATTGTTATACAGTTCTTTTTATTACGGTTATTTTTATTACTCCTTCGGGGAAGGCAAGCTTTTCTATTCTGGAGGGTCTCTTCAAATTCGCAAAGTTAAGCTAATTATGGTAGAATAGCTTTTTTTAATTTTTATTTTAATATATTTTTATTTATTTTTTGGTAAAATTTTCGTATGCAATTGAATTTGAAAAGTTTGGAAAATTAGATTAAGATAGTTTTATATTAGAGTCATTTACAAATAGTTAAGAGTATAATCGCTTACAATAAAAATTTAATTGTTGTCATCTTTGATCTGCAAATGAGGTCTTCTTCAGTTGGATTCTCGTGTTTAGATGCTTTTAATATTATTTTTTTTATACTTGGTATTAGTTTGCTATTTATGTGTTTTTTTAAACTGTTTTTATGCGAGCGGAGCTGCTAGTGCATAACACTTCCCGTTTACCTTTGAAAGGTTACTTGGGGGCCTCTTTTCTCTTACTGTGTGGGTGTTGCAATTACTGGGTGTTGCACTTCTTTAGGACACTGTCTTTAATTTTTGCACTACTTTAGGGCACTTGGTTTTAATTTTTCCAATACTTTAGCTCGTTGCACTACTTTAGAGCACTGCTGTTAATTTTTGCACTACTCTAGGACACTTGGTTTTAATTTTTTCAATACTTTATCTCGTTGCACTACTTTAGGACACTGCTTTTAACTTTTGCACTATTTTAGGACACTTGGTTTTAATTGTGGCATAATTTGGGCACTGCTTTTAATTTTTGCACTACTTTAGGGCACTGGGTTTAAATTTTTTAGCTCGGGCGCCAGTTAATAAAATATACGTTTATTTTATTTTTTTAAAAACTTTACATCGCAAAATGGTGTAGTTTATTTGACGGCTACTTAAGGAGTGAAATACAATTTGTCTTATGACTATAGAAGAAGGTTACTTACTGTGTCAAGAAGAAGGTTATTGTTGTTGTGGTCGACAGATCGATATCGTATGGTCAATGCATTTGCATTCTGAGGACTGCGTGGGTCGCTGCGTTGCGACCTTCCGATATGTTACTTCTGGGAATTCTGCGTATGGATCATTGCCTTGTGCGCTGTCGTCTTATGATTTGTTTACTGTGTGGGTGTTGCAATTACTGGATTCGGCGTTGCAACTGATCCGATCTATTAACTTATGCTTTGTTAACTTGTATATGTCTATGTATATGTATATGTATATGTTTATGTATATGTATATGTATATGTATATCTATATATTAATATGTATATGTATATATATATATATATATATATATATATATATATATATATATATATATATATATATATATATATATATATATATATATATAATTTTAGATATATATATAAATATATATATATATATATATATATATATATATATATATATATATATATATATTTATATACTCGTATATATATATATATATATATATATATATATATATATATATATATATATATATAACGGGTCCGCCATCTAACGTTTTTTTTTGTCAACTAGTGCTTATTTCGTGAATGGTAGCACTTAGCTCATGTCTGATTTGACAGATAATTAGTTTTATCTTCCTCTTTTCTTTGATAAGATTTTCTATCATTATTGATTTATTCCTTGTAATGCTGGTAGCTTCAGTTATAACGCTCACGAGATTTTTAATTGCTATGTTGATTTCTTTCCCAGTTTTGAGAGGAGTACTTAGCTCAGTGTGTGAGTTTATATTTTTTTATATTTTTTTATATTTTTTGTACTTCAGCCAATTATTATTTTTATTTGTGAGGTTTTATTTGAGCTCTTTTTATGCATTTAGTTACTCCAAAATCAATCAAGTCTGGAATTAAATTAACATCTGTAGGCCAATAAGTTGGTTGAGCGGATGATATAATGTCAATTTTTGCGTTGAATATTGTACATAGCAAGTTTCTGTCCCTTGGAGTTATAAGTCTAGAGTCCCACTGTGTATGTTTGACATTGTAGACGCCTGCCACAATGAACCGGTATGTATATGTATATATATATATATATATATATATATATATATATATATATATATATATATATATATATATATATATATGTATATATATATATATATATATATATATATATATATATATAATTATAGATCTATATATATATATATATATATATATATATATATATATATATATATATATATACTAGTATATATTTGTTTTTCAAATTAATATTTTTTTCATTGGATTTTTCCTTTTTTGGAAAATGACAAGAAGTAAGCAAATCTTAAAATTTCCATAATATAATCTTAAATTTACCATGTAAGATATTCTTTGCCAATGCTCAGAATATTTAATATTATTTCATATTTACATTATTTTATATATTTTAAGTTAAATTTTACTAAATATAAAGGAAGAATAAAAGATACTCCTACTTGTGTCTGTTTTTTAACCTTTTGTTATAATTTCTCCGAAGTAGATCAGTTGTCAGTTTATTTGGATGCGATCGTGACCTCTTAGCGTTGATTGTGCAGAATTTTAAAATATCTTTTTTTACTGTGTTTACTTTAATGTTTGAAATTTTTACGTACCAAGGCGCATTGAAGACAGTTCTTAGTAGTTTAGATTGCAATTTTGTACGTTTTCTATGTTGGATCTTGAAGAGGTACCATACAACTGTATCTTATAGTTTCATATTGGTTTAATGGTTGCGTTGGAAAAAGAATTTTATTTCCCAATAATAGTTTTGGTTTTCTACCAATATGCCAGTTAATATTAATAGCTTTGATATTTGCTTGAATACGTTTAATTTCTAGGTGTTTTCTCCATGTCAACCTTTTGTCAAGATACACTCAACTTCTGCATTTTGTGGATTAGACTGTTCATGAATGTAAATGGAGAGACAGTTCTCTTGCGTTAATGTGAAAGTTACATTTGCGCATTTTAATTCGTTAATTTTAATCCTCCATGTCCTCAGCCAATGCTATATTTCATTCAGGTGGGGTTGAAGATTACAAGTTGCAATCCCAGGATCATTATGTGTGCTTAGTATTGCTGTGTCATTTGCAAACGTCGATGTCAGAAATTTTTCATTTGTTGGTAGATCTGAAGGAAAAAATAAAGTAGAGAAAGGGACGAAGTACACTCACTTGAAGGACGCCTGCTGTTATTTCGTAATTTGGAGAAGTGAATGTTTTTTGTTTAACTACGAAATTTCTATCATTAAGGTAGCTTTTGAGTATAGCATTGGTTTTTGTGGAAGTAGTAAATATATTTTGTACAATATCCCTACATGCCATACCTTGTCAAATGCTTGGGCTATGTCTAGAAATATGGCAGTGCAGTATTTTTTTCTCGAAGGCTTTTCTTATTTCAGAAACAATTCTATGGACCTGCTCTATCGTGCCGTGTTTAGTTCTGAATCCAAATTGTTGCATGGGCAGTATTCGTTTAATATTGACTTCAGATTGTATCTGATGAAAGAAAAGTTTTTCTTAGATTTTCGAGAAAATTTAATACAAGCCTATTGGTCTATAGGAAGATACAATTTGTAGGATCTTTGCTAGGTTTCAATACCATAATTATTTCAGATACCTTCCAAACGCGTGGAAAGTAATTTAATCGCGTTAATCCGTTCATTATATACATCAGATGCTTCATTGTGTGATTTTCTTTGGGCCAGGTGATTTTTTTTTTTTGTATTTACTGCAGTAATTATTTTATTTAACAGTTTTAATGTAAAGCCAATAGAGATGTGTGATATTGTATATATATATATATATATATATATATATATATATATATATATATATATATATATATATATATATATATATATATATATATATATATATATATATATATATATATATATATATATATATATATATATATATATATATATATATATATATATATATATATATATATATATATATATATATATATATATATATATATATATATATATATATATATATATATATATATATATATATATATATATATATATATATATATATATATATATATATATATATATATATATATATATATATATATATATATATATATATATATATATATATATATATATATATATATATATATATATATATATATATATATATATATATATATATATATATATATATATATATATATATACATGCATGTATACTCGTATATATATATACATATACATACCGGTTCATTGTGGCAGGCGTCTACAATGTCAAACATACACAGTGGGGCTCTAGAATTATAACTCCAAGGGACAGAAACTTACTATGTACAATATTCAACGCAAACATTGACATTATATCATCCGGTCAACCAACTTATTGGCCTACAGATGTTAATTTAATTCCAGACTTGATTGATTTTGGAGTAAAAAATGCATAAAAAGAGCTCAAATAAAACCTCACAAATAAAAATAATAATTGGCTGAAGTACAACAAAAAATATAAAAAAATATAAAAAAATATAAACTCACACACTGAGCTAAGTACTCCTCTCAAAACTGGGAAAGAAATCAACATAGCAATTAAAAATCTCGTGAGCGTTATAACTGAAGCTACCAGCATTACAAGGAATAAATCAATAATGATAGAAAATCTTATCAAAGAAAAGAGGAAGATAAAATTAATTATCTGTCAAATCAGACATGAGCTAAGTGCTACCATTCACGAAATAAGCACTAGTTGACAAAAAAAAAACGTTAGATGGCGGACCCGTTATATATATTATATATATATATATATATATATATATATATATATATATATATATATATATATATATATATATATATATAAATATTTATATATATATACAATATCACACATCTCTATTGGCTTTACATTAAAACTGTTAAATAAAATAATTACTGCAGTAAATACAAAAAAAAAAAATCACCTGGCCCAAAGAAAATCACACAATGAAGCATCTGATGTATATAATGAACGGAATAACGCGATTAAATTACTTTCCACGCGTTTGGAAGGTATCTGAAATAATTATGGTATTGAAACCTAGCAAAGATCCTACAAATTGTATCTTTCTATACCCCAATAGGCTTGTATTAAATTTTCTCGAAAATCTAAGAAAAACTTTTCTTTCATCAGATACAATCTGAAGTCAATATTAAACGAATACTGCCCATGCAACAATTTGGATTCAGAACTAAACACGGCACGATAGAGCAGGTCCATAGAATTGTTTCTGAAATAAGAAAAGCCTTCGAGAAAAAAATACTGCACTGCCATATTTCTAGACATAGCCCAAGCATTTGACAAGGTATGGCATGTAGGGATATTGTACAAAATATATTTACTACTTCCACAAAAACCCATGCTATACTCAAAAGCTACCTTAATGATAGAAATTTCGTAGTTAAAGAAAAAACATTCACTTCTCCAAATTACGAAATAACAGCAGGCGTCCCTCAAGTGAGTGTACTTCGTCCCTTTCTCTACTTTATTTTTTCCTTCAGATCTACCAACAAATGAAAAATTTCTGACATCGACGTTTGCAAATGACACAGCAATACTAAGCACACATAATGATCCTGGGATTGCAACTTGTAATCTTCAACCCCACCTGAATGAATTATAGCATTGGCTGAGGACATGGAGGATTAAAATTAACGAATTAAAATGCGCAAATGTAACTTTCACATTAACGCAAGAGAACTGTCTCTCCATTTACATTCATGAACAGTCTAATCCACAAAATGCAGAAGTTGAGTGTATCTTGACAAAAGGTTGACATGGAGAAAACACCTAGAAATTAAACGTATTCAAGCAAATATCAAAGCTATTAATATTAACTGGCATATTGGTAGAAAACCAAAACTATTATTGGGAAATAAAATTCTTTTTCCAACGCAACCATTAAACCAATATGAAACTATAAGATACAGTTGTATGGTACCTCTTCAAGATCCAACATAGAAAACGTACAAAATTGCAATCTAAACTACTAAGAACTGTCTTCAATGCGCCTTGGTACGTAAAAATTTCAAACATTAAAGTAAACACAGTAAAAAAAGATATTTTAAAATTCTGCACAATCAACGCTAAGAGGTCACGATCGCATCCAAATAAACTGACAACTGATCTACTTCGGAGAAATTATAACAAAAGGTTAAAAAACAGACACAAGTAGGAGTATCTTTTATTCTTCCTTTATATTTAGTAAAATTTAACTTAAAATATATAAAATAATGTAAATATGAAATAATATTAAATATTCTGAGCATTGGCAAAGAATACCTTACATGGTAAATTTAAGATTATATTATGGAAATTTTAAGATTTGCTTACTTCTTGTCATTTTCCAAAAAGGAAAAAACCAATGAAAAAAATATTAATTTGAAAAACAAATATATACTAGTATATATATATATATATATATATACTAGTATATATATATATATATATATATATATATATATATATATATATATATAGATCTATAATTATATATATATATATATATATACATATACATACCGGTTCATTGTGGCAGGCGTCTACAATGTCAAACATACACAGTGGGACTCTAGACTTATAACTCCAAGGGACAGAAACTTGCTATGTACAATATTCAACGCAAACATTGACATTATATCATCCGCTCAACCAACTTATTGGCCTACAGATGTTAATTTAATTCCAGACTTGATTCATTTTGGAGTAACTAAATGCATAAAAAGAGCTCAAATAAAACCTCACAAATAAAAATAATAATTGGCTGAAGTACAAAAAATATAAAAAAATATAAAAAAATATAAACTCACACACTGAGCTAAGTACTCCTCTCAAAACTGGGAAAGAAATCAACATAGCAATTAAAAATCTCGTGAGCGTTATAACTGAAGCTACCAGCATTACAAGGAATAAATCAATAATGATAGAAAATCTTATCAAAGAAAAGAGGAAGATAAAACTAATTATCTGTCAAATCAGACAAGAGCTAAGTGCTACCATTCACGAAATAAGCACTAGTTGACAAAAAAAAACGTTAGATGGCGGACCCGTTATATATATATATATATATATATATATATATATATATATATATATATTTATATATATATCTAAAATTATATATATATATATATATATATATATATATATATATATATATATAGATATACATATACATATACATATACATAAACATATACATATACATATACATAAACATATACATATACATATACATAGACATATACAAGTTAACAAAGCATAAGTTAATAGATCGGATCAGTTGCAACGCCGAATCCAGTAATTGCAACACCCACACAGTAAACAAATCATAAGACGACAGCGCACATGGCAACGATCCATACGCAGAATTCCCAGAAGTAACATATCGGAAGGTCGCAACGCAGCGACCCACGCAGTCCTCAGAATGCAAATGCATTGACCATACGATATCGATCTGTCGACCACAACAACAATAACCTTCTTCTTGACACAGTAAGTAACCTTCTTCTATAGTCATAAGACAAATTGTATTTCACTCCTTAAGTAGCCGTCAAATAAACTACACCATTTTGCGATGTAAAGTTTTTAAAAAAATAAAATAAACGTATATTTTATTAACTGGCGCCCGAGCTAAAAAATTTAAACCCAGTGCCCTAAAGTAGTGCAAAAATTAAAAGCAGTGCCCAAATTATGCCACAATTAAAACCAAGTGTCCTAAAATAGTGCAAAAGTTAAAAGCAGTGTCCTAAAGTAGTGCAACGAGATAAAGTATTGAAAAAATTAAAACCAAGTGTCCTAGAGTAGTGCAAAAATTAACAGCAGTGCTCTAAAGTAGTGCAACGAGCTAAAGTATTGGAAAAATTAAAACCAAGTGCCCTAAAGTAGTGCAAAAATTAAAGACAGTGTCCTAAAGAAGTGCAACACCCAGTAATTGCAACACCCACACAGTAAGAGAAAAGAGGCCCCCAAGTAACCTTTCAAAGGTAAACGGGAAGTGTTATGCACTAGCAGCTCCGCTCGCATAAAAACAGTTTAAAAAAACACATAAATAGCAAACTAATACCAAGTATAAAAAAAATAATATTAAAAGCATCTAAACACGAGAATCCAACTGAAGAAGACCTCATTTGCAGATCAAAGATGACAACGATTAAATTTTTATTGTAAGCGATTATACTCTTAACTATTTGTAAATGACTCTAATATAAAACTATCTTAATCTAATTTTCCAAACTTTTCAAATTCAATTGCATACGAAAATTTTACCAAAAAATAAATAAAAATATATTAAAATAAAAATTAAAAAAAGCTATTCTACCATAATTAGCTTAACTTTGCGAATTTGAAGAGACCCTCCAGAATAGAAAAGCTTGCCTTCCCCGAAGGAGTAATAAAAATAACCGTAATAAAAAGAACTGTATAACAATGGCTAACGCAAATAACACTACTTTACAAAATAAAATTTTTTTCATGTACATTTGATGAGAGGTGACTTTTCTTATGTAT
Source organism: Clusia tigrina (assembly GCA_920105625.2). Taxonomy (NCBI): domain Eukaryota; kingdom Metazoa; phylum Arthropoda; class Insecta; order Diptera; family Clusiidae; genus Clusia; species Clusia tigrina. The sequence goes on from OV050030.1 coordinate 334,668,811, forward strand.
TTTCATCTGCTGAATTCGAAAATCAAGGACAATTTTTTTTTCATGGAATAGTTTTTGAGAAATTGTAATTTTTGTATTTTTTCGACCTTTTTTCACGTGACGAATCATATCTCGAGCTAGAAATGCCAGATTGGGTACCCAATGCAAGGTATTGAGATCACGAACAAACATGTATAATCGGATCTTTGATTGGTAAAGCGGTTCAAAATATATCGATGAAAATAGGGCACATTTTTTAAAAAAAAAACATTTTACAGTAATTCTGTGCCGGCGGAAAGGTACAAATCGTTGAAAAAATGTCTGGTTTCTCTTCATGTACGTAAAGATGATACTTTAACGTAAGAATTAAGACCAACTAGAAGAAAATCGACCAAAAAATGACAAAGTAATAAGCAATTGAGTGAATAAATCCGAATCCCATATTTTCTGAATAATTAATTTTTTTCGACAATTTATGTGTTGTTTGTTTCGTCAAATTTGGTTCTTCGCTTGTTAATATTGTTTTGTAAATTCCGTCTGTGAGGATAAACACTGCGGTGAGTTAGTAATATATTAAGTTGTAATTTTTTTTACATATATTTTTTTCACCTAGAAATAAACACTAGCACACGTTTCGGTTGTTTGTCGGTTGTTTGTATAAATTTGATTGAAATTATATTTCATTGTGTTCGCCAAAATGCCTAAAAGAAAACGAGAATTTAAGTGCGTAAACAATCCAAATAATTTCTGTTACGTGTGTTGCAATTTTGTCCACCAACAAAATATACGTCGATTCACCGATTCATTAGAACAGAATTATCTGCAATATTTTGGAATAGCACCCGCAACTTTTCATGAGCAATGGACACCAAATAATGTTTGTTTATCCTGCCATATAACTCTTGCCGCGGGCTTTTGGTTCATCACAGTAAGATTAAGTTTATATATACAATTGAATTAATAATAAAGTGAATTTTTATTCCAAATTAGACGATACATGAAATTCGGTGTACCGATGATATGGAGAGGGCCGCTCTGCCATTCGGTTGATTGTTACTCTTGCCTGAGCAAATCCACTGGTTTTGGTAAGAGTGCCAAATGGGTTTATGCGACAATAGCATCTGCTTCGCTTTCAGTTCCACATTCAAGTGAATTTCCTCATCCTAAGTGCCCCGATTCAACGATTGAACCTTTCGAATCATCACAAGAGACAGACACAAGCAGTGATAATAAATTTCAACAGGAGTCGCAATTACAACGTTTTACGCAGCCTGAACTGAATGATTTGGCGAGAGATCCCGAGCTGTCAAAGGAAAAATCGGAGTTACTTGCATCTCGTCTGAAACAACGGAACTGTTTGGCTCCGGGAGTAAAAGGAACATTTTACAGAACCCGTGATGGAACTTACGCACAACATTTTAAGAAGGAAAACGACATATGCTACTGCAACGATATTCCTGCATTGTTTGAGCAACTCGGTGAGTCTTATGATCCAAATGAGTGGCGCTTGTTCATTGACGGTAGTAAGGAGAGTTTGAAAGCAGTCATACTGCATATTGGAAATGAAAAACCTTCTATTCCCATCGCTTATGCCATCAACACTAAAGAATCATATACCACAATGGCCAGTTTGATAAAATACATTCAATATGAGCATCACAACTGGAAAATGTGTTCCCACCTCAAAGTCGTCGGCATGTTGTGTGGAATGCAGGGTGGATATACAAAATATTGCTGCTTTCTTTGCCTCTGGGATAGTCGTGCTCGTGAACATCATTATAAAAGAAAATACTGGCCAGAAAGGGAGAATGTTACAGTGGGCAAAGACAATATTAAACACGTGCCGCTTGTTAAAAAAGAAAATATAATCCTTCCAGCGTTGCACATTAAACTTGGCCTCAATAAAAAATTTTGTGAAGGCCTTAGACAAGGAAGGCCAAGAATTTTCCTATTTGAAAACTCTTTTCCCGAAGCTTTCTTTTGCAAAAATCAAGGATGGCGTCTTCGATGGTCCACATATAGAGAAATTGTTAAAAAGCACAGATTTTCCAAAATATTTAACACCCATCGAAAACGAGGCCTGGAATTCATTTCAGCTGGTTTTTACCAATTTTCTTGGGAACACTAAAAGCCCTAACTACGAGGGAATTATTACCGATTTGCAGAACTACAACAAGATGGGTACGGAATGTCATTATTTAATTTCCTTCCTGGTTGTTTTCTATTGTATTGTTTTTACCATTTTATTTATTTCTTACCGGTGTAAATATGTCTCTAAAAATCCATTTGTTGGATTCGCATTTGAAATTCTTTCCGGACAATCTTGGTGATGAGAGAGATTTCACCAACAATTTAAGACCATTGAGCGGCGCTATCAAGGATTTTGGGATGAAGCAATATTGGGAGACTATGTATGGTTTCTCACTAGAGAAACGGATCCCAAAAGCAACCGGAGACAAAGCAAGAGCCACAACTATTTCTGACACACAAAAATGTCAAGAATGTATTGCAAGCGTTTAAACCCAATAAATTGTCGAAAAAAAAAAATATTCGGAAAATATGTGTAGTGTATTACACCAATTGAGTTCATTTCATGACTGTTTTATTATCTTCAATTGCTTATGGCTATTGTCTTACATTTCTTAATACTAGTATAGAGTTACCATGTAAATGGTTTAAGTAGACATGCCATATTGGCTAAATACCTAACACGCTCCTCCTTGAGCTGTTGAAGTATGAACATTTTTAATGTTATTATTATTATTATTATTGACAGGCTAAAAGAACACCGCGATCTAAAAGATCTATTGTGCAGCCTCGTACCCAACTAAAACAGTCCTAGACTGTTTATAAATCTCGTAACTGTTGTGGGCTTAATTTTAACTAGGTGATTTGGAGATATGAACCCACTGCCTAGGTACTTATGTCTGCGTCTTGCCACCGCTGGGCAAGTGCATAGAATGTGTTCTGCCGTTTCCTGCTTTTCTTGACAGAGTCGACAAGAATCGTCTTCTACCACGCCAATTTTCTTCAGGTGGTAATTTAGTTTACAGTGTCCTGTTAAAAGTTCAGTGTATAGTTTGATGTCATTTCTGCTGAGGTTTAAAGAAGCATCTACCCTTATGTGTTCAGGATCAATGAGTAGTCTCGACTGCCGCATGCCTTTTTGGGCTCTCCAGTAGTTTAGCAGACTTCGTTTTTCCTGTTCGCACAACAAGTTATTTGTGAAGCTACTGTTTACCCCACAGAAGGGTTCTGGGCCTATAAAGGCAGTGTCTGCACCCTTTTTTGCTAAAGAATCTGCCATTTCGTTGCCCTCATGTCCCTCGTGTCCCGGTACCCACATTAGCGTAACAGAGTTTCTCGCTGCTAGGGTATTGAGAAGTTTACAGCATTCCCAGACCAGCTTTGATTGGAATGAGAAGTTTATTAATGATTTTAGAGCTGCCTGGCTATCTGAGAGTATGCATATTTTGGTGTTGCGTGTACCCCTGCGTAGACATTCTCTAGCACATAACTCTAAAGCGTGGACCTCCGCCTGAAAAATGGAAGCTGTTTTTCCCATTGCAATTGCTTTTTGGAAATTTGGCCCTACAATTCCAGCTCCTGCACTGCCATCTTCCATTTTGGACCCATCTGTATACCACAACTGAGAGTCCTGTTTTATTGTTATTTCCTTGTTTCTCCAAGCTGAACGGTCACTGATGACCACTTTGAATTGCTTTGAGAAGTCTAATTTTCTGTCCATTTTGTCGAAGACCATGAGGCACGGAGAATTCCAGACAGTGTCCAGAATCTTTGCGTGCCCCGAAAGGTTGCCTTCTTTAAGATGGGCTAGATTAGGTAGCCTTAGGGCCGCGCTGGCCGCCATCCTTTTAACTACAAGGTGTAGAGGAGTCAGTCCAGTGATCACTCCCAAAGCTAGTGTGGGGCACGTTCTCATTGCTCCCGTCACACTCAAACAGGCTATACGGTGAATCTTGTTAAGAGTCCTCTGAGCTCCTGTTTGGTTGACTTTTGGCCACCATACCAACGACGCATAAGTAATCATTGGTACTATTATTGTTTTATATGACCACGCCATCATTTTTGGCCGTAGTCCCCATGTTTTACCGTACAACCTCTGGCAAGCATAGGTTGCTCTTAAGGCTTTACTAGTTATGTATGATAAGTGGTTTTTCCAAGTTAGAGTTTTGTCCAGGATTACTCCCAGATATTTCATTTCATTGGACATTGTTTTTAATGTTAGAATGCTTACTCTGATTTAATACAATTCAATTTAATATCAATTTAATTAATATGAAATATTTTAATATTACAATATTTACAAGGATTTAGTTCAATTTATGTAATTCAGTATCATAGAACATATATACGATTTCAAATAAATACAAAATCATAATTTGCTGTTACTTTTGATTACTTTGCCCTCGATTCTAGGCCTTAATTGTCTTATTCGTGGCTCTTCATCCACTACCAAAGATTCATTGTTGCAGACTTGACCTGTAGAACCCTGCTCATCGCTACCAAAGTCATCTTCTGCCTTCATTTCATCGTTAGTGTCAATTAACTCTTGGACGTCATTATCATTGTTGTTGTTACTGTTACTTTTACCTACACCACGTATTTTATCTAAGTGGCTCTTAATTTCTCTATTATTATCCGTGAGTGTACATAAATAAGATTGTGTACCAATTTGTCCTTTGACAGTGGCTGGAGACCAGCTGGGTTTATTGGGGTCTCTATAGTCACGTATAATGATATTTTGACCATCTTCAAGCTGTATATTGCGCCTACCTCTATGATTTTTGATACTCTTGTCTTGACTAGCTAAAATATTTTCTCTTACTAGTGGTGGTTTTAGGCTGCTATAGCGAGTTTTTAAAGTTCTGCCAAAAAATAACTTTGCAGGTGACTCATTTGTGCTACAATGCTCAGTGTTACGATAATCTATCAAAAATCGATTTACAATTGTGTCCAAATCCGTTTCTCTTTGATGTTTCAAATTTGCCAAAATAGATTTCTTTACTGTTTTGACCAAATTTTTGGCTTGTCCATTTATCGATGGATGCCCAGGAGCAGTAAGGATGTGCCTTACCTTATTTTTAGACAAAAATTTTGTTAACTCACCGGATGTGAACTGACTCCCGTTGTCACTTACGACAACATCCACTAAACCATATCTACCGAAAAGTGTTCTCATAGCTTTAATTACAAATGATGAAGTAATTTCCTTAGTCAACAATACTTCAATACATTTGCTTAATTAATCTATTACAATAAAAAGATATTGACCCTTAATTGGTCCGGCAAAGTCAATATGAATGCGGCTCCAAACTGAGTAAGTTGGTGCCCATGGAACTAAAATGCTCTTTTCAGGGCTTGCTTGCAGTTCCGGACAAGATTTACAGCTTCTTACTAAATCTTCAATGCGTTTATTTATTCCCGGCCACCAAACATAACTTCTTGCCAATGCCTTTGTTTTTACTATCCCAAAGTGTGATGAGTGTAAATTTTGGATGATGGGCTCATGCAATTTCGTAGGAACTACTGTACGATAGCCCCACAAGATACATCCATATTCAACCGAAAGTTTAGTTGACTTCTCACGAAACGTTGCATACTCATCACCTTTTAAACTGTTCAATTGACCTCTATCAATAGCAATAACTACTTTTGACAAGATTGGATCACGACGTGTCTCTTTAGCAATATCTCTGAAATCTAAATTCAAATAATTTTCTTTTTCAACAAAGTTTATATAATTAATTTCAGTACAATCTTCTGTTGTTTTATGTTGTGGCATTCTTGACAAACTGTCAGCTTCATTTATTGAGCCTTTAACATGTTCGACACTATAATTAAAGCCAGATAAAATTAATGCCCAGCGCTGCATACGCACAGAAGCCATCATAGCCTTTGTGCTCCCCAAAAATAGTGAGAAGTGGTTTGTGATCGGTTCGCAAAACGAAAAGCGATGGGTTTGACTGTATTACTTGGACAAATGTGGGATAAAACACCAGCCACAGCAGTGTTACTTGCATCAGTTGTTAACACAATTGGTAAATTGGGATTGAAATGAACTAAAATTTGTTCAGATGTTACGTCTTTCTTTAATGTTTCATATGCCTCTTGACACGACCTCGACCACTGAAATTTCACACCTTTTTTTAATAAATTGTAAAGTGGAAGCATTTTTTTAGCAAAATTCTTGATAATTTTTGAGTTGTAATTTAACATTCCAATTACAGCTCTCAGCTCCGGAACATTTTTAGGAGTGGGTGCATTACTTATTGCAGACGTTCGCTCTTCATTTTTAACTAGGCCATTCGCATCAATGGTAAATCCTAAATAGGAAATTTGCTGTTGAAAAAATTTGCACTTATGTCCATTTAGCTTAAGCCCAGCAGACTGTAATTTGTTTAGAACCATCTTCAAGTTCTTGATATGATCATTTAGATCCTTACCAGTGACAGTTATGTCATCTTGGTATACAACGACTCCTGGAATTTCCCTTAACAAGCTCTCTATGGTCTTTTGAAAAATGGCTGCTGCCGTTTTAATACCAAAAGGCAATCTTTTCATTTTAAAAGTCCCTATATGAGTGCTCCATGTACACAAGAGTTGTGATTCTTCAGTTAACACTAATTGATTGTATGCATTCGCTAAATCTAGTTTAGTGAACAAGCAGCCACCCTGTAAAGAAGCAAAAATCTCATCAATCCGTGGAAGCGGATATTGGAAATCAATTAGGTATTTGTTGATTGTGACTTTATAGTCACCACACAAACGCAAATCACCATTAGGTTTTAAAATTGGAACTAATGGGGTGCCCCACTCAGAATGATCCACCTGTTCTAAGATACCATCATCAATTAATTGTTTTAGTTGACTTTCTTCCACACAAGTGGCAACGGGCGTGGCTTAAAAAAAATGGGCTTAATATTTTCTGTAACTGATAAAGAAATTTCGGCACATGTGTACTCGTACGTTCCCAACTGATTATTGAACATTTCGAAATACCGATTCTTAATTTCGTCTTCCAAAACATTTACATTATTTATTTGATTAACTATTTTGGTTTGAGCCAGATCAAAACTGAACGCACGTAAAAATGTTCTTCCTAACAATGGAGGATTATTCGTATCAGTAACAACAACAACAATATTTTTCTTAACACCTTTATACACAAAATTTGCACCAAACTCACCAATAATCTTAATTTTCTCTCAACTATAGCTTACGTAGTTGTTCTGACATATTTGCAAACGCTTTCTTATTTCATACTCGTCCAGAAATGACCTTGGCAACAAATTACAGGGTGCTCCAGTGTCACAAACTGCCTCCAACAGTACACCTTCAACTATTACTGACAGTGTTTGAAATGCTACAAATAGCAAAATCAAAATCAAAATCTTTAAATTTATGTTCAGAATCTGATACGTAATTTACATTTTTCTGAGATTTGAATCTGCAAATGGAAGCCAAATGCCCACAACAATGACATTTGCTATTTTTAAATTTACATGTGTTGGAGTCATGGTTTCTCCAACCACAATGATAACATGCCGTTTTCATGTTCATGTTAGTGCTGAGGCCTCTGCCGCTGCTATTAGCACTACCTCTGCCGCTGCTACTACCACCGCCTTTGCCGCTGCTACCACTGCCTCCTTTCTTGCTACTGCTGCTGTTATAGTTGTTATACTTTTTCCAGTTGAACCTTTGTTGACCTTCATTATTACTTTTGTTCTTTACATAATTTACTTCTTTTCCATCCACATCTTTTGATAACTTCATCTTAGTTTCAAATATCAAGGCTTTTTTATATGCACTTAACAGGGTTAATTTTTCGTCTTCTTCGCACATTCGCTCGAACATTCTTTTTGGCAGACCCATTACAAACTGATTTAGCAGGAACGCCTCTAAGTTATCTCCAAAACTTGAAATTTATTGCCAACCTTTTTGCCCGAGCATACCAGCTTGAAATATTTTCTTGCTCATGACATGCCGACTGATGAAATAATCTCCTTTCCTTGAATATTATGGTTTGCGGTGTATATTGTGTTTTTAAAGTTTCACACAATTCCTTGTACGTTTTTTGTACTGGTGAAGCAGTACTGCACAAACAATGTAGCATGCTGTATGCCTCGGAACCAATTGCTTTCAATAGAGTACCAAAATTAATTTCGAAACGCTCCTTCCACATTAGCCAATTATCATTATTCGGCGAAAATTCCGCTACGAATTGAGCCTGGGTATATGTGACTGCCACTGGATTAGAAACTTCTCTTTCTGTGTTAGGCATTTCAGTTTTAATAATTTAAAAAATTGTGGAATATTAAATTTTTACTTTTGTTCCAGCTTCTTTTTATTTTTGGTTCACTGTATGTATGTACATATGTATGTGTTTTTTTTTTACAGTACTACTTTGTGTTGTTGTCTCTTTCATTTTTATTTTACCGTTTCACGGCTACTCAACACATTTATCTCATGTAAATTTTTCTTTGAACAATATTTATTTTTATTATACTATTTTCGCAGCGTTCTGAGTTTGTTTTGTTGTTAAAACTTTTTTGTTTGTTTAATATTTAATTCTTATCCTCGTCGCTAATATGTAGTGTATTACACCAATTGAGTTCATTTCATGACTGTTTTATTATCTTCAATAGCTTATGGCTATTGTCTTACATTTCTTAATACTAGTATAGAGTTACCATGTAAATGGTTTAAGTAGACATGTCATATTGGCTAAATACCTAACAATATGCGATATTGATTTATTCACTCAATTGCTTATAACTTTGTCATTTTTTGGTAGATTTTCTTCTAGTTGGTCTTAGTTCTTACGTTAAAGTATCATCTTTACGTACATGGAGAGAAACCAGACGTTTTTTCAACGATTTGTACTTTTCCGCCGGCACAGAATCACTGTAAAATATTATTTTTTTGAAATTGTGCCCTTTTTTCATTGATATATTTTGAACCGCTTACCAATCAAAGATCCGATTATACATGTTTGTTCGTCATCTCAATACCTTGCATTGGGTACCAAGATCGACCCAATCGGACATTTCTAGCTCGAGATATGATTTGTCACGTGAAAAAAGGTCGAAAAAATACAAAAATTACAGTATCTCAAAAACTATTCCATGAAAAAAAATGTATCCTTGATTTTCGAATTCAGCAGATGAAAATACATAAGAAAAGTCACCTCTCATCAAATGTACATTTTCGGTGTAAACTAGTGTAATTTGATACGTCCACCCATAATAAATGCTGCTGAAGCAGCACCAACACAAACAAACATCAATATGGAAGAGTTAGGTCCCATAATAGCACATATTGCCTCAGAGGTATTTACGAGACAAGGTCGAGCTTTGATATAAGCAGCAATGAATCCCAACAGTCACATTGCAATCGCTAGAAACCAGACAATTGACGAAAGACACATGAACAACATCACAGATTTAGACAAAATTCCCGATGTAGTAAAATATTTAAGCGAATTCTCTGGCAAACCAGGTGAATTTAATTCCTGGAAAAAAAACGTAGAGAGAATATTAAAAATTTATGAACGCCCAAATATTAAGGAATCTTAAACATAATAATAAATAAAATCTTAGGTAATGCAGACATTGCATTAGAATCCTACAATACCCCACTCGACTGGCCAGCAATATCTAAATGTTTAACTCTGCATTACGCAGATAAACGTGACCTGTTCACACTTGAATATCAAATTACTGCGCTAATTCAATGCAGATCAACCCTAGAATAGTTCTATCAAAATGTATACTCCCTTATTTCACTGATCCTAGACAAATTGGGCTGCCTGAAAGTCAGTACAGAATTCCCAGATCAAACCATTCCATTCAGAAAACAGAATCAAAAGGTCAATAAATATGATAGGAACGGCATGGAAATACCAAGCCGGTAGCCCTGACCACGACGAGGAAAAAATTTAAATGAATAAAACGGAAATAGTTGGTTACTACAAGTAACAATAAATAAAATCCTGACTGAATGTATTAACGAACTAACAAAGACCAACTTACGAACTCGATCAGAAAGGACGAATATGTTAATAGTGAAATAGTCTTATATGTATATCCCAAACAAAAAACGCCTTAATAAACATAAAATATGCAATTGAATGGGCTGGAGTAAATATTATAAAATCCATGTTATTTGATAAAAACTAAAGTTAATGAAGCCTTGGAAAAATTTAAAAATGAGAACATGCCCTTCAAAAGCACAGAAGATGCATTAGAATTAGACAAAATCAAACATTATGTACTTAATAAAAATTCCAATGCAACACACACAATATACGAAAAAATTTTAATAAGAGCAGTTAAAAGAAACAAAACAATTATCGATATACCATATAAATCTCTATTAATTAACAGCCATGAAATTTTTGGTATCCAAAATGAATGTACAAAAATTAATTCTCGGGCCCCATTTTAATATAAATGAATTTTTATCAAATATTTTAGTTGTTAGTAATATAATATCATGCCAAAAAACCAAACAATTATGATTCTTCAACTTATAATAACCATTGTGCATTTACAATGAACAAAAGTAAAAATGGAAAGCAATTGGATCAGATTTTATACTAACAATAATTATAATATATTAAATGAACTTGTTAACATTAAATATTATAAATTGTTTGGATTAATTATCACCTTTTTTTTTTAGAAGTTTCGTCGTCCGTTTTAAAATACAAATGAAGTGACCCACTTACAGTTTAATTTAAACGTAGCCCTGATTTCTTCTGATTTTTTTTCTCCGAATTCTCATCATTTCAGACAACATCCCAGCAGTGAAACCAACTAGTAGTTTAACTACTCATATCTACCAACTAGTATTTTAATAACTCATACGAGTATGTATATAAAAATCATATACTCGTATATGTATACAAATAATATAATAATGTGTACTCGACATGTATAATAATTTTTGTGCATAAATGAGGGATGTGTGATGTGCATGCTAATTCATGATGCCGCAATTCAACTTTTCTTTGCTGACACTGCGGATATTTTAAAACACGCGATAACTTAAAGATTCATCTCCAAAATGGGGAATTACAAAAAGTGAATGAAATTATAAAGAGAACTGTTTATCTTCAAATTGCAATATTTGTTTTTACTTATATTTCTAGTAAATTGACAAGAAAGGAACAAAAAATGCTAACAATTTATAATACACGCAATGATTGCCGCAGAAGTCAAGAACTGGTTAATTTATAGATAAGTTTTGAACTAGTAAATTAACTACTTTATTTTTTACTATTAAATTTGCTAGTATATTTTGAAGACTCCCTATAAACTTCACATAAACGATAATAAAAACACTTTGCATTTTTGCGGTGAACTGTGTAATTTCGTCCCAAATGTTTCTGTCGAGAAAACATTTGGGTAGCCATCGATTTTTTTCCCTTGCTTACGCCATTGGAACATTTTTCCGATTTATCCCAAGTATAATATTGCGGTACTTCTGAGTTTAAAACATGCTGGCAAATGTGTCTGATCCACACAAACTAAAAAGTTCAGTTAATGTTGTGGATAGTGGTGTCGCTGCTCTTTGCTGTGCGATTTTAGTGGTAAAATAAACGCATTGTCCATTTTGCAGATGTCTCTCATGATTTGGGAATGTAACAATCCTCCACACTCTCTCATTACTGCTGACATAACCCCCTAATTTAAATTATGTGATTTCATCGTTTCTATTTGGGTCAGGTACACCAAACACAGCCATGTCGCTACCTTTATTTACGTGTTTACAGATGTACTTAATGGACTTCACCGAATTACAATACTCCACGTTAATGTGGGCTTTGTACGTTTTGGACAAAATCGGTGAATACGGCACGATCCAAAGATGATCAACTTCAATGTACTAATGTCTCATTTTGATAGTTGTTGATTTTCCGTTATCCTCTGCCGACTGGCGACGATAAGGCGGGTATCTGTGATTACCTGTAACTGTGTCTGAAATCAAAAATCTCGGATAACGTTTCGAATATTTACCATCAATCATGCATAGTGAGCTCACGACCCTGGATCATGTTCTTTGTGAACATTTCAAATAATTTTGGATCGGTGGTTTCATCTGGATTTTCCGCAGATATGATGTCATCAATTTGATCCCGTCTTATTTTGTCAGCAAACCATATCAATATGTGAGCGGGAAGGACTCCTCTTTTTTGCCATTCGACAGAATACATCCAGCATTGCGCCTTGCTCAATACTTTGCCTTTGACTATGAACTCCACTAATGGTTTCAGCTCTTGTTTAAAGACACGTGCCGTTATTTCATGACGATCTGTTGGCAGTTGCCCTGGCAATAAATATTCTCGAAACTCACTCCATTGTGGATTACAGGTAAAAGTAATAAATAGGTCTGGTCGACCATAAAAACGAACATATGCCATCGCATCCTGTGAATGCTCATGCGTATGATGCGGGCTACCAATGTATGAAGATGTCAATTGGCCAATGTCATTTGAATTTGCACGCTGGTTGCCATCATTGTTTGTGGCATCACGTAAATGGATGTAATCTGCACTGGGTAGTTTTCTATGATGGAACCTAATGTAATTCACACGTTTAGTATCGATTTTTCACATACATGTTATCAACATACTGGTGAAAAAGTCTTTGACATTTCAGAATATAATTTTCTTGATTTTGGTGAATCGAGAAAATTTTATACAAGCCTATTGGTCTATAGGAAGATACAATTGTAGGATCTTTGCTAGGTTTCAATACCATAATTATTTCAGATACCTTCCAAACGCGTGGAAAGTAATTTAATCGCGTTATTCCGTTCATTATATACATCAGATGCTTCATTATGTGATTTTCTTTGGGCCAGGTGATTTTTTTTTTTTGTATTTACTGCAGTAATTATTTTATTTAACAGTTTTAATGTAAAGCCAATAGAGATGTGTGATATTGTATATATATATATATATATATATATATATATATATATATATATATATATATATATATATATATATATATATATATATATATGGGTTTGTATTGCATTCTGGTTTACTCTTTATTATGGGTGTATTAGGTGTAAATATATTTTTTAAATGTTGCGCAAACGCATCAGCTTTCTCCGAGTCCCTACGAGCCCACGTACCGTTTGCTAATCTTATTGGCACTTCTCTATTAATAGGGCGGTTTAGCCTTTTTACTGATTGCAAAGGGAGTAATCACTTTGCTTTATTGCTGTAAGTTTTTGAAGATAGGTTTGTAAGAATTTTTCTTTATCGTTGGCTAGAGTATTTTTTAACCTTTTTGAACAATCGTTAAGCTGTTTTTTAAGCTGGGTGTACTGCAGATGTGCCAATCCCTTGTATTGCACTTTTAAACAATTCATGTAAATGCACCTTAATGCATTCAAAAGCACTCCGTGTGATGCACCTTAATGCACCCAAGCATACAGACAGCCTTCGCGAGTGATATCATGTGCGCAACAATTAAACGGCACACACTATCCCTTGTCTGTCATTCTCCCACGATTTTTTTATCGTTATGCGATAACAAGAAACGAGTATCGGACTGTCCAGACAGAGCTCGACACTCGATACTCGTGCCACAACCGTCGTTCAATGCTTTCTCACGCCTTTGAGTTCGACGATATGACGTACAGTTATAAGAGCGGGCAGAACGACAGACAGACGATCTTGTTGCACATGTCTGCCACACTGCAGACCATATACTCCATCTAATGCAGTATATGGTCGCAAGTAAATAGAGCGCACCAATAGGGTACGTGCTCTACACCAATGAAAGAGTATGCACTACAGGCATGCGCGTTGCACTTAGGGTAAGCAAATCATATAACAGTTTAAATTCAACAAACTAGAATAAGTTTATTGAATCTAAATTAATTAGAATAAGTTTATTATAAAACCCGAGGTTACTTACAAAATAAAAACACAGAGGATGAACACTCTCAGTCCTGCTTATAAACAGAACGCAACAGTATTTTTAATTCCTCGGCAGTTCAATAGAACTTGCCTTTTCACTATAACTATAATACCTGAACATTTGGGCAGTCCACTGACTTGCCACTTTCATAGGCAGCGACCAGCATGCCAATCTAAACTGGTCCGGAAAGATATCTTGTACATGACAAACTAAACAGATATCTTGTACATGACTAACTAAACAGATATACTATACAGATATATTATACCCTCCTTATCTTCCTCTTTTCTTTGATAAGATTTTCTATCATTATTGATTTATTCCTTTTAATGCTGGTATCAGGGTTAGAAATTATAGCAGCTTCAGTTATAACGCTCACGAGATTTTTAATTGCTAAGTTGATTTCTTTCCCAGTTTTGAGAGGAGTACTTAGCTCAGTGTGTGAGTTTATATTTTTTTATATTTTTTTATATTTTTTGTACTTCAGCCAATTATTATTTTTATTTGTGAGGTTTTATTTGAGCTCTTTTTATGCATTTTTTACTCCAAAATCAATCAAGTCTGGAATTAAATTAACATCTGTAGGCCAATAAGTTGGTTGACCGGATGATATAATGTCAATGTTTGCGTTGAATATTGTACATAGCAAGTTTCTGTCCCTTGGAGTTATAATTCTAGAGCCCCACTGTGTATGTTTGACATTGTAGACGCCTGCCACAATGAACCGGTATGTATATGTATATATATATACGAGTATACATGCATGTGTATATATATATATATATATATATATATATATATATATATATATATATATATATATATATATACATATATATATATATATATATATATATATATATATATATATATATATAATAAGTAGCTAACCCGGCAACGTTGTTTTGCCTAAATTTTTTTTTAATAAATATTAAATCATAAAAAATGTTTGAAATTAATTTTAAAGTATAAAAATTTTTATTGAAAACAAATAAAATAATAAATAATTGTAATGCTAATCTGTGCACGATATTTCTTGTTTCTCCATTTTCGGCATAAACAAATAAATCGGTGGGTTTAATAACGCATAAACAGGCGACATATAGCTGTCCATGGGAGAAGCACGAATTCTCTAAATGAAACCACAGATTTGCATTGACTGGCCTTGTGCTTTGTTGATAATCATGGCAGAAGCTAAACGAATCGGGCACTGCAGTCGTTTAAATTGTATTGGTGCATCTGTTGGAATCATTGGAATTCGTGGCAATAAAACATTTTCCCCTATGAAGTTTCCATTAATGATAGTTGCCTCAATAACATGTCCCGCAAGTTTTTTAATAACTAATCTCGTTGCGTTACAAGGTTTTGGCGCATTGAGTTTTCGTAACAAAATGATTGGTGAACCAACTTTCAATTGTAAATTATGTGACTGAAGACCTGGTAAATCCAAAGAATTTAGAAATTCTATTGGGAAATCAACGGCTTCATTTTCATCCACCACTGTATCAATTGATTTAAATGAAAATAATTCACTTTCCAACATGTTTTGGATTTGTATATTTGTAGCATAAACATCAACATTTTTAGCAGCTAATATCGTACGTTCGCTCAACCATTTATGATTATTGATGTTTGCTCGAAGATTAGGAAAAACATTTTCAATTAATGAATCTCTTGAATCCATAATATTGCAAAAATCATCTGGAAGTCTTACTGTTTGTTTTATTGGGTCTATAGCAATTTTTCCATCACCAATATCAAGCAATTGTTTAGAAAAGCGTGCAGCAGTTGTATCATTTTGAATTTGGACACGCATATTGGTTGTTAATTTCATTTTATGAACGCTGCGCCACAATGATGAAGATTTTAAACATGCATTGATCTCATCTGCATAGGTCGATCGTGGTATAACTGGTAGTGTTTGACGGAAATCTCCAGACAACAAAATGAGAGCTCCACCGAAAAGTCTATCATTACCTTTCAAATCTTGCAATGTACGATTTAGTGCTTCCAATGAATATTTGTGTGCCATTGTACACTCATCCCAGATTATGAAGTGGCAGCTTGATAGTACTTTACCCATACTGGAATGCTTTTGAATGTTGCATACAGCATTTTCATTCGTTTGTATATTTAATGGCAATTTCAGTGCAGAATGTGCTGTTCTGCCTCCATCTAATAATGTCGCAGCAATTCCCGATGATGCGATGGCCAAAGCAATTTTACTTTCAGAACGTATTTGTGCTAATAGAAGCGAAATTAAAAACGTCTCTCCAGTTCCGCCTGGTGCATCCAAAAATAAGAAACCACCTTCTTCAGCAGCGACTGCATGCATAATAATAATTTTGGTTCATTTGTTTGAACATATTAAACCAACTGATCAATATTGTATGATTGTTCACGTTGCATATCTCGGTTAAACAAATCACTTGCTGGTCGATTGGGGATGGCATTCGCAATTTCATGAGTGATTCATTCGAAATATTCATGCATAAATCTTCCAGCTTGATCAAAGCTTCATTATATATTTATGGTGTGAAATCTAAACTAAGATCTGCACAAATTGTACGAAGCGCATGAAGTATACCTTAAATCATTGCATCCTTATATTTTTCCCATAATTCAGTTGGATTTGTTGGATAGCGTGTTGTTAATAAAATAGCAAACAATATTCGTATTTGGCGTGGCGTTGAACTGGCAGCAGCGTCGGCAAGAGTTAAATCCCTCGGCATGAATCATGATACGTTGTATGAAGTTGACCATTTACAGTTTTCAAATATTCGAACGATGTTGGTCCAGGAATATTAATTAACAACAATCGTAAAAGAAAGCATTCTCGCTGTTTGGGATGAACTGTGTATAGTCGGCCTAATGCATTAGTACAAAATATTCCTGGATAATCGGAAACAGCTTTTCCTCTTTTACGGGGTTTCCATTGTTTTCTCGACTTATTCCATGTGAAATAGGTTGGGACTTCAGCATAGAGCAATGTTCTCGCAATGTTTGCTTCATTCACTTGTAATCTTTGTTCCGTGTTTAATTTTGCTCGATCCGTATTTCTTCTTTGCCGAAGTTCTTGGACCAAGATCTGAATGACGTCTTGGAATTTTATTGTTACACTAATGAGATGTGGAGAGAAATTGTTTGGTTTTGAGTTACGTGTGTTGCAATTTTATATTGTTGAAAATATAAATATGATCTTATTGTAAAAACACATAATATATTCCCACTTTTTTTATTTTACCTTTGAAAAACAATCGAATTTAAATATTTTGTGTTGTTAAATTTATCTTCAAAATTTGTCTAACTAAGAATGAAATGTCAAAAATTAATACATATTGAATTGATATGAACCCCTATCAAAAAAATCAGTCTCTAAACCTAACGAACAGTATTTGTACGAAATGTATGAAAAAAAACTTTTGTGGCGCCACCTGGCGGATAAAATATATACTATAACCTCACAGATCACGACACAAATATATGTTGTAAATTTAGTTATGATATCTTTTGTGGTTCCGGAGATCCTCCGAGACGTACCTACGCACGGACTATTTTACGAGGGCGGATTGATATTGAAGCTACCTAGCGCTAGATGGCAGCACAAACACAAACACTTTTTTTTCTAGAAATTGCGATCTGTCAAACGTCAGCTGTTAAACTTTCACCCAAAGTCATCGATTAGATCATTTGTTGTAATCGTTTGAAGTAAGCAACTTTTGTGTTTCTTGAAAATGGAAAGAAGCGCTATTATTTGAAAGGGAAAACGGCGAACGAGACAAAAGAAAAGCTCGATAAACATTACGGTGAGTCTGCTCCGTCAGATTACATGGTAAAATATTGGATTGCTGAATTTAAACGAGGCCGAAGAAGCACTGCAACAATACCATCAACAGGAAGGCCAAAAGAGGTGGTTACTGAAGAAAATATCAAGAAAATCCTCGATATCGTTATGAATGATCGCCGAGTCAAGTTGCGTGAGATTGTTGAAATGGTAAACATATCATATGAACGTGTGTTCAACATTTTGCATGAACATTTGCATATGAAAAAGCTATCGGCAAGTTGGGTGCCGCGTTTGCTCAGAGTCGAACAAAAACGAGTTCGACAGACCACTTCATATCGGTGTTTGGACATGATAAAGCGTAATCCTGTTGATTTTTGGCGTCGATTATTAACTGTTGACGAAACCACTACACACCTGAAACCAAAAATCTATCGAAACAATGGGTGGAAACTGGTGGAAGTGCTCCGAAGAAGGCGAAGGCAGTGAAATCGGCTGGCAAGGTTATGGCCATTGTATTTTGCACACGGAATATTGTTCATCGACTATCTTGAAAAAGGATCCACAATCACAGGAAAGTATTATCGTGCATTATTGGATCAATTGATTGATGCAATCAAGGAAAAACGACCACATTTAAAGAAGAAAAAAATGCTCTTTCTTCAAGACAACGCACCGGTTCACACAGCATTAGATACGATGCTAAAATTACGTGAAATACACTTCGAATTGGTTAATCATCCACCTTATAGTCCAGATTTACCTCCTAGTGACTTTTCCTGTTTCCAAACTTGAAAAAATGGCTCGCAGGAAAAAGATTCATCTCAAACGAAGAAGTGATTACCGAAACTAACGGGTATTTTGAGGGGTTCCCGAAATCGTATTATTAGGATATAAAAAAGTTGGAATATCGTCTTACTAAGTGTGTCGAAGTAAAAGGAGACTATGTTGAGAAATAAATGGTTTTAGAAAAAAAAATGTTTTTTTCCTACTTAGGTAGCTTTAATATCAATCCGCCCTCGTATATATTAAGATATAATAATAATAATAATTTAGCTTTAGTAGTTTGCCCAATGGCCGACACTGCGACCTAAAAGATCTTTTGTGGCATACTACATTTGTCATTAATGATCCATGTGATCACAATTGTCCGATCTACTATGCCCTATAGGTTTAGTACCGGCGTTTCTTCCGTAATGCCATAGCATTTCGTCCGTTTGGTGATGTCAAATCGTCACAATAATTTATCAGTTTCTTTTCTACCTAGATGTTCCTTTTCTAGAGAAAGGAAAGTCATGTTCCTTCATTATCTTTTCCGCTTTATGTATGAATTTGAGAATGTCCATAACAGGAGCATTCTTTATTTCTTCCAGAGCCAGCTGGTCGCGGTGGAATGTGTTCATTCTGGTTCTTGCCAACGCAATGCAGTCGCACAATATGTGTTCTGTGGTTTCCTCTTCTTCTAGACAGAGCCGGCACTCCGTATCCTCAGGAATGTGGATTCAGTCAGGTGATATTTCAGGTAATAATGACCGGATAGAAAACCTACTATTTTTCCTATGCCTGCTTTGCACATATTGCGCAATTCTTTATTGTAGGTGAATGGCCGTACCAGTCTTTTGGCTTGTCGAAGCCCCTCTATCCCTTCCCAGTGTGGCATTCTGAGACTATGTTCCCAGTTATCTACCCTGGATTTAGCCTCCGCCCAGTTGATACCACAGTATGGCTCCGGACCTATGAGGCTTGTTGCGGAACCGGCCCTAGCCAGCTCGTCAGCAATTTCATTGCCTTCAATTCCCGAGTGACCCGGGACCCAGCAATATGCGACCTTAGTTGTTGCCCCTAGAGATTGTAGGTTGTTGAAGCATTCTTCCACCAGTTTCGATTGTGATGCCTGTAATGCAGCTTGACTATCTGATTTTCAGATTTGTCCTCGCACAGATTGAGACTGCTTGAATTTCAGCCTGGAAGACGCTAGGCCACCATGCTCATTGGTTCTGAGGTTTTGGTATTTGGTCCGTAGACCCCTGCACCGACTCCGGTGTTTGTTTTTGAACCGCCTGCGAACCATTCTAGACTTCTAGGGTCGTCCCAAGGTCCTCCTATATCCCATTCATCACGGTCTGAGATAATAATCTCAAAATTGCGATCAAACTGTCGTTTTGGAATCATATAGTCCGTTATTGAGCAGATTATGTTTTGACCTGATATTTTTTTTTAAATATTTAAATGACCTAGTCATGAGGTTCCTGTCTAGACAACCTTTTCATCTTTAAAGCGCGTTTAGCAGCACATTTTTTCACGAATGCGTGTAGTGGGGATAGTCCTATTATCGCCTCAATAGGAGCGGGTGGGCAGTTTCGCATGGCACCGGTGATTGCCGCGCAAGCCTGCCTTTAAAATCTTGCAAGTATTTTCTTACCAGATTCTTGTGTTGTCTTGGGCCACCACGCATCCAGTGTATCATCTGTGAGTCTAGACCCCATGTTCTACCAAAGAGACTTCGACATGCCCACATTGCTCTTGTGGCTTTGTTTATCACCGAGTGTAGGTGAGAGTTGCAATTCAGTCGCTTATCCAGAACTACACCTAGATATTTGACCTCATTGGAATATTCTATATTAATTCCCTCAAGCTATTGTACCAAGGCTCAATTTTAATCTTTTTGTAAAAGGAACGAGAATGGTATTGCTAGGATTCATGCATAACCCCTCTGCGCGACACCATTCTGAGAGAAGGCTAGAGCCTGATTCATAATATCGGATACTGTTCTTTCAAATTTGCCACTAATAATGACAGCCAGATCGTCAGCATATCCAATTGCCTCGAAGCCTAACCTTTGTAGTTTGAATAAGAGATCGTCAGTAAGTAAAGACCACAGAAGGGGTGACCACACACCGCCTTGGGGACAGCCTTTCATTGCCTTGACTGATACGGCCTCGTCTCCCAGAGATGAGTTAATTTTTCTACTTTTTAACATCATTTTAACCCACCCAAATCGGTTTATCGATATTTTTGCAGAGCATAGCCCCCTCTATAGAGCCGTAACCGCTATTATCAAAGGCGCCCTCGACATCTAAGAATGCACATAAAGCAATTTCCTTGGAAATTGAGCTTTCTCTATCTTTGTTACAAGGTAACGAAGCGCTCCCTCCGTGGATTTCACCCTATTATATGCAAACTGAGATTGGTGCAGAGGTGTTGTTCTGTCTAGCTTTTTTCTAATATGTAGATCCACCAATCTTGAGTTTGTAAGATTTATGCAGTTCGCTGGACCTCTGGCCCAATTTTGGAATAAATACCACATTGACTTTACGCCATATGGATAGTATGTACTCCCTGCTGAAACTGTTCCTAAAAATAGCAACAAGTGATTCAAGCATTATATCCAGTCCTGTTATCAAGAGGGCTGGAAAAATGTTATCCTCACCTGGTGTCTTGAATGGTTAAAAGGACCCAACAGCCCATCTAACTTTGTCTGGGGTAAATATTACTCCAGACAAACTCTAGGATATTTTGTCTAGTACGGCCCATTGGTCGCATGACGGCTGATCCAGTGTCATTGCCACTCTAGTTGACCCCGGGAAGTGCACTTGAAGCAAGTATTCTAAAGTGTCCCTCCTGTTCATTGTATACGACCCATCTGGTATTCTTAAAATTACAACACCGTTTCAGTGTTCTTTGCCTAAAGCTTTATGGAGCCTAGCGCTCTCTGGCGTTTCGACAATGCTTTCGCAAAATTTTCTCCAAGACTCACGCTTGGATCTTGTTAGTTCTTTGTTGTAATTTTTCAGAGCGACCGTATAGGCGTCCCACACCTTTGTGCGTTTATAACGATTGAACAGTTTTCTCATCTTTTTTCGCATATCTGCAAGTTTGTTATTCCACAATGGGACCTTGCGAGACATATTGAGAGTTTTGACCACAGTGCTTTCATGATATGCTGCGATTCTTTTATCGTTTAGTCGATACACCGCTTCCTCGAGTTCACCAACAGAATTTATACTTGTAGGCAGCGAATCGGATCTTGAATCTAATAATTCCCCAATTTGTTTTTTTTTTATTAAGACTTCATTTTTTGACTCAGATTTTCCTGGTAAAAAGAAATTTTATGCAAATGATCTGACAGAAAGTGCACGTCAGATACATGCCAATTTCTGACAAAATTGGGGAGGTAAGGACTGGTTAGAGTTAGGTCTAGTACCTCTTCTCTAACCGCGTTAATAATTGTTGGCCTTGCAGCCTTATTACATATGCTGATATTTTGACTTTGAGAGAAAACTTAAGAGAGACTTAACCCTGTTGTTGATGTCTGAGCTTCCCCAGACATGATGATGCACGTTTGCATCGCAGCCAATCACGTGCTGCAGATTGTTATTTTGGCAGTGCCCAATAATATATATATACGAGGTGTGATAAAAAAATAACCGTTATTTTCATCTTTTCGTGAGTTACGTATGTTCGATGTTCGCATTTTTTCCTGTTATGTTGGTAGACATGTCTGTTATATATGTTGGCAATACCAACCATTTTGGATTGTCAGTTTGTTTTTGACCGATAAAAAGGTTAGTCGTGTTTTGGTGTGCTCTTCGATTTTGTACTATTCAAAAAAATGGATCAAAGAAACTGTATTCAGTTTTGTGTAAAAAATGAAATTAAATGCGCAAGGACAGTTGAAATTTGACTGTGGCCATTGGGGAGTCTATTATGAGCAGAACACAAGTTCAATTGTGGTATAACCGGTTTAAGGAAGGCCGAAAAGGTGTCAATGACAACAACCGATGAAAACATTGACGCAGTGAAGAAAATGATTTTGGATATTCGTCGAATCACTATCAGAGAGGTTGCTGATGATGTTGGCATATCGTTCGGCTCATGACAAGAAATTAATTGACAACGCGTCAGCTATCATGTTTAACTCACCTTTCCTGTAGTGTATGTCGAATGAATGCTGCTAGAGTTCTAGTGCCCACCTTCCGATGCGTCCTGAAGGACTTTCAATCGAATTGAGCCACTTCAATGACAGGTGGTCCGTTATCACAGGAGGTGATAATTCCAGGTATGGGCGCATCTTCCGTGTGCCGGACACTCCTTTTTTGTGGGGGAGTAGTTCTGCTCAACTGTGTTCAAATATCTGCCAGCATACGCTATTACGCGCACCTTCCATCTCCTTTGTAAACACTTTATTCGTCTGCAGCGTAAGTTTGAAGAAAGCGTGTATGAAGTCTGGGCATGCAAGAACTGGCGCTTCAGATAGTTATCGCTTTAGTGTTTCGAAAGCTTCTTGCGCAGTATCATCCCATTTGAAGTGCTTCCCCTTTTCAGGAGTGAAGTCAACGGGTATATACTTTTTGTGAAATGTGGGACAAAACGCCGGTGCCACTAGGCTATTCCCAGGTAACGTCTCAGCTCGTGTACGTTTTGTGGTGGTTTTAGTTTCAATATGGCTGCAATTTTATCTTGATCCGTGTGTATACCCTGTACACTCACTAAGTAGCCTAGGTACTTCAGTTCTTTCAGAAAAGACGCGTACTGATTCTGGTTATATTTCAGGTGAGCCTTCCGCAGACGTCGGAAGACCTCCCTCAGATTTTCTTGGTGTTCTTCCAGTGTTCTCCCAGTAACAACGATGTCATCAAAGTAAGCTAAAGCATTTCGTTCCATGTCGGGACCTATTGCCTGGTCCAGGGCCCGCTGGAACGTTGCCGGTGCAGAGTGTACTCCAAACGGCATGTTTCGCCACTGGAAGAGTCCTCTGTCGGGTACAGTGAACGCTGTGAAATTCTTGCTATTTTCTGACATCGGAATCTGCCAATTCTTCTGGTCGAGGCTGGTGATATGTACGAGTAGGGGATAGACCTCGCATTCAATTGTCTATAATCCACGCATAGTCGCCACCTGCCTGCTATACGTGCTCTGATGAATGTTGGTGTAATGATTATACGGTGTTTTTAAGTTCATGGTTTAAAATGTTACTTTATTGATCGAACATTAATCATTAACAGTCGACTATTAACTATTGACTCTCGACTATCTACTGTGTTACAATTACAATGTTGGACTTATATTTATACTTAAAATAGTTGAGTCGTCGATTACATCACTGTTCGATGACTCAAGAGGT
Organism: Clusia tigrina; assembly: GCA_920105625.2. Taxonomy (NCBI): domain Eukaryota; kingdom Metazoa; phylum Arthropoda; class Insecta; order Diptera; family Clusiidae; genus Clusia; species Clusia tigrina. Next base: position 334,692,662 of record OV050030.1, read on the forward strand.
ATCGATGGATAAGGGTCAGTTATTTGAGACGTATGTGTGCTGGCTCAAATTTCACGGTCGTTGACCGTCGCCTTGAATGTTGGTGTCTCATATCGGCACCACTTTGGAATGTTGCACACTTTGCAATTGTTAATTGATTTTAGGTCATTAGATTCATATGTCTGTTAGTTCAATGACCGTTATCCATGACACCTCCCCTTTTTGGGAAAAGAAAAAAAAATTTTCTTTTTTTTTCTTTTATATGTATGTATATATTTATATGTATATTCATATATTATTTTTAACTTATAACAATTACATGATTGGATAAATTATATTTTGAAGTAAGGGTTGTAATATATAAAGTTATTGGCATCGTGTGGGATGCTGGAATATAGAGCTATCGGCCGATAGTTATTTTAAAAAAAAAAAATTTATTATATATAGGTATATTTATTTATATTTTAATATCTATTATTTCTTATGCTAGTTTTAGCCTATTTTTGTGCACAACAATTGATTTAGATTTTGTGTCAATTTTGCAATTTCCAAAATGGTCAGTCTCAATCACCTTGTATGGACCTTTAAAAATACTATCTAATTTGTGATTGGTTTCATCTTTTAGGTATACCATATCGTTTGGCCGAATATTTTGTGGATTTACACTCTTGTCATAAATGTGTTTTGTCTTTATTTTAGCCTTTTCTAGCATTTCTGATGCTCTTTTCTGAGCTACTTGCAATTTGAATTGGAGTTCGTTTTTGTAGTCGTCAAAGTTGTATACCGGATTTATTTTTCCATTTAGTATAAAGTCGTATGGAACTGGCGCTTTTCCGAATACTAATTCGAAAGGTGTGTAACCATGAGTTGTTGATGGTGTCGTGTTGTAAAAATACGTGAAATATTTGAGCCAATGGTCCCAGTCTAATTTGTTAGTTGAAATGTATGATCTTATGTACTCGTTAAATGTTTTATGGGATCGTTCTACTGTACCTAAAGTTTGATGGTGATAAGGGGTGGATGTTTTTCTTTCTATTTGTAAAAGCTTGCATATTTGGTCAAATATTTGGTTTTTATATTCGGTACCCATGTCTGTTAATATTTGTTTTATGGGTCCGTAAATTAAAATAAGGTTTTCTACTATTGCTTTTGCAACTATATTAGCGTACTTAGCTGGGATGGGTACTGTAATGAGAAATTTAGTTAAATCACATATTATTGTGAGCGCGTATTCGTTAGAATTAAATGACTTTGGTAATGGGCCTACAGTGTCTATTTGTACACATTCAAAAGCTCTTGCTGGTGTTGGTGTTTTTATTAAAGGTTCTAGGTGATTAGTACTGGCTTTGTTTTGTTTACATTTTTGGCAGTTTTTGACATAAGACTTCACGTCTGAAGCCATGTTTTTCCAAACATAATGTCGTTGTAGTTTTGATAAGAATCGTGTGACTCCTGGGTGGCCTCCAAAAACAGGGTCATCATGATATTTTTGTAGTATTTCAAGTTTTTGCGTGGGTGAAGTGTTTTCAATAAGCTTCGGTGTTATAGCTATTGTTATTTCTTTCAATTGTTCATTGCCTTTCTTTTTAAATTCCTCTATGTCGACATATTCAAATAAATTATCATTGATTGCAATCCTTATACTCTTAAAGTTTGTTTTGCCAACTATATTTTCAAGTTAGGGAAATAATTGCGCTAGTTCAATTTTCCCATAAGCAATAAAATCTTTAGAGTTTAATTTAAATATTTTCTTTTTTCCATGGAACAAAACTAAATGTGAGGAATTTTCTAATGTTTTATTGTGCACATTTGTGGTTAATTTTAGGCATGGTAATTTTTTCACTTCTTGTAACGTAATCGTGTTATATACTTGTTGTTTTAAGGTTTCTTTGGCTTCAATAATGTTCTTATTAGTTTGGAAATGAGTATGTTTTGATTTTGATCTAGTAATCATCTGTATGATAGGAAAGTTTTCTTCCCTAAGCTGCTTGATTTGCCCAAAATCAATGCGCGATAAAGCATCTGCACCGCAGTTATCTTTTCCTTTAATGTATTCAATTTCGAAATCAAATTCTTCCAAATCTAGCCTCATTCTTGTTAACTTTGAGGAAGGGTTCTTCAAAGCAAATAGGTATGTAAGTGGTTTATGATCACTTTTTATTAAAAATTTTGTTCCATAAATGTATGGTTTGAAGAAATTTATTGCCCAGTGTATAGCGGTAAGTTCTTGTTCTATGACCGATTTATTACTCTCCCCTTTAGTAAAGGTTCGAGAGGCGAACGCTATTGGCAATTGTTTACCATTGTGGTTCTGACTTAGAACTGCGCCACATGCAATTTTGCTTGCATCTGTAGTAATGCAAAAAGGTTTTTTGAAATCAGGGTATTGCAATATTTTTGGGGATAGCAGACAACTTTTAAAATATTGAAATGCCTTTTCGCATTCAGGTGTCCATTCGAACTGGGATTTTTTCCTTGTTAATTTTGTTATGTGTACTGCATGATTTGCGAAATTTGGTATGAATCTTCTATAATAGTTTACAAATGCTACGAACCGCTTACATTCATCGGCGTTCGTTGGTTTTGGGTATGACAAAATCTTGTCGTATTTAGATTCATCTGGAAGAATGCCTTGGTCTGTGCATTTATGTCCTAGGAAGGTGACTTGTGGATCGTAGAATTTACACTTGTCCGGATGCAACTTAATATTTGTTTTCCTGCAGATCTCGAAAACTGATTTTAAATTTGCTAACATATGTTTTTCGGAGCATCCAATGACTATGAGGTCGTCCATATATATAAAAGTTTTCCCCGGTCCTAGTCCAGAAAATGCAATATTCATCATCCTTTGAAAGGAGTTTGGGGCTAATCCAAAAGGTAATCTTTTGAATCTAAAGGATCCTTGTTCGGTTGAGAATGATGTAACGTTTCTTGAATTTTCCTCAAGCTCTATTTGATGAAAACCTGAAATCAAATCCAAACACGAAAAATACTTCGCACGACCTAACTGGTCAAGGATATCGTCAATTCTAGGCAATGGGTACTTGTCTGATGCTAATTTTTTATTGACTTGTCTATAGTCTATTACAAGTCTCCATTTTTTTTCCGAGGAATTTGGTAAGGATTTCTTCGGGACTAAAAGTATAGGGCTATTATACTCTGAGACTGACGGTTCAATTATATCATCTCTAAGCAGTTTTTCTATTTGTTTATTTATTTCGGCTTTATGAGTATGAGGAGTCCTATAGTTTTTTATGTAAACCGGATTATTTTCGTTTAAGTGTAATTTCTGTTTATAAAAATTGTTGTATGTACACGCATCGCTTTCTAAAGCAAATACGTCTGTGTAGTTTGAAGCGAGTTGAACTAGTTTTTCTCTATGAAGTATTGGGCAGTTTTTTGCTAATTTATTCAAAATTTTGGTTTGTCGTTCTTGATTGTTATTTTGTTTATCTATTAATAGTCATCAAGGTTTTCTGTTCTTATTGTGTTTTGCTGCAAAAAAAGGTTTTTATCCTTTGTATTAATAATTCGAACATATGGGTTTTTTGTATTAACGATTGTATTTGCTATGAAAGCACCATCTTCAAGTTCCTGATTGGGTATTAAGAGGTCATTTTCCGTACTTGTTATGTCGATTTTTCTAATGACCTCCGCTCTTGCTGGGAGTGAGAGTATTTTCACCTGATGTGAATCCAATATTTCGATTTCTAGTTCAATATTTAAACAGTTTGGCCTAATAATGAGCCAACTTGGACCAGAATTTTGGTAGTCTAATACACAATTATAATTTTTTATGAAATCATAGCCTATTATACCATCACAAGGTAGCGGGAAAGAATCATCCACTATGTGGAAATTATGAGATATTGTTAAATTATTTATGTATACACTTGCTTGTGTGACACCGAGTGTTTTTATTGTATTTGATTTATATTTATTGTAGCATTGTCTACATGGTTTGTTTTGAAGAGACTTATATCTGATCCTGTATCTAAAAGAAATGTAGAGGTGGACTGACTTAAGGATGATTTTATTCTGATGTAATTGTTTAAACAGAGGTTTACATTTAAAATTCTGTTCTCATTTAATTCGATACATTCCCCAGTTGGGCGGACTGGGGGACATCCCCGTTTTCCGACGCCTCTGTATACCGAACGTTTCCATTATTATGCCTGCCTCCTCTATAATTATTGTTGTGTCCATAATTTCTATTTCTATTATTGTTGTCTCTGTTATCAGAGTGAGAGTCGTTACGCCGTGTATTATAATTCCGGTTCGAAGAGCTTCTTTGTCCACGATATGATCTGTTTCCACGACCCCTATATCTTACGTTGGAATTTCGAAATTTGTTGATGTAATTTACTTGTAAAGTTCCTGAACTTTCCGAACTTAACTCAAGAAATTTTGTAAATGCGTCTCCTACTGTTGGGAACTGACCTGCCCTCAAAGCAATTTTACCTCTTCAGATTTCGCATTTGTTTTTATTGTTTTCACTGCATGTTGAGTGGAGTAGCTTTTTGCTAGTGCAGGCGTCAAACCGTCTGCAAAAAATGATTGCTCCAATTGCAATGATAAAGTTTCAATTTCTTTGGCAAAATCACTGTCGCTTTTATTATGCTGCTTTACGGTATTAAGTCTGGCTGAAATACTCTGTGGAGATTCGTATTTCACGTTTGCAAGTAACTTGCTTTTGATTGCTTGAATAGTACTCTCGTTTGTTATCAATGTACTTGCTGAGTGAGTTAATTTCGTTTTTATTAATGAAATTGCTATGTTTTCATGGGTTTCTTTTATGGTTTCCAATAAATCAATGGCGTTTATGAATTTATTTAAATTTTCAATTTTGCCATCAAACTCTGGAAGCAATTTCGTTGCAGTGTTAATGAACTCGATAGGTGTCATATTGCTGAGATTGTTTATTTCGTTTTGTTCTTTTAATGAGTCAGTATCTGTGTCAGAGCTTTCGCTGCAAAGTAATGAATGAATAGTCAGGTCAAGTAATTTTGTTATACTTGTTGGTACTTCTTGTGGTACTTGTAATTTATTAAAAAGTACTTTCAGTCTATTTTTAATGGAAGTGAAATAATTTTCGAATTCTAGCTTATGGTCTGTGCTAAGTACCGGGTAAATTGTTCTACCTAAATTGGCAATTTTATTATGCTGACATGCAAGAATACCAATATGTTTTAGTTGAGTAATTTTGGATGGTAGGGGTGTTTTATTTAAACATTTGTACGATTTGTCAAAAGTGATCTTTATTTCATGCAATTTTCTCAAAACTTTGTCCCATGTGATTGGTGAGGACATAATAAATGGACCATACGTAATTAGGAAATTGCAACATTGATAAATTTACATGTTTTAATAAAAAGCTTAATTTTGTCTATTTGTTTATATTATTTTCTTGTCATTTGTGTGTTGTTGCTTGCACGGTGTTTTTAATGTGAATACTGAGTTGTAACTATTAGTTTTATATTGTGAAATTGAATTTAATAATATTGCTTATCTTATATGATGATGATTTTTGTTGTCCTTTACGAAGCTGCAATTCTTCTCCAGATAGTTTTTCATATAGTTTAGATCCTGACCGCTGGTGTTTCTACACGTTGTATCCTTCGTTTTAAATAGTTTTTGAGTGCCGAATGTATTGCCATTATTAGCACCAAGGCTCCGATTAAACACATAATTTCCCAAGGTATTGTTTTGATGTTTTGATTGTCACTTTTCTCTTGGTATTTGTCTATATATTTTACAACTTCTGTATTCTTCTGTTGCACTTCTTTTCCCACTTCACAGCCAGAAATTGCTATCATCACTATGCTTATTGCTTTTTTCCACCAACCCATGGTGTTGATTGAAGTTCTTTCATGGATATTTCTATACTTTATCTTTTTTAAATTTTTCCCACTTTTTTTTTATATATGCTTAGCAGTTCATTTTCAGCAATTGTCTATTGTAAGGAAATATTCACTGAAGTTACACTTTTTGTTATTAAAAAAATATTTATTTTTAAAATTTATTTATTTTTAGCGTCACTTATGCCACGGTCGCCATGTAATGATTAGACGGTGTTTTTAAGTTCATGGTTTAAAATGTTACTTTATTGATCGAACATTAATCATTAACAGTCGACTATTAACTATTGACTCTCGACTATCTACTGTGTTACAATTACAATGTTGGACTTATATTTATACTTAAAATAGTTGAGTCATCGATGACATCACTGTTCGATGACTCAAGAGGTATCGATGGATAAGGGTCAGTTATTTGAGACGTATGTGTGCTGGCTCACATTTCACGGTCGTTGACCGTCGCCTTGAATGTTGGTGTCTCATATCGGCACCACTTTGGAATGTTGCACACTTTGCAATTGTTAATTAATTTTAGGTCATTGGATTCATCTGTCTGTTAGTTCAATGACCGTTATCCATGACATTGGGATCTCTCTACTGATGGTAGTACGTAATTGTTCGTCGCTCAGCAATACTTGCAGTGAAGTGTAATGCGTCACATTGATATACATATACTTACATACTGACATAAAGACGCACACACTACTTATGATGTTCCGGACGTGTTCTGTTTTGCTACTACTTTCGAGTAGTAAAACCCGATCGGACACGATAGCTGGGGTCTAAGCTACCGGAGGGGTCGGCAGGTCGCAGATAGCCGATTGACCAGGTTAGTTGTGAAAAAGTCTCTGACAAATAAGCAATTCCCGACGAGGAGCGGCGGGAATCTGAGGAAGCGGTAAAAAAGCTAGCAAGTCCGTTGAAATTCCTGTGACAGAGGCGAGTTGACACCGCCTCTTTTGAAGTATGTGTCCCCTTCACTTTGCACTCGCATTGTGAACTTAAAAATCCAGAACCAACTGACACAAAATGAGTGGTTTCACTGGTCAGCGTCTGTTCTCCATGTTAGGAGCGGCTGTTTAAAACACGAATGTCGGCCTTCGGGCTATCAGGATTGAATCCAGTAAGATTCTGATTATGGTATACTGGAAAGGAAGCAGACGACACTGGGCTGCAGTAGTGAATCCCTGTTACCTCAGTAGGCGGAGTGAAATCTTGCTGAAATGGCTTCCAGAAAGATTCGCTATTTCTTCCGTCCTTTTAAATCCTGGCAGGTCTCACAATACGTCCGAAGCTCGTAGCCACAGCGCTGGCCACGTAGTTTGGGTTGAGAAAACTCCCCATTAGTTCCGGCTCTAAGTGTGTTCCCCATATGGGACAATGTCAACTCCCGCATGGCCTTTCTGAATTCATAGATAACCATGGGACTTACGGAAACTACTTTGCACGAGAGGAGACAGCGGTTGTGAGTTTGGGCCCATATTACATGGACAAGCAAACAAACTTAAAAAACATAAATAACGATAGCAATAAGCAGACAACAGGCGTAGCGGATATATTCAATAGAAGCTCTCTCATCGAAAGATCACCACCACACAGCAAAGTACTGTCAGCATACGGCGGAGGTGTGCAAAATGAAAACAGTGAAAAAAACGGAAGAAAAACTACCAGGCGCCCTGGCAGTATCAACTCCGCCTATATCCACTCTGGACACTGGAGCAGCAAAGGAACGAACAGAAGTTGCGGTAACACCCCTCAATGCTCAAATGACAGCTCTGGGGAAGGCCTTAAATGATTTACTGCAGTTTTGCAAGATTAAGCCAAATGTGCATAATGAGGTAAAACGACTAGCAGCGGTTATGAAGGCAAAACACGTCGAGATCGAGATGCAATTAAAGAGCATGAGCACCATTCAAAACGCTCCACAGCTGAGCACGATCAAAGTTGGAGTGAACACGGGATCTGGGAAGAGGCGTAGGGCCAACGCCAGTCCGAAAGGGAAAACAATAATGAACTGCGAAGCAACAACGGGGCCCGTGAAAAGAGTGCGAGCAAACAACGATCCTAGCGCGACACTTGAAATTCCACCTGTGCAGGTCACCTGTCCCAAGGCACCAGCCAGGAAAGAGGTGGTCACGCACACACAATGCCCACAAACAGGAGATGATACCCCAAAACTGCAGGAGAAGGAACAGTGGACAAAGGTGGAAAAAAACCAAGGAAATAGCAACCAAACCTGATGCCAACATAATTACGGCAGCGGGTAAATCGTCATACGCCGACTTTCTTAAAACGGTGAAAGCCAGTAGTGCGTTGAAAGAGCTAGGGGGAGATGTTAGGAGCATATACCAGGGTAACAAAGGAGACTTGGTAATCAAGCTTAAGAGGGCTCCGGAAAATAAGACGGCAAAATATAAAGCGGCGGTGGAGGAAGTTCTCAGAGATGCGGCAAAAGTAGTGGCAAAAACACACTGCATAAGAATACAATGTAGAGATGTGGATATGATTACTACCCCCGAGGAGATATGCGACGCCTTGAAGGAAAAGGGTACCATCAGTAGGCCGGACGTCTCGGCAATAAACAATATGCGAAAGTGCTATGACGGTACGCAGACAGCGTATATCGATCTTCCCGCAAATGATGCCAAAAAATTACTGACTGCGAGTAATATACAAATAGGATGGGTAAATATTAGAATTCGGGAGACAGTATCACTTAAGCGTTGCTTCAAATGCTGGGGTTACGGTCATCTGGCGAATCACTGCAATGAACCCATAGACAAAAGAGACATGTGCAGAAAGTGTGGTGAAAGGGGCCACCTGGCAGCAACCTGTAAAAACAAAGAGAAATGGGCGAAAATAAAAAATGTGTACTTTTTTCGTGCTATGCTCCCCCCAGTATGACTCTAGATGACTTCGAGCGGATGTTGATGGCCTTGGTGACAGAAGCGCGAATTAAAAATCAGGTCGTAGTAGCAGGAGACAACGCCTGGTCCACAGCATGGGGAAGTACATGCAGAGATCAGCGAGGAAGAATTCTGCTCGCATGCTTAGCTCCATTATTCGTTAGACCTTTTAAACCACGGTAGTAAGAATACATTCGAAACAGGCAGGAGGGGTTCCGTAGTAGACCTCACCTTCGCACACAATGTTATAACTCGCAACGCACAGTGGCAAGTCAGCAGCATATACACACACAGTGATCACCGGGCTATTGAAAAACCAACGAATTCGCAAAGTGCCAACAAAACGGTGGAAATGGCAGGTTTTTGACGTAGAAGCCTTTAATACCGCCTGGAAAGATGAGGAAATCCCCCTGGACACGGCAGAAAAGATGGCTGTCAGCATAACGGACAAACTCACCATGGCCTGTGACGTGGCAATGCCAAGAATATCAAGCAGAATTGTGAGGAAACCAGTCTACTGGTGGAATGACGAAATCGCTAATGCGCTAAAGATGTAACCAAGCGCGCAGAAAGGCAAAACGAGCTCGCAATAGGCGAATTTGGGAAACGTTGCATCAAGTACATAAAGAGTGTAGGAAAGTACTGAAAGTAGCCATTAAAAACAGCAAAAACGCATATTTTAAGGAGCTCTACGACAGTTCTGATCTCGATCCATGGGGTAACGCATATAAGTCAGTGATGGCCAAACTTACAGGGCCAAAAGCGCCGCAACCAACAGAATATAATTTGATGCGTAAAGTGGTTGCAGCGCTCTTTCCCCCACAGGAGGAAAAATTTCTGTTCAACGGCCAACAAATAAACAGCACAGAAATCCCCGACATTTCCACTGATGAGGTAATGTTCACCCTGCGGAAAATCGCTGACGGCAAAGCACCTGGGCTAGACGGTTTGCCCAATTTTGCGGTAAAAGCGGCGGTCAAGGAAACACCTGAAATTTTCACGCAGGAATACAATGCGTGCTTAAACGAGGGAATATACCCAGATATTTGGAAAAGGCAGAGAATAGTATTACTGCTTAAGCCCGGAAACAACCAGACCTCCCATCCTCGTACAGACCAATTTGCATGCTCGATACGCTGGGTAAAATCTTAGAGAGAATTATCTGCGATAGACTGCAAGAATCACTTGAAAAGCCAGGAGGATTGGCCGGAAATCAATTTGGATTTCGGAGATCGCGATCCACCGTGGATGCAGTACAAGCAATGACGGACATTGCAAGAGAAGCACTCAGGGGGAAGAGATGAGTAAATGGAAGCAAAAAATACTGCGCAGTAATCACATTAGATGTGAAGAACGCTTTCAACTCGGCGAGTTGGCCATTAATCATAAGCGCCCTCAGGAAATTCGCTGTCCCGGAGTACTTGTTGCGAATTTTAGCTAGTTATTTTGACAACCGAGTACTACAGTACGATAAGGACGAAGGGGCAAAGCAATATAAGATCACGAGGGGAGTACCTCAGGGATCTGTGCTCGGCCCTTCATTATGGACTGGCACGTACAATGATATGCTCCAACTGGATCTACCGGAAGATACTATGGTGGTAGGCTATGCGACAGCAGTAGCAAAACAGCTGGACATGCTCCAAACGATATGCAATGATGCGATCGTCAGAACAAGAAGCAGGCTTGATGACTCAAAACTGGAATTGGCGGCCCAGAAAACAGAGGTGGTCCTGCTAAGCTCCAGAAAAGTGCGAGAGCATATAACAATAACGGTGGGCGAACACGAAATTACATCGCAGCCTTATCTGCGGTACTTGGGAGTGATCATAGACGCAAAACTGACCTTCAAGGAACACCTTAGGACAGTATGCGAAAAGGCTGCTCGCGTCAACGGTGCGCTCACAAATATGATGCCAAACTTGGGAGGGCCCAGATCAAGTCGAAGGAAGCTACTATCGAGGGTAACTACCTCGATCATCCTATATGCGGCTCCAATTTGGGCAGAAGTCGCGGGTACAGAGAGTGTCTCAAAAGGAATCCTATCTGTACATAGGCTCAGCGCGCTAAGGGTTGCTAGCGCCTTTCGGACAGTTTCGGATGATGCCATTTGTGTGTTATCAAGTAAGCCATCAATCGATCTGCTTGCATATGAAATGCAGGATTTGTATAGGAGAGTGACAAAACCAACGGCTGCAGATAAGCTTGAAATAAGACAGAAAACCATGCAACAATGGCAGCAAAGATGGGAGCAATCCAGCAAAAGCCGATGGACATCGGAACTGATACATAATATCAACGAATGGTACTCGCGCACACACGGCGAACTTAACTTCTATTTAACACAGATGCTTAGTGGCCACGGGTGCTTGAAGGAATACTTGCACAAATACAAATACGATGATGACCCGTTTTGTCCAAGTTGCCCGGGAGAGCAGGAAGACGCGAGGCATATACTTTTTCATTGCCGGCGATTGAACGAGAGCAGAAACAACTTGAGCGCTATATTAGGAGAACAACCAGCAGTGGCTAATCTGGTAGGGCATATGTGTGAAACCGAGACTAAATGGGAGGCAGTTTTTTCTACAGTATCCATTATGATGATAACTCTGCGGAACACTGAACGCGCCCGAACATAAGCACGCCTAAGCCAGCGCAGTGCTGAGGAAAAGCTTAATAGGGGTAGATCAAGAAGTAGGACTGAAAATGGACAGACTTAAGACTGACGATTGAGCGGTAACGCTCGTAACGGCCTCGCGACGTATTACCTAAAGGTGAGGTCCCGAGAGGATAATCCGTCCGGCCATCGGGGTGATTTAAGTAGGTTAAGGCCCCACACTACAAGGGTTCTTGACTGCTTTACACCTCTTAAAAAAAAAGAACTACTTATGATGTAAGTATTTTATTAGAAACTTTATATAAGAATTATATAAGAGAATGATTGTACATAATGTAAGAGAACTATTGTAATCAAAATATCTGAGATTTGAGGGTATAAAAAGAGCTGTCCACCCAAGAATAAATTAGAATTGAACAGAACTCCAAACTTTATTCTTTTCTCTCCACGCGGAAATTTGTTCGCGAACAAACACAAAGGTGCTTTGGACTTACCATCCAAGTCAGCATCTCCGCCGAGGGCAAAATACTGCCGGTTCCGCTATCCGCCTTTAGGCGTATTGTAATTTTTAAGACTAAATATTACATAGCGATCCCGCAACGTTCCTGTGAGCCTTTTGACACAGTTGATTATATTTAGATCCTGCCAACGTGTGATCCTGTGATACAGAAAATTTTATTTAAATCTCGCAGATCTGTGAAGCAGCCCAAGCACTCCTTACTAATTGATCCTTCTGCATTTTTACAAGAAGTCTTGTAGATCCTGCTACAGTCTTAATTTATTGATCCTGATAAATTTTTACAAGAAGTCTTATGGAAGAGTATAATCCTGGACCACAAGCTTCCAATGCACCGGTGTACGTACCAACTAAAATTGTAGAGGTACTCACTGTAAAGCAATACCGTAAAAGGCAAGCCGCCAGCAGAGACAAAAAACTGACAAAAATCCCAAAAGTACAGATACCACCACCACCAAAGAAACGTGGTGGAAAACGGGCCAAACTGCAAAAACGACTCGGATATTTACTTCGCATTCTAGGAGACGAGTATAATCTGCCACCTTGGGATTCCGCCAACAAACTCTGGCAAGAAGTAGACGAAATACGGGCCAAGATTAATACCAGAAAATGAACGATGCACCGTTTGATCTAACAGACGAAGACCTGCACGCCGTCGAGCAAATTGCAGCAGCTGCATCAACACACAATCTGAGACGAAAAAGAAGACCAACAGGAGCAACAAACAAACAACAAGTTCGAAAAGAATACGCTATCTTTAATAGATAGGTTTTTTAGATATTAGAATTATATTAAATTATGTTAAAATGTTTTCTTTATAAAAAAAAAATTTTTGAAATAACTTAAATTGATACAATTGTTAAAAATTTATAAAATTATTAAAATGGGTAATACAAAGTCCCAATCAAAATGTTGCCAATCAAAACAATTCTGTTATTGGTATTAACGATATATTAGGAGAAACAGCATGTGCACTATTAGTTGTTGCCGCTATAATATTTGTAGCATATAAACTAAATAGATACCATAATCGATATGTTCATAAACAAATTGGAAAAATTTCTGCTTCAACACAAACAATTGTGTAAAATACATATAATTTTCTAGTATTATGGAAACAGCACAGAAATCTTTACTTCTGATACTGACAAACTTGCGGAAGTCGTCAAACCGAAAGTATAGCAATGAGACTATAGAGAAAACAATAGATTAAATAAAAACAATAAGAAGGGAATTTATAGATGATTTTGAAAATAACGATCAGAATAAATATATTATAGCCAGTCGTAGAGAATTTTTAAAAACTTACGATACGTTACATAAACTGTTAATTGACTAAATACAGACAGAAACTACAAATAAAATGTCAGCATTTAGCATTGACACTGCCGCAAAAGCAATACCAATTTTCAATGGCAACCCAAAAGACTTAGATAGTTTTGTAAAGATTTTACAACTCGAATCTAGACAACTTTCACCAACGGGACAGAAAGACCTTGTTGAATATACATTTCATGTAAAATTATGCAACAATATTACAACGGCAATACTTGAGGAGCCAGAAACCCTCGATGTTCTCGTTACTAACCTTAGGTCAAGATATAAAGACACACAAACTGTATCACAATTGCAAGCAATACTTGCATCAATAACTCAAAGACAGTTACCAACCTCAAATTACAAAGACAAAATTTTAAGCATTATTGCAGACTTAAATAGACTACAGATTAATGGACTTGGTGTTTCAATAACTTCAGCTGAAAAAATTCTGATATAATATTTAAGTGATGCTACAGCACTAAACGTATTTACAGTTTTCGCAGCCCAACCAGATAATTTTGCTAAAGCAGTTGAAATAGCTGAAGACTTTGAAAAACCTCAAGACTCCAAAAATGTATTTCAATACAGACGGGCAGAAATGCAGCGTTCAAACCAAATACGTAGAGACCAACGTCCGCAGTTCTCTTCGAACCGAAATTTTAATGTTGGACATTACAATAACACATACAACAATTTCAATACAAGACGCTATGGCAATAATTTTAATAGCAGACCACAATTCCAAACAAACAGACGACAAAACTCAAATTAGAATAACACACAAATCAGAACGCGCAGAGGCAACAAACACACAGACCTACTCCAAATATAAATATTGGACAAAAAAACAACGGAAACAGAGTACAAATGTATGAATCATCAAATAACGAAATAGGAAACGTGCAAGGCGAGGGGTGCGACAACCACACTCCGGAGCGCCGAAACTAAATGCATATAAAATTTTAGACTATAACATTAATTATGTTACTCTAAAATACAAATCAATGGCAATGACTTTCTTAATCGACCATGGTGCGGAATTTTCACTGTGTAAAATTGCGAAAAAATTAGAAGACGAGACATATTATAAAAACAAAGGAATACAATTTTCGGACATAACTCAAGAGCAAATGTACTCTTTAGGTGAACTCTATTTGCAATTAGAATTAAACGAAACTAATATTATACATCCATTTCAGTTGGTAGAAAATAATTTTCCAATTGAAACTGATGGAAGAGATTTCTTACTTCGATTTATGTCGAAAATAGATTATGAGTTCTTTATATTAACATGTTACGTTGATGATGTTAAAATAATAATACCAATGCATGCAAAGTCCTAGGGAACTACTAAAAATTCATCATATCGCTGGTATAGTGAATTCAATCGTGATCGTAGTTCGGTCGCCGACGAACTCCGTGAAGGTTGTCCAAAATCGGTTGTTTTACCACAAAACATCGATCCAATGCGTGAACTGATAATGCAAGATCGTCATGTGACATATCGTGATTGGTTGGGCATTACTTCCACTTCCATACATTGAATATTGCATGAAAATTTTGCTGTGAAAAAGATTTGTTCGCGTTGGATCCCGAATAATTTGACAATCGCTCAAAAAAAAGGTTCGTGTCAATTGGTGTAAGAAAATGAATAAAATCTTCGACCGTGATGCTTCAAAAGACGTGTATAAAATCACGACCGGTGACGAATCGTGGATATATGCGTTTGAGCCAGAAACAAAAACCATTTGTTTGCCGGATGTCTTCGGAGAAATTCGTGAAAGCAACCGTCAAAGACGAATCATTCTCCATCATGACAAGGCAAGCTCTCACACATCTCGTCAAACAGGTGAATTTTTGAGCAGACAAAACATCGAATTGATGACTCATCCTCCTTACAGTCCTGATTTGGCACCCAACAACTGCAGCCGAAGAAGCAGGTGAATCGTTCAAAAAGGAGGTGTCTCAAGAACAATGGAAAAACTGCTATGACAAATGGTTTGAACGAATGCAAAAGTGTATTGATCATCATGGGGAATATTTTGAAAAACAATAAATCCATTTATTTTAAGCTATTATTGAAGCTACCTAAGTAGGAAAAAAACATTTTTTTTTTGCAAAAACCATTTATTTCTTACTTCGACTCACTTAGTAAGTCGATATACCAACTTTTTTATACCATCTGAATAATACGATTTCGAGAACCCCTCAAAATACGCGTTAATTTCGGTAATCACTTCTTCGCTTGAGATGAATCTTTTTCCTGCGAGCCATTTTTTCAAGTTTGGAAACAGGAAAAAGTCACTAGGAGCTAAATCTGGACTATAAGGCTGATGGTTAACCAATTCGAAGTGTATTTCACGTAATTTTAGCATCGTATCTAATGCTGTGTGAACCGGTGCGTTGTCTTGAAGAAAGAGCATTTTTTTCTTCTTTAAATGTGGTCGTTTTTCCTTGATTGCATCAATCAATTGATCCAATAATGCACGATAATACTTTCCTGTGATTGTGGATCCTTTTTCAAGATAATCGATGAGCAATATTCCGTGTGCATCCCAAAATACAGTGGCCAGAACCTTGCCAGCCGATTTCACTGCCTTCACCTTCTTCGGAGCACTTCCACCAGCTTCCACCCAATATTTCGATTCATTTTTGGTTTCAGGTGTGTAGTGGCCAAAAATCAACAGGATTACGCTTTTTCATGTCCAAACACCGCTGTGAAGTGGTCTGTCGAACGCGTTTTTGTTCGACACTGAGCAAACGCGGCACCCATCTTGCCGATAGCTTTTTCATATGGAAATGTTCATGTAAAATGTTGAACACACGTTCATATGATATGTTTACAATGTCAACAATCTCACGCGACTTGACTCGGCGATCATTCATATCGATATCGAGGATTTTCTTGATATTTTCTTCAGTAACCACCTCTTTTGGCCTTCCTGCTGATGGTATTGTGGCAGTGCTTGTTTGGCCGCGTTTAATTTCAGCAATCCAATATTTTACCATGTAATCTGACGGAGCAGACTCACCGTAATGTTTATCGAGCTTTTCTTTTGTCTCTTTCTCCGTTTTCCCTTTCAAATAATAGTGTTTAATCACTGCACGAAATTCGCTTTTTTCCATTTTTCAAGAAACACAAAAGTAGCTTACTTCAAACGACTACAACAAATAAACTAATCGATGAATTTGGGTGAAATTTTAACAGCTGACGTTTGACAGATCGCAATTTCTAAAAAAAAAAATTTTTGTGTTTGTGCTGCCATCTAGCGCTAGGTAGCTTCAATATCAATCCACCCTCGTAGATATTGACCTTTTGATTCTGTTTTAGAATGGAATGGTTTGATCTGGTTTAAATTGTCGATGGATTGTGAAATTTCGCGTTTGAGCAGTGGATAATAGATATTTTTGTTGGGAATGATTTTGTTAAAGTTTCTATCCGTGTCGTTAAGAATTTGTTCATAAGTTTTTAAGTCTATAATGTGAAAAAAACAAAAGTGCCGTTTGGAATTTTAGCGTGGCCATCGTTTATGGATATTAGGTGAGCAGATGAATAGTCGGTGTTGTATTGATGAGTAGAAGCAATATGAAAAAAATTGTTTTTTGATATTTAAGAATTTATTTATGAGAAAATAGGGTTTAGTTCCTAATGTTGTTTTTATGAACTACCCTGATTTGATTTTTTGAAAATAGTTGTAGATCTTTTTTCTGAGTGAAATTTTGGTTCCGAGGCAATTATTGATCTAAATATAGACTATGTCTCCTGGTTTATATGTTATGATAGGTTTTCGGTTTTTGTTGAGGTACTTGATATCTTTTCATTGCTTTTCTCTAAGTCGTTGGATATTGTCTTGTCTGGCTTTTTCGTTATGTTCGGGGTCTCTGCTTTCTGTCCGTCCAAAGAATATTTCTATCGGATTTCTTCCAGTTGTTAAGTGTATGGAGGAGTTATATTCATAGATTGATCGGTCTAAGTGATCCACAAAGGATATGTGGGTTCCGTCTGATTTCAAGCATCTCATAATTTCTGAGAGCGTTGTGTGAAATCGCTCTATTTGGCTGTTGACAGAACTTTTATAGAGGGTGATCTAAATATCTGAATACGCAGTTGGTCTTCAACCATGAAGTTTAGTTAGGATGAATTAAGATATTTTTCGTTATCAAGAACGATAACCTTTGGAACGCCATATAGGAACAAAAGTGGGCGCAATGGTTCTTTCACATCCTCGATTGCTTTTGATTCTATAACTTTACCTTGGGAATATTTAGAGAACTTATCTATTGCAGTTAGTACCTTCAATTTTGTTGATTAGAATAGTGCATTGGTGCATTGTTTAACCACTTTTTTTATTTTGCTATTCATTATGGGAAAATAATATTTCTCCAATATTTGAGCTTTATTTTCTTTGCTGTTTCTAGGGGCTCGTTTTTGTGTTTTAATTATTATACCGTCTTATTGTTCTTCATTGACAACGTCCTCTTGGTGCCGAGTAAATCTGATGCGATAGTTTAGAAAATGATCTGGAAAAATATTCTGGATTTTACCCATTATTGATTCTGATGTTTTAAAGCTATTTATTATAGATTCGTTCAGATTTTTCTTCAAAACAACTATTATTCGTTTCTTATGTGTCTGTGGTATGTTGGGAATACGATTTGGAATTTTATCAAGTTCTGACCTGAGTTGGCATCGCTGTGGGTCATGGTAGACATTGTATTGACCTTCGATTGTGACGAGATTCTTGACAAGGCGTCTGCGACTATGTTGCTCTTTCCTGGTTTATACGAGTATAGTAACTCGTAGTTGTACTCTTCCAATATAGCCTTCCATCGTTTCATTTTGCTATTATTGTTTCTGTTGCTAAGAGTGTATGTGAGTGGCTGTTGGTCGGTAAGGATTACAACTTTGCGGGACCCAGGAAGATAGTTGCGAAATGGATTTAATGCCCAAATTATAGCCAGCATCTCTTTCTCATTGCTTGCTTTGTGTTCTTCTGCCTTATTGAGAGTTCTAGAGATGAATGAGATGGGCTTCTTTCTCTGTGACAATACGGCACCAATGGCGTAATTTGATGCATCTGTTGTTAGTTCAAAGCATTCTTTATAATCTGGGTAAGAGAGCAGGTATATTTGGAGATAAGTGAGTTTTTTAATTTCCTGAATGCATCGAGGGCTTCGCTGTCTAGATGACTTTAAATCTTAGCCGATTGTGTTTTCGATATTCGGCCTTCTTCTCCTCTAAGGAGGCATGGCAGAGTTTTTGCGATTTTTGCGTAGTCTGGGACGAATCGCGGTAATAGCCTGATAAGCCTAAAAATGCTCGTAAGTCTCTGATTGTTTTAGGTGTTGGAAAGTTTGCTATGTCTTCAACTTTCTTAGGGTTTGTTTTTATTCCTCGCAAGGAAATGATAAAGCCTAGAAATTCGAATTCTTCCTGAAAAAAGTGGCATTTATCCAGGCACCTTAATATTAGCGTCTTGTAACACTCTGAATATGAGTTCGATATGTTCTGGGTGGTCTTGTTCGTTTTTGCTAAATATTATTATATCATCGATATACTCGTACACGTAAGTTATTTTGCCGATGAATTCGTGCAAACTATAGTCGAGTGTACGCTGAAAGATTGATGGCGCGTTTCTCAGACCAAATGGTAAACGATTGAATGCGTGCTTAGCGCTATTGATCGCAAATTCTGTATTTTCCCAGTATTTTTCTTTGATCGGGATTTGGTGGAAACCACTCTTTAAATCGAGGACTGAAAAGAATTTACAATTCCCCTTCTGGGTACCTATCGGGTATATTGACAGTGTTTAATTTGCGATAGTCAATGACCATCTTGTGTTCTTTATTCCCTTTGGAGTCCGGTTTTTTTCCCATACTGGTGAGTTGTAAGGGGACCTCGATGGTCTGATTATACCATCTTGTAGCATTTGTTTTACTTGATTTTCGACTTCGTTTTTCAGTGAATTTGGATATGGCTACGATTTGCTTTATACGGGTTCATCAGTGGAACTTCGCCAAAGACTTTTGTTGTATAAGTTAATTCTTCGTCCGGTTCGGAAAATAGCTTAGAAAACTTGTTTACAGTGGTTTGTATAGTATGTTTTTGCTGTTCTCTCATATGTTCATCGCGAATGTTGATAGAATTAACTAATTTTGAAACGAGTTGTATTATTTTCACTTTCCTATTGTTTTTGATTTGCATGTAATTTTTATTTGGTTGAGTAACCGCGTTCAGTTGCTTGAAGCTGTCGTTTCCCAGAATACCGTGGAATGATTGTAGAGTTGGCATAATGAAAATTTTATGTTCGTCTTTTGGATTAAAGAGATTTAAGAAAGGGTGTACTTCAATTTTCAGGCCGCCTTCAATTGAAGATTTCCTTCAATTTGCGAAGATAGGTGTTTCGTTTGGGATTATTTTTTTAGCAAAACCGGATCGAATAATCTTTGCTTAAATCTGTGTCTATGAGGAATTTTAAAATTTTTTCGCCCCTCTGTTGATATTCGAAATATGGCAAGGAACGGCTCGTCATTCTAAATAATCAATGTCGTTGAGCTCTGGGTATTGCTCCATATCTTCCTGTTTTTCGGATTCTATGGTTGTCAGATACTCGTCTAAAGTTTGGTCGTATATATTGGTTGTTATCTATGTGGAATGTGCGTTGGGTTTTGTGGGGGATGTAGCTACTTTGGGAGGTTGGTAATCTTTTTCGTGGGAGTTGTTCCGGGTTTGGTCTATTCATGTAGTTGTTTAAGCGGACGTCAATGTCAATAGGCTCTGGTTTTGGTAAAGGCTTCGGAGGGAATTGTAGTGGAGGTGGTTGTCTCTGTGGGTATTGATTGAGTTATTGTGTTGTATTTTGAATTTGTCTTGAAAATTTGGGAACTAGGGGGATACGAATGTAGGCTAATTGAGGTTGGAAGTTTTTCGGTGATATTGGAAAGGAATATTACTACTAGGTAGAGGTGCGGTAAGGTTGTGTAGTATTTTTTGGGGTAGAGTTGTGTAGTATTTTTTAAAATTCTGGTTTTTCAATTTTAGGCATAAATATAGTGCCTGAGGTAAATCCCCTGGTTCCTTTATTCCCAATATTTTAGGAAGTCTGCCATTAAGTCCTCGAACAAATGTATCGAGTGCTTTTTCTCTGTAGGTCTGGGTGAGAATCTGAATGGATTCTGTATTGACTTTCAGACAGCCTAATTTGTCTAGGATCAGTGAAAGATGAGGGTATACATTTTGATAGAACTCTTCTAGGGTTGACCTGCATTAAATTAGCGCAGTCATTTGATATTCAAGTGTGAACATGTCACGTTTATCTGCGTAATGTAGAGTTAAACATTTAGATATTGTTGGCCAGTCGACTGGGGTATTGTAGGATTCTATTGCAACGTCTGCATTACTTAAGATTTTATTTCTTATTGTGTTTAAGATTCCGTAATATTTGGGCGTACCTTTGGTAGGTTCGTAAATTTCTAGTATTCTCTCTACGTTTTTTTTTCCAGGAATTAAATTCACCTGGTTCTCCAGAGAATTCGGTTAAACATTTTACTACATCGGGAATTTTGTCTAAATCTGTAATGTTGTTCATGTATCTTTCGTCAATTGCCTGGTCTCTAGCGATTGCAAGGTGACTGTTGGATCAAAGATGGACTTTGTCTCGTAAATACCTCTGAAGCAATATGTGCTATTATGGGACCTAGCTCTTCCATATTGATGTTTGTTTGTGTTGGTGCAGTTTGAGCAGCATTTTTTATGGGTGGACGTATCAAATTAATTGGGTAAGCCATTGTTATACAGTTATTTCTATTACGGTTATTTTTATTACTCCTTCGGGGAAGGCAAGCTTTTCTACTCTGGAAGGTCTCGTCAGATTAGCAGAGCTAAGCTAATTATGGTAGTTATGAATAGTTTTGTTAAATTTTATTTTTAATATATTTTTATTTATTTTTTGGTAAAATTTTCGTATGCAATTGAATTTGAAATAGTTGCAAAATTAGATACTTATAATACTAAGATAGTTTTATATTACAGTCATTTACAAATAGGTAAGAGTATAATCGCTTACAATAAAAATTTAATTGTTGTCATCTTTGATCTGCAAGTGAGATCTTCTTCAGTTGGATTCTCGTGTTTAGATGCTTTTAATATTATTTTCTTTTATACTTGGTATTAGTTTGCTATTTATGTGTTTTTTTTTAACTGTTTTTATGCGAGCGGAGTGGCTAGTGCATAACACTTCCCTTTTACCTTTGAAGGTTACTTGGGGGCCTATTTTCTCTGCAATTCGCTTTTTAGTATAACGCGTCTTAATGCATTCTTTGCACTTCTTTAGGACACTGTTTTTAATTTTTGCACTACTTTAGGGCAATTGGTTTTAATTTTTCCAATACTTTAGCTCTTTGCACTACTTTAGGAGACTGCTTTTAATTTTTGCACTACTTTAGGACACTTGCTTTTAATTTTTTCCATCCAGTTTCAATTTTAGCAATAATTTGGGGAACTTGGTTAAAATTTTTTAGCTCGGGTGCCAGCTAATAAAATGTATGTTTATTTTAATTTTTTAAAAATTTTGCATCGAAAAATAATGTAGTTTGTTTGACTGCTACTTAAAGAGTGAAATACAATTTGTCTTATGACTAATGAAGAAGGTTATTTACTGTGTCAACGGTTATTGATGTTGTTGTCAAAAGCTCGCCCTGTCGTTGTTTGATCAGCCTTATTTAACTGAGATATTATATGGTGAGGGCAAAATACTGCCGGTTCCGCTATCATCCTTTAGGCGTATTGTAATATTTAAGACTAAACATTACATGGCGATCCTGCAACGTTCCTGTGAGCCTTTTGACACAGTTGATTATATTTGGATCCTGCCAACGTTCCTGTTATCCTGTGATACAGACAATTTTATTTAAATCTCGCAAATCTGTGAAGCAGCCCAAGCACTCCTTATTAATTGATCCTTCTGCATTTTTACAAGAAGTCTTGTAGATCCTGCTACAGTCTTAATTTATTGATCCTGATAAATTTTTACAAGAAGTCTTAGGGAAGAGTATAATCCTGGACCACAAGCTTCCAATGCACCGGTGTACGTACCAACTAAAATTGTACAGGTACTCACTGTAGAGCAATACCGTAAAAGGCAAGCCGCCAGCAGAGACGAAAAACTGACAAAAATCCCAAAAGTACAGATACCTCCACCACCAAAGAAACGTGGTGGAAAACGGGCCAAACTGCAAAAACGACTCGGATATTTACTTCGCATTCTAGGAGACGAGTAAAATCCGCCACCTTGGGATTCCGCCAACAAACTCTGGCAAGAAGTAGACGAAATACGGGACAAGATTAATACCAGAAAATGAACGATGCACCGTTTGATCTAACAGACGAAGACCTGCACGTCGTGGAGGAAATTGCAGCAGCTGCATCAACACACAATCTGAGACGAAAAAGAAGACCAACAGGAGCAACAAACAAACAAGTTCGAAAAGAAAGTCTTCATTAGATAGGTTTTTTATATATTAAAATTATATTAAAATATGTTAAAACCTTTTCTTTATAAAATAAAAATTTTTGAAATAACTTAAATTGATACAATTGTTAAAAATTTATACAATTATTGAAATGGGTAATATAAAGTCCCAATCAAAACGTTGCTAATCAAAACAATTCTGTTATTGGTATTAACGATATATTAGGAGAAACAGCATGTGCACTATTAGTTGTTGCCGCTATAATATTTGTCAATATGTTCATAAACAAATAGGGAAAATTTCTGCTTCAACACAAACAATTGTGTAAAATACATATAATTTTCTAGTATTATGGAAACAGCACAGATATCTTCACTTCTGATACTGACAAACTTGCGGAAGTCGTCAAACCGAAAGTATAGCAATGAGACTATAGAGAAAACAATAGATTAAATAAAAACAATAAGAAGGGAATTTATAGATGATTTTGAAAATAACGATCAGAATAAATATATTATAGCCAGTCGTAGAGAATTTTTAAAAACTTACGATACGTTACATAAACTGTTAATTGACTAAATACAGACAGAAACTACAAATAAAATGTCAGCATTTAGCATTGACACTGCCGCAAAAGCAATACCAATTTTCAATGGCAACCCAAAAGACTTAGATAGTTTTGTAAAGATTTTACAACTCGAATCTAGACAACTTTCACCAACGGGACAGAAAGACCTTGTTGAATATACATTTCATGTAAAATTATGCAACAATATTACAACGGCAATACTTGAGGAGCCAGAAACCCTCGATGTTCTCGTTACTAACCTTAGGTCAAGATATAAAGACACACAAACTGTATCACAATTGCAAGCAATACTTGCATCAATAACTCAAAGACAGTTACCAACCTCAAATTACAAAGACAAAATTTTAAGCATTATTGCAGACTTAAATAGACTACAGATTAATGGACTTGGTGTTTCAATAACTTCAGCTGAAAAAATTCTGATATAATATTTAAGTGATGCTACAGCACTAAACGTATTTACAGTTTTCGCAGCCCAACCAGATAATTTTGCTAAAGCAGTTGAAATAGCTGAAGACTTTGAAAAATCTCAAGACTCCAAAAATGTATTTCAATACAGACGGGCAGAAATGCAGCGTTCAAACCAAATACGTAGAGACCAACGTCCGCAGTTCTCTTCGAACCGAAATTTTAATGTTGGACATTACAATAACACACACAACAATTTCAATACAAGACGCTATGGCAATAATTTTAATAGCAGCCCACAATTCCAAACAAACAGACGACAAAACTCAAATTAGAATAACACACAAATCAGAACGCGCAGAGGCAACAAACACACAGACCTACTCCAAATATAAATATTGGACAAAAAAACAACGGAAACAGAGTACAAATGTATGAATCATCAAATAACGAAATAGGAAACGTGCAAGGCGAGGGGTGCGACAACCACACTCCGGAGCGCCGAAACTAAATGCATATAAAATTTTAGACTATAACATTAATTATGTTACTCTAAAATACAAATCAATGGCAATGACTTTCTTAATCGACCATGGTGCGGAATTTTCACTGTGTAAAATTACGAAAAAATTAGAAGACGAGACATATTATAAAAACAAAGGAATACAATTTTCGGACATAACTCAAGAGCAAATGTACTCTTTAGGTGAACTCTATTTGCAATTAGAATTAAACGAAACTAATATTATACATCCATTTCAGTTGGTAGAAAAAAATGTCCCAATTGAAACTGATGGAAGAGATATTAGTTCTTTACATTAACATGTTACGTGGATGATGTTAAAATAATAATACCAATGCATGCAAAGTCATTAGAACTACTTAAAATTTATCTACCTCCTCGGACGGAAGTAATAAGACAAGTAAAACTAAATTTGACAGAGGACACTGAGATTTTAAAAGATGAGATTGAGGAATATACGAGGTATATACGAGGGGTATTATACGAGGGGTATTATTTATATTTCGAGTGGCAACACTGTCAATAGCTAAAATCTGGCAACACCATAATGAAGTTTGACATTTTTAGCATAAACGTGCTCACAGCGTATTGATGTACAAGTGCTATTTGTTTTGTTTACAGTGAGTTAAGAAAATCTTCTTCTTAGGTGGCCCTTACAACCCGCGGGCGGGTCACGGCCGACTTGAGCATCTCTCGCCAGGCGCCTCTGCTTCGCGCGCGCCTTCTCCAATCAGTTACACCAAGAGTGGTCAGTGCTTCACCAGCTTGGTCCATCCATCGGAGGCATGGTCTCCCTCTTCGTCGTCGACCATCGACTTTCGTCTCAAATACCTTTTTCGCTGGAGCTTCTTCATCCATACGATGGACATGGCCCAGCCAGCGTAGTCGCTGAATGCTTATACGCTGAACTACGTCGATGTCAGCGTAGAGCTCATACAGCTCGTGGTTCATTCGAATACGGTAGTCGTCGTCAACTCGAACAGGACCAAAGATTTTGCGAAGAACTTTTCTCTCGAACACCCCAAGAGCGGCTGCATTCGCCTGCGATACTACCCATGCCTCAGCGCCATAAAGAATCACCGGCAGAATGAGCATCTTGTAGAATGTCAGCTTCGTCGATCGAGAGAGGGCTCTGCAACCTAATTGCTTACTGAGCCCATAGTAGCACCTATTAGCAATTGTAATTCTTCGCATTATCTGCAGGCTGACATCATTATTGGTGTTAACGGCGGTGCCAAGGTATGTAAATTCTTTGACGACTTCAAAGCTGTAGTTGCCCGTTGAAACGTGGGAGCCTAGACGCCGCGCTCCTCTGTTTGCAGACAGCATATACTTTGTTTTGCCCTCGTTTACCGTCAGACCCACTTTGGCTGATTCTTTTTCGATAGCAGTGAAAGCAGCAGTCACATCTCTCTTGGTACGACCGATAATATCGATATCATCAGCGTACGCAAGGAGCTGGACACCTTTGTAGAAAATGGTGCCATTACGATGTACACCAGACTTTCGCAGGATCCCCTCCATGATGAAGTTGAAGAGATCGCAGGATAACGGGTCGCCTTGTCTGAAACCTCGCTCAGTATTGAAGGTTTCGGAGAGGTCATTTCCAACCTTGACGGAGCTGCATGTGTTGCTCAACGTCATTCTGCAGAGTCTGATCAACTTTGCAGGTATACCGAACTCAGACATTGTCGCGTATAGGCAATTCCGCATTGGGCTATCGAACGCAGCTTTATAATCAACAAAGAGATGATGGGTGTCGATTTGGTTTTCGTGGGTCTTTTCCAGGATTTGGCGTAGTGTGAAAATCTGGTCTATGGTCGATTTACCAGGTCGAAAGCCGCACTGATAAGGTCCAATCAGTGTTTTTGTATGCGGCTTCAATTTTTTACACAGTTTGCTCGACAGGACCTTGTATGCGATGGAAATAAGACTGATGCCTCGGGCATGCTTTCCTCTAGCCATATTTTGCTGATGAGTTGATGCATACACCTTATCAATTCGTCGCCGCCGGCTTTAAACAATTCGGCAGGAAGGCCGTCAGCACCCGCTGCTTTGTTGTTTTTGAGTCGCTGAATAGCAACTCGAACCTCGTCATGGCTAGGTAGTGGGACTTCCACTCTATCTTCGTCGATTGGTGGCATCGCACTGCATTCCGCTTGTGTGGAATTGGTTGTATCGTCACCCGTGAGCAGATTTGAGAAATGCTGTCTCCATAATCTCAGCGCGCACTGCACATCTGTAACCAGATTTCCATTTTCATCTCTACAAGTGGACGCTCCGGGTTTGGAACCTTGTGTTAGACGCTTAACCTGTTGATAGAATTTTCGTGCATCCCTCTTGCCCTGATATATCTCGAGTTCCTCACGCTCACGCTTTTCCTGCTCTCTTTTTTTGCGTCTGAAAAGGCGTCTCTCTTCCTTCCTCTTTTCGCGGTAAGTTTCTCACACGGCTCGCGTTGCAACAGACTGCAGTTTTTTTATATGCGGCGTTTTTTGTTGCAGTTGCATCGCGACACTCCTGGTCGTACCATTGATTTCGGGGTTGCGGGCGCCGGAAACCAATGACTTCCTCCGCGGTAGCGCGCATGGAGTGGGAAATGTGCGCCCATAGTCCACCGGCGTCGTCAGCTCCAGAGGTTGGCTGGTTGAGCTTAGCCGAGAGTTGAGCGGAATAGGACTCGGCCGTCCGTTGTGATTGCAGCTTAGCGACATCCAGCTTTCGTTGTATGCCTGTGCGTGCATTCTTCGCATTGCACAGCCGCATGCGGATCTTGGCTGCAACAAGATAATGGTCGGAATCAATATTAACTCCCCGAAATGTACGCACATCAAGCACACTGGAAGCGTGCCTTCCGTCGATCACAACATGATCAATTTCGTTTCGTGTTTTTTGATCCGGGGACAGCCAGGTGGCCTTGTGGGTGTCGAGGTGTAGAAATCTGGTGCTACTAACCACCATGTTTCGCGCCGCGGCGAAGTCGATCAGTCTCAGACCGTTGTTCGAGGTGGTGTCATGGAGACTGAACTGTCCGACTGCAGAGCCAAAGATGCCTTCTCTTCCGATCTTCGCGTTAAAGTCGCCGAGAACTATTTTTACGTCGTGGGCCGGACAACGATCGTACACGTCCTCTAGACTCGCGTAAAAAGCATCCTTGGCTGCATCGTCCTTCTCCTCCGTCGGGGCGTGCGCGCAAATCAGGCTAATGCTAAAGAACTTAGCCTTGATGCGGATCGTAGCCAACCTTTCACTCACCGGTGTGAACCGGGAGACAAGGTGGCGTAGTCTTCGGCTTACCACGAATCCGCATCCAAATTCACGCACGGCAGCTGTAGTAGATGTCGCAGTCTGGTCGTTTTGAGCAACCTTGTCCCTTCCATCGCATCTCCTGTATGGCGGTGATATCAGCCTTAATTTTTCCGAGGGCTTCCGCCAGTTGGATAGAGGCACCTTCCCTATAGAGGGTCCGGACATTCCAGGTGCATATCCGTAAATCATTGTCCGTTTTTCGTTCGCGGTGGTCGTCAACGTAGTGGGGGTTATCATCCTAGGCTGGCTTTTTGTTTTTCATTGGGAGTTTTTTTTTCCGTGGCGGGTCCCAAACCCTACGCACAACCCGTTAACGTCGAGGAAGACGCGCTGCACACATTAGCTCACTATCCAACGGATGCCGAGATAGCTGCCCAGGTGGCGCCACGAGGAGGCTGTGTGTCAACTTGCTAATAAATAAGACATAGATCGCTCTGGCCATCACCAAGTTGAAGGCAATCAGAAGCTTTGCTCTGTTCAAACAAAAGCCACGCACACAGTTAAGAAAATCAATTTGGCCAAAAAATGGAATTTTCAAGAGAAGGTTTTCGTTGGATTATTTTTCACAACTCTCGACGTGGATTATCTCAACAAGAATGTGTCGATGAACCCAGTACTTTGTATGGCGATAAAGTGCCACCAAAAACCACAGTTTATCGCTGGTATAGTGAATTCAATCGTGGTCGTAGTTCGGTCGCCGACGAACTCCGTGAAGGTTGTCCAAAATCGGTTGTTTTACCACAAAACATCGATCCAATGCGTGAACTAATAATGCAAGATCGTCATGTGACATATTGTGATGTCTTGGGCATTACTTCCACTTCCATACATTGAATATTGCATGACAATTTTGCTGTAAAAAAGATTTGTTCGCGTTGGATCCCGAATAATTTGACAATCGCTCAAAAAAAGGTTCGTGTCAATTGGTGTAAGAAAATGAATAAAATGTTCGACCGTGGTGTTTCAAAAGACGTGTATAAAATCACGACAGGTGACGAATCGTGGATATATGCATTTGAGCCAGAAACAAAAACCATTTGTTTGCCGGAAGTCTTCGGAGAAATTCGTGAAAGCAACCGTCAAAGACGAATCATTCTCCATCATGACAAGGCAAGCTCTCACACATCTCGTCAAAAAGGTGAATTTTGACGAGATGTGTGACTGCGTGGTCAACGATTTACGAGCGCCGAAGAAGCAGTTGAATCGTTCAAAAACCATGTTTTGGAGGTGTCTCAAGAACAATGGAAAAACTACTATGACAAATGGTTTGAACGAATGCAAAAGTGTATTGATCATCATAGGGGATTATTTTGAAAAACAATAAAGACATTTATTTTCATTTAAAAATGTTTGTTATTACGAGGGCGGATTGATATTGAAGCTACCTAAATAGGAAAAAAACATTTTTTTTTTTGCAAAAACCATTTATTTCTTACTTCGACTCACTTAGTAAGACGATATTCCAACTTTTTTATACCATCTGAATAATACGATTGCGGGAACCCCTCAAAATACGCGTTAGTTTCGGTAATCACTTCTTCGTTTGAGATGAATCTTTTTCCTGCGAGCCATTTTTTCAAGTTTGGAAACAGGAAAAAGTCACTAGGATCTAAATTGACTATAAGGTGGATGGTTAACCAATTCGAAGTGTATTTCACGTAATTATAGCATCGTATCTAATGCTGTGTGAACCGGCGCGTTGTCTTAAAGAAAGAGCATTTTTTTCTTCTTTAAATGTGGTCGTTTTTCCTTGATTGCATCAATCAATTGATCCAATAATGCACGATAATACTTTCCTGTGATTGTGGATCCTTTTTCAAGATAATCGATGAGCAATATTCCGTGTGCATCCCAAAATACAGTGGCCATAAACTTGCCTGCCGATTTCACTGCCTTCGCCTTCTTCGGAGCACTTCCACCAGCTTCCACCCATTGTTTCGATTGATTTTTGATTTCAGGTGTGTAGTGGTGGACCCACGTTTCATCAACAGTTATTAATCGACGCCAAAAATCAACAGGATTACGCTTTATTATGTCCAAACACCACTGTGAAGTAGTCTGTCGAACTCGTTTTTGTTCGACTCTGAGCAAACGCGGCACCCATCCTGCCGATAGCCTTTTCATATGCAAATGTTCATGCAAAATGTTGAACACACGTTCATATGATATGTTTACCATTTCAACAATCTCACGCAACTTGACTCGGCGATCATTCATAACGATATCGAGGATTTTCTTGATATTTTCTTCAGTAACCACCTCTTTTGGCCTTCCTGTTGATGGTATTGTTGCAGTGCTTGTTCGGCCTCGTTTAAATTCAGCAATCCAATATTTTACCATGTAATCTGACGGAGCAGACTTACCGTAATGTTTATCGAGCTTTTCTTTTGTCTCTTTCGCCGTTTTCCCTTTCAATTAATAGTATTTAATCACTGCACGAAATTCGCTTTTTTCCATTTTTCAAGACACACAAAAGTTGCTTACTTCAAACGACTACAACAAACAAACTAATCGATGAATTTGGGTGAATTTTAACAGCTGACGTTTGACAGATCGCAATTTCTAAAAAAAAAAGAGTTTGTGTTTGTGCTGCCATCTAGCGCTAGGTAGCTTCAATATCAATCCGCCCTCGTATGTGCTATTCCCGAAATATAAATAGTAACCCTCGTATAATTAACTCAATAGTACCAAAATCAGGTATTTCGCATTTGCGTATAATGAATACTAATGACAAATGCGTATATTACGCAATATAAAATTGAAAACAGAACCTTTGAACAAGTATGAAATAGTAGACATACTGATACATACAGAGCAAATAGGGTACTTGAAATATTACAAATTAATACAGACACAGACCCGACAGCATCTAAGTCGATTTTCGACATATTTCGTGAGTTTCATGAAGTATTTCATCTTGACGATGAACCACTCACAACAAATAATTTCTAGAAACAGAGGATAGAATTAGCCGACAAGACACCAGTCTATATAAATGACTACAGAATTCCAGAATCTCACACTGACTCTATTAACCAGCAAGTGAACAAAATGCTTGCTGATAACATAATTGAACCTTCACTCAGTACATATAATGCACCGTTACTGCTAGTACCAAAGAAGGGTACAGAAGACAACATTAAATGGAGAGTAGTTGTAGACTTTAGACGATTAGAAACGATAAAATACTGAATTAAAAAGTTCCTCTCACTCGCCTTGAAGATATTCTTGACAAGTTAGGTAGAGCGAAATGGTTTTCTAAACTAGATATGACGTGTTCTTTTCATCAGATTGAATTGAACAAAAATTCATGCCCATTGACAGCTTTTTCGTCAACTAATGGTCAGTACCAATTTAAACGGTTACCATTTGGTTTAAAAATATCGTCGAATAGTTTCGAAAGAATGTTAACAATAGCATTAACAGGTTTGGAATCTGAAGCATTTTTGTAAGTTGAGGACATAATTGTGTATGGATGTAGCTTACAGCACCACAATGACAACGTGACTAAAGTACTTAGTAGATTAAGGAAATACAATTTGAAGCTTAATGCACAGAAATGTAATTTCTTAGGACCAGAAGTAATTTATCTAGGTCATTTAATTACAAGAGACGGTTTAAAAACAGATCCAGCTAAGCACAAAGTGTTCAGAGACTATCCAGTCCCCACAAATGTCGATTAAGTACGAAGATTTGTTGCATTTTGCAATTATTATCGCCGTTTTATTCCAGAGTTTGCAGATATTGCACGATGTTTAAACTCATTACTTAAAAAGAATACGAAATTTAATTGGACAGAAGACTGTCAGACAGCAGTTAACACTCTTAAAGACAAATTAATTAATCCACCTGTGTTGCAATACCCAGATTTTGTTAGACCTTTTATTTTAACGACAGATGCATCAATTTATGGCTTAGGAGCGGTATTGTCACAAAGTGATATTGGGAATGATTTGCCAGTATCGTACGCCAGCAAGCCCGTCCAGAAGCATGATATGAATAAATCTGTTATTGAAAAGGAGTTGTTCGCAATACCTTGGGGTATACATTTTTTTAGACGTATATGGATGTAAATTTACAGTGGTGACAGATCATAGACCTTTAATTTCCTTATTTTCACACAAAAATCCATCTTCTAAGATGACGCGTATTCGCTACCCATTACAAAATATGATATCATTTTCACTTTGTACACGATGGATGAATTTAAGAAAAGTTATGCACAGGTAAAAGACCTCAAAATGAATATTTTAATTTATAAAAGTCCAAAACATATTGACAATATATTAAAAAAATATAAAATAATTGATGGTTATCACAACTCTATGCATGGAGGTCATAAAAGTATTTTGCTTGTGCATAATATTATCAAATTTTAAGTAAACACTCGTTTTAAAGACCTTTTTCGAGCAAAAGTAATAAATGTGTTATTCAAAAAATATTAAAGGAAATTTAAAGTTCAACATCACTTCATGAAAACTGAAAGAAAATGTTTCATACATACGAGTATGTTTTTGATCAATAAGGGGGAAAAGCGTTTATTTTTTTATCTCACAAAACCATTTTGCCTTTTAAAATTTTTTTTGTTTACGTAATTAAAAATATAATTATAAGTAATATTTAATATTTTGTATGATAGCCATTATTAGCCTCAACAGCTTCCAAACGTCTTGGCATAGATTTCACCAAGCTTCGACATTTTTCTACCGGTAATTTGTCCCACTCTCCTTGGAGAACGTTTTATTAGTATCGACTTTGATTAAATCTGGTGCTCTCTGACTTTTTCCTCCAGATAAGCCCAAAGATTTTCAATAGGATTAATGTCAGGACTTTGGGGAGGTGTCAGTAAGTTTTTTGTGTTAAACAGAAGCCACATTTTAACGTCCCAGGCTGTATGTTTCGGCTTCGTTTTTTGACAGACCCATTTTTTCAGCACTGACATATAATTTTTCCTTTAAAATGGAGCACGGCTGTCCATAATTCCATGGATAAACTTCAGTTCTCCTACTCTCAAAGCAGACATACATCCCAATACCATCACTGAACCTCCACCATGTTTCACCGTTGGTTTTATGTTCTTTATATTCAAGGCATCATTTGGCTTACGCCAAACGATACGACGTCCATCAGATCCAAAAATGTTATATTAGCTTTCATCGCTGAATATAACACTTTGCCAAAACTCGAATGGCTTCGTTTTGTATGTCGTAGCGAACTATAGAAAAAGACTTTTGATGTGTTAGATAATATTAAATAAATATAGCTTAATTGGCAAAAACGTCTTATCTCTTGAGCTTTACAAAAACGGAAGGGACGATGTAAAAAGAAATAAAATTGACATTACAAAAATATGACAGTTTGATGGCAATGATATAGAAACGTCAAAACATAAACATATGATTGATGATGTTGCCATATCTTTAGAATGCATATGTAAATGATATTTAAACACGAACAATAATCGATTCTCTCTGTTTATTTGCGAAATAAATGGTTTTTTTCTTGCCAAGCGACCTTTGATATTATTGGATCTAAGTACCCTACGGACAGTCTCGCCGCTCACTCTAGTGTTTAAAGTTCTTTTTAGTTTATCTTTGATTTTTGGTGCTGCCAAATGTGTGTTTTCCCGGTTTTCTTTAAGTATTTGCCTTTCATCTCTTGATGTCAACGATCTCGGAAGACCACAGCGAGCTTTATTGTCGATGTTACCGCGTTCTTTTGCACGCTTTATTACATTATCTATAATTTGAAGAAACCTCTCAAACATATCACAAATATATTTGTTTGGTTTTCCCTCATTGTGGAGGCATAAAAGGATTTTGTTTTCTCTGAACAATTCAATTCTTTGCTCTTCGGCATTTTTGCTAGTCACAGCACCACAAAGTAACGAAATTACCTCAACAATGACAAATTCCAAAAGCATCACGCTCAACGCTAGGAATTTTAGCGAAAATAGTAAAAAAGTAAGCAAACTAACGCTGATTTCCAAAAAAGCAAAATGTGAGCTCGGAATTCCGATGTGCTAAAAGCTTTCTTAGCATAACTACATAACGGAATACAATTTTGTTGCCATTCTTTTTTTAAACACTTGTGAGAACACGTATTTATCAACATAGCATTATAAATTTATTATTCATATAAATTTCAAATTTTTTATAGAAAAAAAATATGCAAAATACTTTTGTGATATACTGTACATATAAATATATATATATATATATGTATATATCGGGTTTTTCAATAAGAGCGCTACAAAAGTTTTTTTTAAATAAAACAAAACCGTTTTTAGATATCAATGAAATTCTTTATTCCTGTGAAAGTACGTACGATGCCATTATTTATCGAACTCGATTTCTTTTGCATGGCCAACACGGGCACGCTTGCAAAAGTCCAGTCGCTGAACCCAATTTTCAACGGTTTTCAAGCATAAATCGGCCGATACTGCTGCAATTTCACGTTCGATATTCGTACGAAGTTCATCAATCGTCGCTGGCTTGTTGGCATAGACCATAGACTTGACGTAGCCCCACAGGAAATAATCTAACGGCGTCAAATCGCACGACCGAGGCGGCCAATCGACTGGGCCATTTCAAGAGATTCACCAAACTTGGTTTGCAGTATATTGATTGTGGCATTCGGTGTGTGGCTTGTGGCGCCGTCCTGTTGGAACCACATGTCCTCCAAGTCCATATTATCCAATTGGGGCCAAAAATTTTCGGTTATCATTGAACGGTAGCGATTCGCATTCACAGTATTGTGCCGGTCTTGATCATCACGGAAGAAGTACGGCTCAATGACGCCGCCGGCCCATAAACCGCACCAAACCGTAATTTTTTCGGGATGCAAAGATGACTCATGGAGTACGTGTGGATTGCTGTCTAACCAATAACGCATATTTTGCTTATTGACGAAGCCATTCAGCCAGAAATGAGCCTCATCATAAATTGGACGTAGCGCTCTTAAAGTTGAGGCGACTGACTCCGAACTTCGGTAGTAAATTTTAATAATTTCGACTCGTTGTTGGCTCGTATATCTTTGCATGATGAGATGGCAAACCTTACTGAAGAGAAATGTCAAAAGAGCGGGAAAAACTATGGCGTCGTTTACTGTCACTATCGATATATATATATATATATATATATATATATATATATATATATATATATATATATATATATATATATATATATATATATATATATATATATATATATATATATATATATATATATATATATATATATATATATATATATATATATAATATATATATATATATATATATATATATATATATATACAAAAATGAATGTTTGTTTGTTAGTGACTCTAAGACTCGAGAACGGCTGGACCAATCTTGATGGAATTTACAGAGGTTGTTCGTTGTGGATCTGGGAATGTTTAAAAATAAAAAAAAACCTTATACTCTTCCTGAAGAAAGTCGGAAAATTTAAAAATTTCAAAAAGGACTTTTTTCCATACAAAATTTTTTTTCTTTCAAATTCTTTTTTCAATTTTTTCTTGCAAATCTATTGATCTCAAAACATTCGGAAAAGTCGAAAAGTTCGGAAAATTCGAAAATTTGAAAAACCTAATCTTTCTTTTTGTTCTCATTTCTTTTTTGTAAGTGCGTGGTGTTGCACGCGCACAGTTAGTTTCATATTGGCGTTGTAAGCACTGACTGATACTCCAATAACTCAACAGATGGAGCTGTAGACGCTTATTTATTTTGACAGCTGTGTATATTGTTTGTTCTTTCTGATTTGTTTATTCGAACAGTGCGGACACGGTCAATTGACTTTCTGACATTTTTCCAAATTTTAATTGATTTCTCGATTTAAATTCATTACATTAAATTGTTAAATTGTTTACATTCACGAAATATTTTATTTTAAATCTGTGGATCATCAGTTTTTGAGTGAAATTATTGACATTTCAAACAAAAAAAGTGAGTTCATTATTTTCGTTTGTTGGTGAATACCTAACCTCATATCCATTGGAATTTATTTGTGTTATTTCTTCAGCTGATTTGTAAATTATTTGAATCGTTCAATTTCGGTCGTTTGCTTTCTTTATTTCGGCTATTCAAAAGGTAAATTATTGAAAATTATTCCGTGAAAACGTTATGTGTGTTTCATACAAAGTGATCAATTACAGATTGAAATTTGTTACGATGCCACAAAGAGGTCGCGCTAATATCGGTCGGCGTTCCCGACGTACAACGGACCAACGTAATTATACAGCACGTCGTACGGAAGAGGAAAATGCTACTGCAAGGGAATCTGCTCGAATAGGAATGATTGAACATCGTGCGCGACAATCACAAGAGGCTCACGAAGCTTACAATGAGCAACAACGATTGAGAAGAAGACAAGTTCGTGCTCAGGAAATTCATGAAGCAAGAGAACAACGTTTGGCTGCTCACCGACAACGCCAACAACAACAACGATTGCCTAATTTGAATATCGAACGTGCAGCCTTTCGATATGAGCCGGACATTGAATACGGTGCGCACTAATCAGTTCGATTTGGTTCGATGTCTGTCGTTTGCCCGCATTGCGATGCACTGAAATTTCCA
Organism: Clusia tigrina; assembly: GCA_920105625.2. Taxonomy (NCBI): domain Eukaryota; kingdom Metazoa; phylum Arthropoda; class Insecta; order Diptera; family Clusiidae; genus Clusia; species Clusia tigrina. The sequence continues at coordinate 334,728,737 of OV050030.1, forward strand.
AAAGAACCGGCCGGATTGTGTTGCGCAAGCAGAAAAGGGAAATTACCAGAGTTACTTCTTCCACCAGAGCCATTGCGGTCGTTGCTTTACTGTGAATCACCAAATTCGAATCATTTTTTAAAAATTCCAAGATGTGTAACGATTGTTTTCAAATGACGTTGTTTTATTGGGGAAATTGTGAATGAACATAATTACAATCTCACATTCAAGGTTAGTTCACCAACAATCTAACACTTATTATCTCGCCAATAAAATACAGAAATTAACATATTTATCTGCAACTATACAGATTCACGGGCAAATTTATCATCTTGCTGGATCGCTGTTGCCGCATCCTGATCAAGATCAGAAATATCTCCAAATATATTTCCTTGGAGATTCAAATGAAGAAGTGAATCGACGTTGTGCAATTTTCAATGCGACGAAAAGAGAAATTGTGCAGCAATTGCAAGAAATGTTGCATGAACACAACGAAGTAATTCGATTATTCAAACCTTCGTTAGAAAGGATGCCATCTGATGATCACAGAATCGTCATAAAAGCGGACAAACGACCAGCAGGCACTCATGAACGGCATTATAATGCACCGACGGCCGATGAAATATCAATTGTTGTTGTTGGCGATAATTTAGAATCCCGTGATATTGTTATTAAACGTCGAGCTGGAGCTGCATTAGAGCGAATCAGTGAAACTCATCGATCGTATGACTCACTACAATATCCGCTTATGTTCTGTCGTGGTGAAGATGGATATCACTTGAGATACTACATGATCAATCCTGCCAATGGTTAGTAAAAGAAAAACAAACACTCTTGATTGTAACTTCATTTTTTGTTAACTTTTAGGTGTCGATACAAATAACAAGGTCAGTGCAATGAACTTTTACGCGTATCGATTGATGATTCGCGAAGGAATTGACAACAGTATGCAGTTGATGTGTACGTGACGATGGAGACAGAACGACTCAATTTTATTCGCTTTAATCAGACGAAGCTTCGATCTGAAGAGTATATTCACTTGCGAGATGCCGTCAATAGCGATGAAGATGTGACAAACCTTGGCCGCGGAATTATGGACGGCCGGATTTGTTTGTTACATTCACTTGCAATCCAAAATGCCCACAGATAACGGAATTATTGAATCGCGGTCAATCAGCAAGCGATCGTCATGATGTCACAGCACGAGTTTTCAAACAACAGCTACGATATTTGATGGACTTTATCGTGAAGCAACGTATATATGGTGCTGTTAGATGCTGGATGTACTCTGTTGAGTGGAAGATTACACCAGATCAAACTGATGACATCATTTCTGCGGAAATTCCTGATCCAGAGATAGATCCAGAATTATACGAAGTGGTGAAAACCAATATGGTTCATGGACCTTGCGGACACTACAATCCCACTTCGGTTTGTATGTCTGACAATAAATGCACGAAACACTATCTACATGCTTTTCTTTCGGAAACGCAAACTGGAAATGATGGATATCCACTCTATCGGCGTCGCTCATCAGACAACAATGGCAGAACATTCAGCATTCAATTTAGAGGAGTGAATATCGAAATTGACAACACATGGATCGTACCATATTCGCCAATATTGTCTAAGACATTCAAAACTCATATCAATGTTGAGTATTGCAGTTCTGTGAAATCGATCAAATACGTTTGCAAGTACGTCACCAAAGGAAGCGACATGGCGGTTATTGGCCTTGAACGAGATGAGATCAGCAAGTATCAAATGGGTCAATACGTGAACTGCAATGAAGCGCTTTGGAGAATATTTTCTTTTGTAATTCATGAGCGTTTTCCGACTGTTGTGCATCTCGCAGTTCATTTGGAGAATGGCCAAAGAGTGTATTTCAACCCAGAGAATGCAGTGCAGCGAGCGGAAACACCACCAGCAACAACATTGACGAGTTTTTTCTCAACTTGCGCCAGTGATCCGTTTGCGAGAACATTGCTTTATTCGGAAATGCCTCGATATTATACATGGAATGCATCGTCGAAGAAATGGTTACGCAGAAAGCAAGGCCAACCAGTAGATGGACATCCAGGTGTGTTCTCAACTAATGCATTAGGACGAATTTACACAATCCACCCGAAAAACGACGATTGCTTCTACCTTCGGTTGCTTTTGATTAATGTACGCGGTTCAACTTCATTTGAGTCATTGCGTACTGTGAATGGTACAGTGTGTGCAACTTTTTGAGAAGCATGCCAGCAATTACAATTGCTGGAACATGATAATCACTGGAATCAAACGATGGACGATGCGATAGCTACTTCGCATGCCACTGAAGTTCGCACACTTTTCGCGATGATCATTTCGACATGTCAGCCTTCAAATCCGCGTCAATTATGGGATACGTACAAAAATTACATTGCCGAAGACATTTTGCATCGCATTCGACTGGCAACATGGAATTCAGAATTGCAAATGAACGATGACATCTACAATGAAGGATTGGTGTTGATTGAAGATTTGTGTTTGTTTATGAGTGGCAAACTATTGACTGAAATTCATATGCAAGCGCCAAATCGTCAAATCACAGATGTATACGACAGAATAACTTTGGAACAACAAGTACAAAGAAATGTTCCATTATTGAATGAGCAGCAAAAGAGTGCATATGATGAATTGATGAAGGCTGTCAATGATGGACGGTGGACTATTTTTTCCTGATATCATTGATTTTGGCAACAATACGATCTCAAAATGGCATTGCGTTGGCTCTCGCATCTACTGGGATTGCTGCAACTCTACTAGAAGGTGGAAGAACGGCACATTCGGCTTCCGTTAAACATGCAAATCAATGAAACACCTGTTTGCAACATTTCAAAGCAATCTGCTATGGCAAAAGTGTTGAAGAATTGTAAACTGATAGTATGGGATGAGTGCACAATGGCTCACAAACGGTCTCTAGAAGCACTTGACAGAACAATGAAGGATCTGCAGAATAATAATCGTCGCTTTAGTGGCGCAATGATACTGTTAGCAGGCGATTTTCGACAAACACTTCCTGTTATTCCGAAATCAACAGCGGCGGATGAATTGAATGCATGTCTCAAGTCATCGTATTTGTGGCGGTACGTGAAAACCATACGTTTGACTATGAAGACGCGAGTGTTCCTGCAACAGGATAGCACCGCAGAAGTTTTCTCTACAGAACTGCTAAGAATTGGAAATGGGCAAATTCCGGTTGATACTTCCAGTGGTTTGATATCAATTCAACCTGCCATTTGTCAATTCACTTCAACGAAAGCTGAACTCATCACGAATGTTTATCCGAACATTGGCCAAAATTATCGTAACTACGATTGGTTGAATGCACGCGCAATTTAGCTGCCAAAAATACCGATGTTAATGACTTAAACTGGACGATTCAAAGTCAAATTCCGGGAGATTTGCGCTCATACAAATCGATGGATCGTGTTGAAAATGAAGACGAAGCCGTGAATTATCCAGTGGAATTTCTAAATTCTTTGGATTTGCCTGGCATGCCGCCGCATCATTTGCGTCTCAAAGTTGGATCTGTCATTATTATGCTTCGCAATCTTCATGCGCCGAAACTGTGTAATGGAACCCGACTGATTGTGACGCAGCTATCCAATAATGTGATAGTTGCAAGAATTTTGAAAGGGACTTACAAGGGGGCAGAATGCTTGATTCCACGAATTCCTTTAAGTTCCAACGATTTGCCATTTCAGTTCAAACGTATTCAGTTTCCAGTGAAACTTGCATTTGCGATGACAATCAACAGGTCACAAGGACAGTCGCTGGAAGTGTGTGGCATAAATCTGGAAATGCCATGTTTTTCACACGGCCAGCTACACGTGGCGTGTTCACGAGTTGGAAAACCATCTTCTCTGTACATTTACGCACCGGAACAGAAAACAAAAAATGTTGTTTATCAAGCTACGTCACATTGAAAAAAATGTAGAAAAATCGCAAATAAATTATTTTCAACACAATATAAATTCAACTTTCTTTTCTTTTCAAAACACATAATTTCACGCAGGGCAACGCCTACGGGGTCAGCTAGTATATATATATAAATATATATATATATATATATATATATATATATATATATATATATATATATATATATATATATATATATATATATATATATATATATATATATATATATATATATATATATATATATATATATATATATATATATATATATATATATATATATATATATATATATATATATATATATATATATATATATATATATATATATATATATATATATATATATATATATATATATATATATATATATATATATATATATATATATATATATATATATATATATATATATATATATATATATATATATATATATATATATATATATATATATATATATATATATATATATATATATATATATATATATATATATATATATATATATATATATATATATATATATATATATATATATATATATATATATATATATATATATATATATATATATATATATATATATATATATATATATATATATATATATATATATATATATATATATATATATATATATATATATATATATATATATATATATATATATATATATATATATATATATATATATATATATATATATATATATATATATATATATATATATATATATATATATATATATATATATATATATATATATATATATATATATATATATATATATATATATATATATATATATATATATATATATATATATATATATATATATATATATATATATATATATATATATATATATATATATATATATATATATATATATATATATATATATATATATATATATATATATATATATATATATATATATATATATATATATATATATATATATATATATATATATATATATATATATATATATATATATATATATATATATATAGTTTGTGAAGAAAGTGTTTTGAGACGGTAAAAAAATTGTGAATTTGATTTTTCCCCTTCATAATTTAGTATTTCTTTACTATTTTGATAAATTCTTTTGATTCATTTCTTTTAATCAATGTATTTACTAATGAACAGTAACAAAAAAAAGTAGAAATATTAAACTTAAGATACAAAAAACATAACAAAAACAAAAATAGTCAAAAATTTTGCTGTCAAGAAAGTGTTTTTACAATTCTGTTTGGAATTAAGTTAGCTGCGCAGTGCATATACCGTTATGAGATTAATGCGTCACTGTGATTTTTGCGCATTTCAGATACTAATTAATCAAAAATAGTTGTTGTAAATTTAAGATGCCTTGTAAAATATCGTCATTTGATATGACTCAATTGCTTTACTACAGACACCGCATCCGAAAAAGTGTCCAGCAATTGTCCGAGATGTTTCCTTTGACCAACTGACTATTTATAATAATTAAAATCGCGTAAAAAAGGAAAATAGTCGGTTGCCAAAACCTTCGCACTTCCATTCGCAAAAATATCAGATAGAACAGAACGCATTTTGGTAAGGAAAGTTTGCGAAAATCCGCAGATTTCTACGAGTAGCCTTTTAAGTCAACTCAAAGAAGATTGTGATACGGCGGTTACCTTCGAAACAGTAGGGCAGCTCCTGATAAAGTACCAGTATACGATAAAGTATCAGTATATGCCAAGAGTTGCTCGGAAAAAACCAATGCTTTCAACACAATACATTGAAGAACGATTGTCTTACGCTATATTTTGCGATGATACCAAAATCATGTTTTACGATAATGGTGGGCCTAATAGATTCGGGTGACAACCGTTAAACGCATTGGAAAACCGAAATATTTTATTATATTCCAATATTTAAATTCGGCAAACTTTCTGTCATGGTATCGGGGTGCATATGCAGTAAAGGAGTAGTAGAACTGGATTCCATAGAGAATAAAATGGGTGCAAAACAATATTTGGATATTTTCAAACGTTATTTAGTAAACAGCGCTGATCATTGTGGGCTCAAAATTGATAACAATCCGCAATTCAAATTTTACCAAGATAATGACCAAAACATAAGGCCCATATGGTAAGGATGTGGGTCCTTTATATTTACAAAAAAGTGTTAGACACGGCAGCCCAGAGGCCACACTTGAACCCCATTGAAAAATTTGTGGGAACATTTAAGAAAAAAGGGGGCGAGAGGCAATCAAAAGGTGGAGCACAGCTCAAAATTGCAATACTAGAGGAATGCAAAAAAAAATCCCAAGCGAATACGATGTGCAGAAGTTGATTTATTCCATGAGGAGAATCCTACAAGTCATTATAAATGCTATTAAAACCCTTTATAATTCTAATTTTCATTTCTTTATCTCATTTTTATAAAGTTTTGATTTGTAAAAACACTTTCTTGACAGCAAAATTTTTGACTATTTTTGTTTTTCTTATGTTTTTTGTATCTTAAGTTTAATATTTCTACTTTTTTTGTTACTGTTCATTAGTAAATACATTGATTAAAAGAAATGAATCAAAAAAATTAATCAAAACAATAAAGAAATACTAAATTATGAAGGGGAAAAATCAAATTCACAATTTTTTTACCGTCTCAAAACACTTTCTTCACAAACTGTATATATATACTCGTATATATATATATATATATATATATATATATATATATATATATATATATATATACATATATATATACATATATATATATATATATATATATATATATATATATATATATATATATATATATATATAAATATATATATATATACATAAATATATATATATATATATATATATATATATATATATATATATATATATTATATATATATATATATATATATATATATATATATATATATATATATATATATATACTAGCTAACCCGGCAACGTTGTTTTGCCCATATTTTTTTTAAAATAAATGTTAAATAATAAAAAATGTTTGGAATTAATTTTAAAGTATACAAATTTTTATTGAATACCAATAAAATAATAAATTATTGTAATGCTAATCTGTGCACGATATTTCTTGTTTCTCCATTTTCGGCATAAACAAATAAATCGGTGGGTTTACCAACGCGTAGACAGGCTACATATAGCTGTCCATGGGAGAAGCACGAATTCTCTAAATTTAAACCACAGATTTGCATTGACTGGCCTTGTGCTTTGTTGATGGTCATGGCAAAAGCTAAACGAACCGGGAACTGCAGTCGTTTAAATTGTATTGGTGCATTTGTTGGAATCATTGGAATTCGTGGCAATAAAACATGTTCGCCTTTGAAGTTTCCATTAATGATAACGTGTCCCGCAAGTTTTTTTAATAACTAATCTCGTTCCGTTACAAAGTTTTGGCGCATTGAGATTTTGTAACAAAATGATTGGGGAACCAACCTTCAATTCTAAATTATGTGACGAAAGACCTGGTAAATCCAAAGAATTTAGAAATTCTATTGGGAAATTAACGGCTTCATTTTCATCCACCACTGTATCAATTGATTTAAATGAAAATAATTCAATTTCCAACATGTTTTGGATTTGTATATTTGTAGCATTAACATCAACATTTTTAGCAGCTAATATCGCACGTTCTCTCAACCATTTATGATTATTGATGTTTGCTCGAAGATTAGGAAAAACATTTTCAATTAATGAATCTCCTGAATCCATAAAATTGCAAAAATCATCTGGAAGTCTTACTGTTTGTTTTATTGGGTCTATAGCAATTTTTCCATCACCAATATCAAGCAATTGTTTAGAAAACCGTGCAGCAGTTGGATCATTTTGAATTTGGACACGCATATTTGTTGCTAGTTTCATTTTATGAACGCTGCGCCACAATGATGATGATTTTAAACATGCATTGATCTCATCTGCATAGGTCGATCGTGGTATAACTGGTAGTGTTTGACGGAAATCTCCAGACAACAAAATGAGAGCTCCACCGAAAAATCTATCATTACCTTTCAAATCTTGCAATGTACGATTTAGTGCTTCCAATGAATATTTGTGTGCCATTGTACACTCATCTTAGATTATGAAGTGGCAGCTTGATAGTACTTTACCCATACTGGAATGCTTTTGAATGTTGCATACAGCATTTTCATTCGTTTGTATATTTAATGGCAATTTCAGTGCAGAATGTGCTGTTCTGCCTCCATCTAATAATGTCGCAGCAATTCCAGATTATGCGATGGCCAAAGCAATTTTACTTTCAGAACGTATTTGTGCTAATAGAAGCGAAATTAAAAACGTCTTTCCAGTTCCAGCTGGTGCATCCAAAAATAAGAAACCACCTTCTTCAGCAGCGACTGCATGCATAATTGTAGTGAAAATTATTTTTTGCTCTGGTAATAATTTTGGTTCATTTGTTTGAACATATTCAACCAACTGATCAATATTGTGTGATTGTTCACGTTGCATATCTCGGTTAAACAAATCACTTGCTGGTCGATTGGGGGATGGCATTCCCAATTTCATGATTGATTCATTCGAAATATTCATGCATAAATCTTCCAGCTTGATCGAAGCTTCATTATATATTTCTGACGTGAAATCTAAACTAAGATCTGCACGAATTGTACGAAGCGCATGAAGTATATCTTCACTCATTGCATCCTTATATTTTTCCCATAATTCAATTGGATTTGTTGGATAGCATGTTGTTAATAAAATGGCAAACAATGTTCGTATTTGGCGTGGCGTTGAACTGGCAGCAGCGTCGGCAAGAGTTAAATCCCAATGCAAATCTCCTTCTAATAATCCTAATGCTCGTCATGAACATGATATGTTGTATGTAGTTGACCATTTACAGTTTTCAAATATTCGAACGATGTTGATCCAGGAATATTAATTAACAACAATCGTGAAAAAGGCATTCTCGCTGTTTGCGATGAACTGTGTATAGTCGGCCTAATGCATTAGTAAAAAATATTCCTGGATAATCGGCAACAGCTTTTCCTCTTTTACGGGGTTCCCATGTTCTTCTCGACTGATTCCACGTGAAATAGGATGGTACGTCAGCATAGAGCAATGTTCTCGCAAATCGACCATAATAATTTTGTTGTTGGCATAATCGAAAAAAATCAGTCAATGTTGTTGTTGGTTGAATAACTGCTCGTTCTGCTGCATTTTGCTCAGTAAAATATACTCGTTGGCCGTTTTCGAGGTGAATAGCCAAATGAACGACAACTGGATCTCTCATGAATAGGGAAAGAAAGAATTCGCCATACAGCTTCATTGCTGCTGATGTATCTGCCCATTTGGTAGCGTGCAACCTCATCATTTTCATTCACACCTTCTACAGCGAAAACGGCCATGTCGCTACCTTTATGTACATATTTACAGATGTATTTAATTGACTTAACTGAACTGCAATATTCAACATTATTATGAGCTTTATATGTTTTGGATAACAATGGGGAGTATGGTACAACCCATTTATTATCAATTTCTATATCATTTCTGGCAGTCATCATAAAGGAATATCCACCATCTTCAGTCGGTCGTCTACGATACAAAGGATATCCATCATTTCCAGTGATTGTGTACGATAGCAAATCCTTTGGAAATCGTTTTGTGCATTTACCATTGCCCATGCATGGTGAATTCATATTGATGGCACCGCAAGGACCATGGATCATGTTTGTAGTCATAATTTGGAGTAACTCTGGATCAATGTCCGGATCTGGGATTTCGGCTGAGATTATGTTATCCATTTCTTCAGGTCTAATTTTGTTGATTAACCAAATTAAAATATGGCCATGTGGCAGTCCACGTTTTTGCCACTCAATTGAGTACAGCCAACAGCGAGTTTCACCAAAACATGATGTTTGACAATCAAATCAATTAGTGACTTTAATTTTTGCTTGAATACACATGCTGTAATATCGTGTCGATCACTTGCTGCTTGGCCAGGCAGTAAATATTTTATTATTTCATCCCATTTTGGATTTGAGGTGAAGGTGATGAATAAGTCGGGCCGACCGTAAGCGCGAACATAAGCCATAGCAACCTGAATGTACTCTTGCATATGACGTGGACTGCCTGTGTATGATAATGGTAATATACACATATTTCCTATTTCATTCGGATTGAAATTGCCGTCAATATTGTTATTAATTGCATCGCACAAATGAATGTGTTTCAGTTGGAATTGGAAGCAAGGAGCCAATATTATGATACACTTGGCCTTGTATTTGAAACGTCGAATTGAAATTACGACAAAAGATGTCATTTGAAAGCAACTATTAAATTTTCTGATGTTTTTTAGAAATAAGTTTGAATCTTCATTATCTCCGGACATTAATAATTTCAATGGCTCTGGTGGTGGATGTAATAATGGTAAAACAACTTTTCCAGAGACACAACACATCCTAGCGGTCTTATTTTTAAATTTTACAGCGTGACAATAAGTATATTCTTTATCCATGTTACCAATCATAATTTTTACATGAGCACAATATTCAATTTCTGGATCAAATTCAAATGCGATACGATTAAAAGATGACAATGTAAATGCTGTGGCTGCCTGCATACGTTCTCTGTTTGTGAGTTGACATAAATTGCTATTTGCATCTGTTCTGTTGGCGTCTGTCTCTGATTGTGTTTCTCATTAATATCCGGCGTTCATTCTGATGTTCAGTAGATTGTGCTGAACGTAATCGCGATACTCTTAATCTGGTTGCTTCATTCACTTGTAATTTTTGTTCCTTGTTTAAATTTGCTCGATCCGTATTTCTTCTTTGCGATGCCGAAGTTCTGCGACCAAGATCTGAACGACGTCGTGGCATTTTATTGTTACACTAATTAGATGTGGAGAGAAATTGTTTGGTTTTGAGTTACGTGTGTTGCAATTTTATATTGTTGAAAATATAAATATGATATTGTAAAAACACATAATATATTCCCACTTTTTTTATTTTACCTTTGAAAAACAATCAAATTTAAATATTTTGTGTTGTTAAATTTGTCTTCAATTTGTTTTTTATATACGCAAAATCTAATAACTAAAAATGAAATGTCAAATATTAATACATATTGAATTGATATGAACCCCTATCAAAAAAATCTTTCTCTAAACCTAAGGTATAGTGTTTGTACGAAATGTATGAAAAAAAACGTTTGTGGCGCCACCTGGCGGATGAAATATATACTATAGCCTCACAAGCCACGATGCAAATATATGTTGTAAATTTAGTTATGATACCTTTTATGGTTCCGGAGATCCTTCGAGACGTACCTACGCACGAACGAGTTTATATATTAAGATATATATATATATATATATATATATATATATATATATATATATATATATATATATATATAGATATATATATATATATATATATATATATATATATATATATATATATATATAGATATATATATATATATGTATATATATATATATATATATATATACATATATATATGTAAGTTTGATAATTATATAGATTCGACTAACACAGAAGTAACAATAAATGAACATCTGTGTCAACAGATCATAAGGTTTGCAGAGTAAACACCACAAAAACCAACACCACCAGCATGACTGAAAAAACAGCAACAATGACAATACTGAAGAAACATAACAATGACAGAGAACTAAGAGCATAGTATGTAAGTTGAGTTTCGTAAGAACTGTTGAATAAAACGTACGTTAGAAATAGCAACTTAAAGTGTGTATTTTATTTTAGAACAATGATGCCGAAGCCCTATATACTCAGTGCACATTTCTTTTTGTAAATGTACTTAGGCATAGGCTGTGTTTTCTGATACACAGACACAGCACTCCGCACTATGGTTCTTCCTTGCTTATATCAAAGTGTGAGGCAACAACACTTTCGTATGCTTGCTCAAATAACGACGATGAAATTCAACGTGATTTCATTTGAAAAATAGTTTACAACTCTGGTTTCAGAAGCACTTAGCAAAATCTGTGTTTAGGTTTCAAACTTAAGCTTTCCAAAAATCAAAATTTTCAGAATAAATAACATATTTTCAAAAGCGAAGTGGGAAAAGACTTTTTTTACTCGTAATTTTAAGATGGAAGCAAAATGACTAATATGCTTTCAAATGATTCAGACGGATACACATTGAAAGGCATTTTACAATATTTCATGCATTTTACGTTGCTGATAAGATAATAGGTGGATCAAGGGAACAGTTAGTTGTGGAGTTTGAAAATCTTTTTTGGTTCCCGATGCGCTACTAATCTTGGAGTACATTGAAAGTTATGCTGAGGAAATAATCCTGCAACGTCTTAATACTCAGTCAAATTTTTCTTATACTGGACCGTTACTAGCATCTTATATTGCAAGTTTAAGTATTGCTCAGAACTTCAAACCATTTTCGGATGGCATCTTTATTAAAAAAGTTTGCAAGGAAATGCTGTCTTGTTTCGGAGAAAGTGGAAATTGTTGGCAGACTCAATTGAAACAGTTCCTGTGTCACGAAACACAGTGACCCCACGAAATGAAGAGCTTAACCAGTATTTGGACTCGCTTTTGAAAAATAAATTCAAGTCATGTGTATACTTCTCTCTTGCATTGGACGAATCATGTGATATTTCTGACATAAGTCAACTAATATTAGCAGCCAGAATGGTTGACGGAAATTTTAATGTAAAAGAAAAGATTCTTGCACTGCCTCTACTTCGAAATACAAGAGGCAAAGTCATATTTGAAGTGGTAAACGGAATATGGCAAATAAAAGCAGAATCCACAAGGTTAACTGCCGTATGCACAGATGATGGGCCCGCAATGCTTGGAAAAAAGGATGGTTTTATTGAGCAGTTGACCAAAAATGCGATACAGGTTCCTTCATTCCACTGTATAATTCATCAAGAGTCGTTGTATGCAAAATGGATGAATAGTGTTCATACAATTAATGTTGTGATCAAAATAGTGAATAAAATCTGGGGTGGACACAATTCATTAACTCACCGCAAGTTGAACAAATTTCTGGAGGAATGTGAAAATCAATATGGGGATCTTATGTTTATGTTTATGTTATGTTTACTGAGGTTAGATGGTTCAGTAGAGGAAAATGACTTCAGCGTTTTTTGAATTGCGAAAGGAAATTGTTGAGTCTCAAGAATTTAACATCAATCTAGCATTCCTGACCGACTTAACGATACACCTAAATTGCCTTAATATTTCACTTCAAGGTAAAAAAAATCTATTTTTGATTTGGTAGATTGAATCGAAGGTTTCCTTAAAAAGATCGACATTTTTTAACATGATTGAGATATGAAAAAAATGTGGCAGGTATCATGTTTACAACATTTGATATTTTGAAATATATTAACCATTTGAAAGATTTAAAAAGAATTGTGAATTAAGATTTAAAGATTTTGGGTGCATTAAACAAATGATGGCCATTTTTTATAGTCCAATGACATGCAAAATATATGATCAAAACCCTGAGCTACAAATGGAGCTGTGTGATCTGCAATGCGACTCTGAAGTTAAAATGTCTAATTTAAAAGGCATTGACTTTTGGAAGTCAAATAAATATCATCTGCTTCACAAAGTAATTTTAAGTTTATATTCTATGTTTGGTAGCAAATATATTTGTGAAAGTGATTTATCAATTTTAAAATTAATAAAACACAGACAAAGAACGAGCATATGGAGGGTTTATTAAAATTGTCTACAACGGACGTTAACGTAAATTTGGATGATTTATTAGAATGATCGTGGAAGATTTGAAAGAAATTTGTGTTAATAAGTTGGTTTTCTGATTACACATAACTTTTCAGAAAAGTTAATTCGCTATTTTCCCAGTGTACGTATTTGAAATTTTTTTTTTTCTTTTTTAATGTTAAACTTGACATGTTTGGTGTTTGCACTTCCATTTATGGAGGCCAAAAACAAAACCGTTATCATGCCTCAACCACCGTATTCACCGGACTTGGCCCCGGCTGACTTTTTCCTCTTTCCAAAACTGAAGACACCGATGAAAGGAAAGCGTTTTGCTACGATTGAGGAGATAAAAGAAAAATCGAAACAGGAGCTGTTGGCGATACCAAAAAAAGCGTTTCAGAAGTGTTTCGAGGGTTGGAAAAAACGCTGGCATAAGTGTATTATATCTGAGGGGAATTACTTTGAAGGGGATAGGGTAGTTGTTGATGAATAAATAAATACTTTTTGAAAAAATTGAAAATAACGGTTATTTTTTGATCAAACCTCGTATAACAGACATGTGTACAAACATAAAAAAAAAAAATGCGAACATCGAACATACGCAACTCACGAAAAGATGAAAATAACGGTTATCTTTTGATCACACCTCGTATATATATATATTATATATATATATATATATATATATATATATATATATATATATATATATATATATATATATATATATAGATATATATTTATATTTATATATTTATACATTTATATTTATATATATATATATATATATATATATATATATATATATATATATATATATATATATATATGTATATATATATATATATATATATATATATATATATAGATATATATTTATATTTATATATTTATATATATATATATATATATATATAATATATATATATACATATATATATATATATATATATATATATATATATATATATATATATATATATATATTTATATATATATACATATATATATATATATATATATATATATATATATATATATATATATATATATATTTATATATATATATATATAAATATATGTGTAAGGTTGGTTGACAATTATACAGATCTGACTAAAACAGGAGTAACAGTAAATGAACATCTGCGTCAATAGATCATATGTTATGCAGAGTAAACAACTCACAAAACCATGTAAAGCGACGCCGGACAGTCCTGACCCAATGGGGAAAAACTAAAAAGCATGACTGAAAAAACAACAACAATGACAATACTGAAGAAACAACAACAATGGCAATACTGAAGAAACAACAACAATGACAGGGAACTCAACCGAACCGACCGACAGAGAATAACCAAGAGCATAGTATGTAAGTTGAGTTTTGTAAGAACTGTTGATTAAAACACACATTAGAAACAACAACTTAAAATGTGCATTTTATTTTAGAGCAATGGTGCCCAAGCTCTTTACACTCGGTGCACATTTGCTTTTGAAAATGCACTTTGGCATAGCCTGTGTGTTCTGATACACAGACACAGCACTCCGCACTAAGCAATGCGAAATACACAAACATTTTTGTCTTTTTAGCTTCTTATGGTTCTTCCTTGCCTATATCAAAGTGTGAAGCAACAACACTTTCGAATGCTTATTCAATGTGTCCCAATTGAGAACGATGAAATTCATCGTGATTTCATTTGAAAAAAAGTTTGCAACTCTGGATTCAGAAGCACTTAGAAAAATCTGTTTGTTTAAGGTTTCAAACTTAAGCTTTCCAAAGTTCAAAATTTTCAAAATGAATAACATATCTTCAAAAGAGAAGTGGGAAAAAACTGTTTTTTTACTCGTAATTTTAAGGCGGAAGCACAATGCCTAATATGCATTCAAATAATTCAGACGGATACACATTGAAAGGCATTTTAAAAGATTTCATGCATTTTACTTTGCTGATAAGATAATAGCTGGATCAAGGGAACAGTTAGTTGTGGAGTTTGAAAATCTTTTTTGGTTCCCGATGCGCTACTAATTTTGGAGTAAATTGAAAAGTCGTTGTGTGTTTGTTAATAAATGTTTGTTAACAAGTTTGTTTTCTCATTACACATAACTTTTCAGAAAAGGTTTTTTCCCCAGTGTACGTATTTGAATTTTTTTTTTTTTATTGTTAAACTTTATATGTTTGGTGTTTGCACTTCCATAAGAAACTTCTGGCCATCCCTGTTTTAGAGCATCAATTCAACATCTTTTTTGAGAATAATTGGGGGCCGGAAAAGTTTTGAAAAAATTTGTGAAGGATTCAGCAAATGCCAGATTATTTTAAAAATGTGGACATATAACAAAAGAGTTAATCTGAATGCCATTTTATGTGCAACTAATAAAAAGAAAAGTAAAGCGAGGTGTGCGAAAAAAACCACAAAAATACAAGTTTACAATTAAAAATTAATATACACCTAAACATATGATATTATATAAAACAACAATTATATAAATCAATAATTTTATAAAATCAGTTTTATTACAAAGAGCATAAAATACTTGAAAAGCGTAAGCAAAACCTGAAGATTTAATTACAGAACAAGCTGGACAACAAACACTACAACAAAAGTTACATGAATAGCAATAGCAGGTGGAATTCCCCTTTTATTTTCATTCTTTCATATTTAAATAAAAACACAAATACAATTTTAGTTGAAATAATTACATATTAAAAATATATATATAAGGAATACAACACAATAATACTATAAACCCAAACAATTTAAATAAATAGTATAAGTAAATCTTAAAACAACACCATATTGTGAAATACTAATTGCAGTCGGCGGTAACCGGCAGATTTCGCAATTAATTTTGGCACAGTCGGCGTCAACCGAGAAAAATTTGAATATCAGTAGCACAGCAGAAAGAACGCCAAAAATCGACGTCAGAAGTTTCCAGGAAAGCAAAGGAGTCCAAGAAAGAATTCCACGTAACGTAAAGGCAGTAAAACGAGGAGAAACGAGAAATCAGCACGAAAGCATGGGAAATTAAATAAAATAAACACAATAATTTGTGAGAAAAGCGATTTGTGCATATGTTGAAAGAAATTATGCTTAGGGCATAGAATTGTCAAAAGGAAAAAATTATTAAAGACGAGTATTTTAAAAATAAAAGGTATGAAGAAGATATTAAAAAATTAAGAAGAAAAATTATAAAAGAAGCTAAGAGCAGAATAACTTTAAAGTCAAATAAAAAAAATATGATGAAGAAAGTGAGAAGTAATTCAATAGAATAATACATATGAAAATTACAAGTTAAGAAATGAAGAATAACTATTAAGTTTAATAAGCAAGCCGTAAAACTTTCAAGAACTCTAGAAGAAAATTTAATACGTTAGGAAATTTGGAATAAATGTTTTAGAAGTTAAAAAAGTAAATATTAAAAAAAACACAGTCATGTCAGCATAACCAAGCATTCACACTTATTATACTGAACATTTTATTATTAAACTATATATAAAATTACATTAAAATAATACTATAAGCGACATGGACAGAAACAGTATTCTACTACTTAATGTAGAAGGACTAAAACAGAAATTAGTCGAACTGGAATTAAGTACAAGCGAACGCAAGATGACACTCCAAGACAGACTTGTCGAATATTTTCAGTCAAGCGAAGAACCAGACTCAAAATCCGAGTAGAATGAGGGGTTAGAATTTCCAGAAGCTAGAGAAATCAGGCAAAACGGTGGACAAATATTTACCCCAAAGGACATAAGGGAGTCACTACCAACATTTTATGGCATGGGTCAGCCGAAAATCGACCAATGGCTACAGGAATTTGAAGACAATGCAACAGTTGTAGGATGGAAAGATTTTCAAAAGTTTATATACGTGAAACAACTGCTTAAAGGCACTGCACAGATGTTTATACGCAGGCAAGTGAACGTAAACAATTGGGCAAAGTTAAAAGCAGCATTGGAAGAAGAATTCGGCAGTTTACTGTCAGTAGCTGAAATGCACCATCAGCTCGCAAAAAGTAGAAAACATACTAACGAATCCCATTGCCAAATCTTATATATAATAATAGAAAAAGCTAAGTTCTTACATCTAGATGAAGAAAGTATCATCGAATATTTCGTAGAGGGCATACCAGACATCACAAATAACAAAAGTATATTGTATGAATCAAAGTATTTATGAAGCAACTTCAATAAATAAAATTAAAATAAATGAAAAAAAAATTCACAAACGCAAAACAAATACAAAAGTTACATACAAAACACTTTCAAAAAATGCACTGCATGCCCACATCTCAGCAACCACAATAGCGACGAATGTAAAAAGTTAAACAATTTATGCTACAAACAAAGCAAACAAGCAAACAACATTCCAAAGCAACAGAGACATGACAACAACTACAATAGACACAAACCTACTGGAAATCAGTAATACCAAAACACAACCAAAAATAGCCCAGAAGCAACCAATAACAATAATTATAACGTCACATTTCAAAATTACCCAAATACACTACAATATCCTCAAATAAGACTAGCTAACACCACAGCTAGAATTTTCAAACAAGTTTCAATTGAAAACATTTCCTTTACAAGTTTCACTGCACTAGACTTGAGAAACGGATTCTTACATGCTACAATAGAGGAAGGATTACGCAAATACAGATCATACGTGACATACCATGGTCAATATGAATTTAGCTTCGTTCCATTTGGAACAATTCTCCAACTATATTCTGTAGATACATTTCAGCGATATTGCACGACATGATCCAAGTAGGTAGAATAATAGCAAACATGCTATAATGATACAATAAAAAACTAAAGATGAAGGACTGACAACTTAAAAATAAATTGGGAAAAATATTAATTTGTACAAAAGAGCGTCCACTTCTTATGATATATAGTAGCCTATTCCAATAACCAAAACAAAAGCATTATAATATTATTTTAATTAAATTTTGTATACAGTTTGTTTGCAATAATAAAGTTTTCAGTATAATAAGTGCGAATGTTTGGTTATCTGTCATGAGTGTTTTCTGAATGCTTTCTTTTTTAACTTCTAAAATATTTTTTCCAAATTTCGTAACTTATTAAATTTTCTTCTAGAATTCTTGAAATTTATATGGCTTGCTTATTAAAATTAATACTTCTTTTCTTAACTTTTAATTTTCTTATGGATTATTCTATTGAATTACTTCTCACTTTCTTCATCATATTTTCTTTGATTTGACTTCTTTAAAGTTATTCTGGTCTTAGCTTCTTTTTTAATTTTTTTTTTTAATATTTTCTTCATACCTTTTATTTTTAAAATACTCGTCTTTAGTAATTTTTTCCTTTTGGCAATTCTATGCCCAAAAAGAAAATTTCTTTTAACCTATGCACAAAACGCTTTTCTCAAAAATTATTGTGTTTATTCCATTTAATTTCCCCTGCTTTCGTGCTGATTTCTCGTTTCTCCTCGTTTTACTGCCTTTACGTTATCTGGAATTCTTTCTTCTTGATCTTCTTTGCTTCTCTGGAAACTTCTGACGTCGATATTTGGCATTCTTTCTGCTCTGCTGCTGATTTTAAAATTTTGTCAGTTGACGCCGACTGTGCCAAAATTAATTGCGAAATCTACCGGTTGCCGACGACTGCAATTAATATTTCACAATATGTTGTTGATCTAAGATTTACTTACACTATTTATTTAAATTGTTTTGTGTTGAGAGTATTTATCTGTGTTATTCCTTTTATATATATCTTTAAATTTAATTATTTTAACTAAACTTGTATTTGTGCTTTTATATAAATAAGTGAGAAAAAAATATAAGGTGTATTCCACTTGCTATTGCAATTCATGTAACTTTGTATAACACTGCGGCCACACGATTAATTTCTTGCCCATCAGGTTCTCACATGTATTGTCTGTCAAAACCTGTTCAAGTTGCTTCTGTGAGGTAGGCTGCATTCAACTTGATGGGCAAGATGATATTCAATTTATTTTCAAAATGCCGTCGACCCAAATGTATGTATAATAAACTATTTTATTTATCATACATATATTATATATTATTTTATCTATATTTTTATTTTATTGCATGTATTTTAAAAAAAATGTGGATACATTTTTTTAATTTTATCTGGGTTGTCCTTTATTACTCAGTGCCTACACTAAACAGCTGACAGATAATTGAAAGTCGAATTGATTTTCGTCTTGAAACATAAATTGATAATCAAGTCGACGAACAAGTACTAAAAATATATATGTGTTTATAAAAAGTATGAGTGTATTGCGACTTGATGGTCTAGAAATTGATCGTGTCGCCGCAGTGTTAGTGTTTCTTATCCAGCTTCTTCTGTAATTAAATCTTCAGGTTTTGCTTACGCTTTTCAAGTATTTTATGCTCTTTGTAATAAAACTGATTTTATGAAATTATTGTTTTATATAATTGTTGTTTTATATAATATCATATGTTTAGGTGTATATTAATTTTAAATTATAAACGTGTTTTTTTGTGATTTTTTTACGCATACCTCGCTTTACTTTTCGTTTTTTTTATTACACATAAAATGTCGGTCAGATTAACTCATTTGTTATTAGTCCTCGTTTAAAAAAAAAATATAGTATTTGTTGATGCTTTCACTAATTTTTTAAAAACAATTTCGGTCCAGCCCCCAATTGTTCTCAAAAAAAATGTTGAGTTGATGCTCTAAAACAGGGATGGCCAAAAGTTTCTTAAGGTGCGTACAGACACATCTAGCATTGCATACTGCTGATGAACACTTGTGTACGTGTGAGATTGACGAGTTGCGTACACACGCGTCATGCATCATTCTGTACTGCATCGTGCTAGTGTGAACATCATGCGTGCGCGTACAAGAAAATAAATTGCCGTCGCTTTGGGATTAGCATTGAAAAGAAAAACAAAGCCCAAGAATACTCGAAGGAGTTTATGGATGAAGGATTGGTTAAAAAAACGTGAAAAAGTCACATCAGAAAATTTGGTGAAAGAGCTCCGGGAATTGTCACCCGCAGATTTTCGGAATTTTTTGAGGATGAGTACGATGTATGAGCTATTGGCTAAGGTGGCGCCCTTAATAATAAAAAATGACACTCAAATGAGAAAAGCCATCACTTTCAATGAACATACTGGAAGGTTATATTAAGGTACTTATTTATTTCAGTCTTTTTATATTTTCATAGGTGAACTTATTAAAAAAAATGTAAACTTAAATTAATTCAAAATTATTAATTAACAATTCATTATATGAAATTTAAAAGAAAATGTAAACTTAAATTAATTCAAAATTATTAAATACTACTGGAACGTTCAAACAAAATTCCGCTGCTGTGGAAGCATTGTCGGGGCTTGGAAGTGGTACAGACGTCGTCTCAGTTGGAGGTGCATCTCTTTGTGACACGCTGTCACTGTTATTGGTACTTAATGGGTTCCAACGAGATTCGTAATGCTGCGACTGAAGTGACGGTGGGCGGGATACTATTTGGACGCTTTTGCGGAGAAGATTGCCAAGTAGGGCTTCTAGAAATATTTCATTAATAATGTTTTCCGCCCAAATTTGTTGTTGCGCGTCTAGCTTCCTCATTTTGGATGCCTATAGTTCAAATAAAGTGTCGAAGTCGTCTGTTGCCTTCAATAATTCTTTTCTCGCTAGAGCAATGAATTCAGCTTCCGAAGTGCTGTCATTATTCTTTCGTTTCAATGGGGTGTCGTTTTTGCCCTGGAAAAAATGAAAATCATTTTTCATTAAGTTTCAATGTGTTTCAGATGCCGAAAACTGAGAGGGGTTGGATAGAGATTGCGGAGGAATTCGGCCAGAAGTGGAACTTTCCGAATTGATTACGAGCAATCGACGAGAAACACATCACCATACAGAGACTCCCAGGAAGCGGTTCGTATTGCTGCAATTATAGGCAGCTCTTCAGCATTGTTCTTATGGCTGTAGTTAATGCGAACTACGAAATTATTGCTGCTGATATTGGGACCAATGGTAGAGTTTCTGATGGCTGTGTGTTTGCCAATACGTCGTTTGCGAAAGCATTCCGAGATGCATCTCTGAAGCTCCCACAACAATCGCCGCCTCCACAGTCAACCTTGAGCCTGCCCTTTGTTTTTGTGGGTGATGATGCGTTCCAGATGACGGAGAATTTTTTGAAACCGTATCCACACATTGGTTTGACGCTCGAGAAACGTGAGTTCAACTATCGGCTTACCAGGTCAAGACGAATAGTCCAAAACGTCTTCGGCATTATCGTGGCACTCTTTAGCGTTTTGAGAGATAAAATCCGTGAGTATATGTAAAAATTTACATTGCATTGGATTTAAAATTATTTCCATTCAGGTTTAGCTCCAAACAAAGTGGAAACCATTGTCCTCTCATGCCGCTATCTCCATAATTTTCTACGAAGGAAAACGGCCAACCATTGGTGTGTCCCCACCCACGGGTTCCATTGACAATGAGGACATCACACATGGTCACGTAATCCGACATTAAATGCAAAAGTTATCAGGGATAACTTTCGCCAATACTTTATGAGCGAAGGGCAGGTTTCTTGGCAACACAACCTTTTAAATAAATGAAATAAATGAAAATAAACGAGTTAAACTTACTGCTGTTTCACTCGGATTCATCGTTGGTCTTGACAATCTTGGAGTCTCCGAAGCTTTAAGGAAGTCTAAAGCTTCATAGTAATATAAATTCGGTTCTGTTTCTTCTGAACCGGTGCCACTTCGATTGAGGGATTCCAATATTAATCTACCGTCTGTAGTTTGTTCTCAAACTGTTGATTTTTTTTTATGACATCTACAGTTGCGTTGGCATCAAACTCCTTATATTTTATTAAAAGTTGCTCATATTGTGGCGCCTTTACGTCTCTATCGGCATACTCATCGCTTATTATGTCCCATCATGCAGGAAAACTCCGGCACACTTCAATCAACTCCAGCATGCATTTTTTTCATGAATATTTTCCATTTTTTTTAATAGAGTACGCAAACCACAAAATAATAACGAAAGCGGGCGAAGTTTTCAAAAAGTGAAACAGGATGTAATGAAATTAAAAAAAAGGAAACGTCAAAATGAAAATGAACAAATTTACAGAAAACGGCAAAATAACACGCAAAAAATTAACGAGGTCATCGGCTGCAGTATGTTCATCGAAAAATATCAAAGCAGTTTTGATATTTTATACTGCATTGTCCATGTGACTCACATACTCTTATTCTCTCTCAATTTCTCTAATACACACTTATTGCAGTTTGCAGTGCATGAATGGTGTGTACGCACCTTACATCATTACATATTAAGTTTAACATTAAAAAAGAAAAAAAAATTTATTCAAATACGTACACTGGGAAAAAAGCGAATTCCCTTTTTTAAAAGTTATGTGTAAAGAAAAAACCAACTTAACAAAAATTGCCTTCAAATCAGCCACGATCGTACCAATAAATCATCAAAATTTTTGTTAACATTCGCTGTAGACAATTTTAATAAAGCCTCCAAATGTTCGTTCTTTGTCTGTGTTTTATTAATTTTAAAATTGATAAAGCACTTTCACAAATATATGTGCTACCAAACATAGAATATAAACTTAAAATTACTTTGTGAAGCAGATGATATTTATTTGACTCTAAAGACATCCAAAAGTCAATGCCTTTTAAATTAGACATTTTAACTTCAGAGTCGCATTGCAGATCACACAGCTCCATCATATATGTTGCATGTCGTTGCACTACAAAAAATGGCCATCATTTGTTTAATGCACCCAAAATCTTCAATCAATTTTTTTTTTTAATCTTTCAAATGGTTGATATATTTAAAAATATGAAATGTTGTAAACATGATACCTGCCACATTTTTTCACTATTCACTATTTTGATCAAAACATTTATTGTATGAACACTTTTCATCCATTTTGCACACAACGACTCTTGATGAATTATACAGTGGAATGAAGGAACCTGTATCGCATTTTTGGTCAACTGCCCGATAAAACCATCCTGTTTTCCAAGCATTGCGGGCCCATCATCTGTGCATACGGCAGTTAATCTTGTGGATTCTGCTTTTATTTGCCATATTCCGTTTACCACTTCAAATATGACTTTGCCTCTTGTATTTCGAAGTAGAGGCAGTGCAAGAATCTTTTCTTTTACATTAAAATTTCCGTCAACCATTCTGGCTGCTAATATTAGTTGACTTATGTCAGAAATATCACATGATTCGTCCAATGCAAGAGAGAAGTATACACATGACTTGAATTTCTTTTTCAAAAGCGAGTCCAAATACTGGTTAAGCTCTTCAATTCGTGGGGTCACTGTGTTTCGTGACACAGGAACTGTTTCAATTGAGTCTGCCAACAATTTCCACTTTCTCCGAAACAAGACAGCATTTCCTTGCAAACTTTTTTAATAAAGATGCCAATCAGAAAATGTTTTAAAGCTCTGAGCAGTACTTAAACTTGCAATATAAGATGCTAGTAATGGTCCAGTATAAAAAATATTTGACTGAGTGTTAAGACGTTGCAGGATTATTTCCTCAGCATAACTTTCGATGTACTCCAAGACTAGTAGCGTTCGCTTGATCCACATACTGTTCCCTTGATCTACCTATTATCTTATCAGCAACCTAATTTGCATGAAATGTTTAAAATGCCTTTCAATGTGTATCCGTCTGAATTATTTGAAAGCATATTAGGCATTGTGCCTCCGCCTTAAAATTACGAGTAAAAAAACAGTTTTTTCCCACTTCGCTTTTGAAGATATGTTAACCATTTTGAAAATTTTGAATTTTGGAAAGTTTAAGTTAGAAACCTTAAACACACACATATTTTTCTAAGTGCTTCTGAATGCAGAGTTGCAAACTATTTTTCAAATAAAATCACGATGAATTTCATCGTCCTCAATTGGGACACATTGAAAAAGCATTCGAAAGTGTTGTTGCTTCACACTTTGATATAGGCAAGGAAGAACGATAAGAAGCTAAAAAGACAAAATTGTTTGTGTATTTCGCATTGCTTAGTGCGGAGTGCTGTGTCTGTGTATCAGAACACACAGGCTATGCCTAAGTGCATTTACAAAAGCAAATGTGCACCGAGTGTAAAGAGCTTGGGCACCATTGCTCTAAAATAAAATACACATTTTACGTTGCTGTAACACAACAATTCTTAAGAAACTCAACTTACATACTATGCTCTTAGTTATTCTCTGTCGATCCGTTCGGTTGCGTTTTCTGTCATTTTTGTTGTTTTTCAGTCATGCTGTTCAGTTTTGCCCCATTAGGTCAGGACTGTCCGGCGTCGCTGTACATGTTTTTTTGTGTTGTTTACTCTGCATAACTTATTATCTGTTGACGCAGATATTCATTTACTGTTACTTCTCTTTTAGTCGAATCTGTATAATTATCAACCAACCTTCTCCTCGTTTTACCGCCTAGTTGTCGGTTACGGCAACGCAAGCAGGCGCTAATTCCACGCGATATCTATTGAAACACTGTCGCTGCCGCGCATTGTGTTCATGGCAAGCGGAACTAGCCTGTGTTAGCTGCCGAATATCGGACTTTGTGTTTCCGGCCTTTTCGGTTTTCTTTGCTTTTTTTCGGAGCGCTGGAACCGCATAGATTAAAATAGATACGCAACTCTTCTTTTTCCTCATCAGCTGTTGAAAAAAATCCATTTTTTTCCCTATCCGTGTGAAACAATAACAACACAATTTATAGCGGTGAGAAAGTAAAATTTGCTACAGCTGACGCTAAACATGGGAGTAGAATTTAGAGTTTCGTGGCGTAAGAATCAAAAAGTGCTTTAAATTTGAAATCGGTTATATACATATTATTTTGTAGGGTATTGTTATGTTTCATATGTATGTTATATTTACATATGTTGCGAAATAAATTTTAATCCTAATAAATAAAGCTAACTGTATAATGGGATCACGTTTTTCCTAACTGTGGGCAGATATATATATATATATATATATATATATATATATATATATATATATATATATATATATATATATATATATAGAAATATATTGTGGTATTTTCCATATATATATATATATATATATATATATATATATATATATATATATATATTTATATTTATATATATATATATATATATATATATATATATATATATATATATATATGTGTGGCGACACGACTACCCCCACCTAGTTGTCGGGTACGCCGACGCAAGCAGGCGTTAGTTCCGCGCGCCACCTATTAACACGCTGTCGCTGTCGCACAGCGTGTTTATGGGTAAACCGGAACTAGCCTGTGTTGGCTGCGCAGCAACACACTTCGTGTTTCCGGCTTTTCGATTCGTTCTCTTCCGTTCGCGGCGCCGGAGCTGTGCGCACGTTCTCATTTCTGTGCTGAAGCTAGTGTGGAGTGTTATAGAGCGTTTTGTGAAATTAAAATTTATATTAAATGCTGGACTTAACAAAATTCCTAGAAATTTGCAGAAATGAATTTTATATTATGTATACGATACAACAAATACGTCGTAGTATATTTTAAATTTAATAAATTAAAATAAGAATTTCATTTTATTTCTTTCTCTTATATTATTGGATACGCTACACCCGAGCGTAACCCAAATTGGTGACCCCGACGTGATCGAAAAACACGCGCCCCATACAGGGGTATAAAACGCATAGGATGCTCCACTCGCCAACAGCCTCAGGACCGGCGCTGCCGGCACCACCGGAGCAGCCGCCGACTCGAGCAACGTACGCTCCACACCAGCAGCCACAACCACCGCAAGTGCATGCTGTTGTGAGTTAGAATCAAGCTACTTACGCGTAGTTGACTCACAGCACCGGCTCCCATTAAACTCATTAAGAATGCACATATTTTTAGGGTGCAAATATTGTAAATGAGTAGTATTTATGCACTAATTATGATGTAAACTTTCAGGGTGTCACAGTTCCGCAGTCAAGCTGACGAGGGGCATTTAGAATGCACCGACGACACTTTTACTTTTGAAGTAGGTCGGTTGGCTTGAGCAACTGACATCAAATAACAATTGCGAAACTGGAACACCAGAAAAGTCAAGACGTAGGCGGTAATGTTCATTTGTAAATAGTATATAAGAACTAGTATTTTAAGAATAAAGCTCTCTTGAGTTTTGAAACCGAAAAGTGGTAGTGTTTGAATTCTATGTTAGGGCTCTTAATTTTTCAGCCGCGCGCCCGAAAACGGCGACAGGACGTCTCTCTCGCCGACAAGCAGACACGAGGACCCCAACATTTTGGCGCAGCCGGTCTAAAGGACCTATTGGAGGAATCCCAGGGCAAGGAACCCTGAAGCAGAGAGGCATCCTGCAACGAATTCGAAGGACCTCATCTAAGGACACTGTGGAATAAAGATGTCATCAAAAAAAATTTGGGTGAGTAGAGTGTATAATAGCGTAATCTAAGTAGATACTTCTGCGACCCTGAAGGCGCCGTAGCGCTGGTCAAAGAAGTTGCAACCTACAGGCGCGTTTGCGGTGTTGCACGCAGCTTTGAATGGCAACCATAAACCGTCAGTATGATCGGACGATCTATGTATGTTCATCCTAGCTGTGAGGATTTTTTTTGTAGGGCTTTTGTGTTTGTTTGTCGGTAGGGATATATTTGGATACACATTTTTTCACTTTTTTACACAATTAAATACCATGAGCTTAGGGTATTAGGAAGAATATAAATGTTATTATTACGTGGTGCATACGTTACGGGTTTATTTTTAAATATGGATTCAAATTTCCGGGAATGAATCAAGACACTTTTGCCTGTAAATCAAATTTCGGTTTTTACAAACATATGGCCTTTATTATGGATTTTTGGGAGTATTAAATATGGTGAGGAGAAAAACAAGGAGGAGAAAGTCAAGAACCAATTTGTTTAATAACTCTGTTTTGAATCATTAAGTAAGATCGAATAAAATATTGTAACAAGTTTGAACAATTATTGGATTTTTATTTGTAATTGGGATACGCCATCTGTTCTGGCATTTGGGATATGACGAAGGAAGCGCAAGGATTACTGCTGAGGCAGGAGCAGATTGGCGAAGCGATTGAAGAACTGGTCCGTAATTTTAAGAAGGACGGCAGTTTACGTAAGGACAACGTATATTACCGCAAGCGAGTAACACAGTTGCAAGATCTGGCGAGAGAGTTCAACAATAATCACGGACTGTTGTTGCCTGACGCAGTTGAGTACGGCAAGGGAAAATATTTTGCGGAAAAATACGCAGACTACATAAATAGTCTGGTCAACGAATGGGCAGATACATTTAGTTCTGAATTAGAGGGACTAGGACAAGAGATTGTGAGTTTGGTTTCGCCAGAGGAGGAAATAAGGAACAGATTAAAATCAATACAGTCAGAGGTGAAACTGTTTACTGGGAAAATAGTTGACCAGTTCGAAATGAGTACGAGCAGGGAAGAAGCTCAGGAATTGTGGAGGCAGGCGAACGCCGGAGGCGCTGTGTCACCATTAGAAGTAGCGGATCAAGCCTTGACGGCAATCCAAAGAAGGACAGAAGAAAAGTTGTTCAAATTTCATGAGAAAACAGAAGATTTGAGAGCACAAAAAGAGTATCTTGAGAATAAGGTAAAGGAACTTTCTCAGAGATTGTCGGAAACAGAGGAAGCAGCAACGCTGTTGGAGAAGGAGTGTGCAGGATTGAAAAGAGGACGGGCGACCAATAGCAACCCACATAGAAAGGAGAGATCAAAATCAGCATCGGCTGGATTTACACAGACAGTATTGACATTGCCTCCGGAAGTACGTTGGCCGGAGTATTTAACACCAGAAGGGATAAGCCGCATAGTAAAGCCAAAATTAGTACTTAATGAAGAAAGGCAAACGGAATTTTTGTTTGGCGCTTCTGAAATCGGGGTCGAGCCTTTTTCTCCAGAACGTCCGGTAACTAATAAAAATAAGGGATATCCGCCAAAAGAGCCAGAAGCAGTAACGGTACAGGACAGGCCCAATACTGTGGACAGTATTTCGCCTGTACGTACAAACGATCGAAGACTAATTAGTTTGAGTCCGTCATTGGTCAATTACCTCTCAGATCCGGGAGAAGTGAATCTAGGAACCACCCACAAAGAAAAATACGCAAAATGGGTATAGAGGAGATTTTAAAGACAGTGGCCAGGCTAGTACCGGTGTTTACTGGTGCAGCTTCAGAAGATTTACGGTCAGAAGTTAACAGATTCATTCAAGGTTGTGAGCTTGCAAAGCGAAGCATAAGCCCTGATGAGTTGCAGGATTTCTTCGACTGTGTTAAGCAAAGATTATTTGGAGACGCGTACAACCTTGTGTTACCAAAGCAATTCGCCAGTGTGGACGAGCTTTACAGTCTTATAAGGAGAACTTATTTGAAGGAGAGAACTTTGGAGGACATAACCCAAGAAATAAGAATCGGGAAGCAGCTGGCAAGTGAAGACATACGTGCCTTTGCCAGGCGTTTAGAGTCACTTCAGATGATGGCCCACGAAATAATCAGGAATAAGTACAATGGCATTGGAGATACAGCGTTATTACACGAAGTTGACGAGTCGGTGTTGACAACTTTCGTGGTGGGGCTCCGCAACTCCGTTCTAAAGATTCATATGCTGAATAGCAGAACAGGAACTCTGGAGGAATTAGTAGAAGAAGCGATTAGATCACAAGTTCTCGTGGAACGGAGTACGGCTGGGTTAGGTGAGGTACACATGTTGGAAAATAGACAGGACATGTTCACCGCCGCTGTCGTGAACAGAGATGGAAGTAGTTACGTCCCAAACATATACAGAGGAGCATATAATCCCGGTGTCTCCGACAACAGAGCCGCGAATCCGAGAAATCCGTACAGGGGGTTTGTACAGAGGGCACCCACATGTTCGTTCTGCCGTAAGCAAGGTCATACAAGGGATGAGTGCATTACACGCAAAAACACGCCCTACTGTATGGAGTGCCAAACATATGGTCATGAGGCAAGTAGACAGTGCCATGGAGACACAGAATGGAATCAGAGTAAAAGGCAGCCAGCTACGAGGCGCCCGGTTCCAACCTTGAGGGACAGCAGGGGTAACTTCAGTAGTCCCCGAGTTAATTCAACAGAAGGAATTAACCAAGGAAGAAATCCTTTCAAAACTGGGAGTGGTCAGCAGCAACCAAATTGGAATTCTAAAAGTGAACCAAGGATACGCAACACCCAACAGGGGTTGAGATGCTTCTCATGTGGACGAATGGGACATCGGGCAGCGGAATGCAGGGATAGACAATCCCAACAAAGGAACCAGGGAAACTTCCAGCGGCCCAGTCGAGGCCAGTAGACTGGAAAGCCAAAAGAAAGAGAGTAACAATAAGGCCGGAAATACGTGGGACTAGTAATGTAGGAACTACAGTCCAGGCGAAGGAGGAGCAGGAGGCTCTCCAGTATCACGAAGAGTTAGGGAATGGATACACGTCCATATTGGGAACAAAAGGAGGTTGCTTCGCTATGAGCAGGATAGGTGATGCCTTCATCGAGATGCCCTGCGAGGAGGCGGTGAGTGGAAAGCTAGTGCTATTAGTAGATTCAGGGGCGGACACTAGCCTCGTAAAATCTAGTGTTTTACGGAAGGGGCTAGACATTAATCAAATGGACTTAAGAACCCTTAACGGAGCGTTTGGAGGGTGCATTAAGACATTGGGGTCGCTCAGAATAGGGCACAGTGGAGTTAAGGGTATGACTTTTAGAGTGCACGCAGTGGAAGTGGATAGGAAAGGTATCCCGGCTGATGGGATAATTGGCCGCGATAATCTTTGGGGACGCACCATACTGGATGCGCTCGACAAGCAGTTATCGTTTAACGATAATAATAAGAATAGAATTCTCACTTTTCCATTAAAGTCATGGCAGGAAGGATCCGTGAGTAAGGTTAAGAATAGTATGGAGGTAGTAAATGCAAGGTCAACCAGAGTAGTTACTATGCATGTAAATACGAAACTTAGGACTGTTGTTTTGCACAAGCAGCAGCTAGCGGAGGGCGTATATATGAGAGAAACCATAACGCACGTTGACAAGGGTAAGGTGTACGCTTGTGTACTCAACGCCTCAGAAAAGGACTATCTGATGGATGAAGATTTTAGGCCTAAGTTCACTAGTTATGATAATTTTAAAGAACCGAATTATAGATCGGTTAATCAGATTAAACAAGTTGATATAAGAAAAAGAATGGAGAGAGTGCTAGAATCACTGAAGTTAGACCCAAGCGTAAACTCAGAGGAGAAGGCATCAATAGAAGCCATTTGTGCGTCATTCCATGACATATTTTTGCTGGAAGGAGACCAGTTGACATATACACCAGAGGTAGAGCATGAAATACCTACTAGAGAAACAGTACAGATTGCCACAAGCTCACAAAGATGAGGTAAATAGGCAAGTGCAGGGAATGTTAAAAGATAACATAATTTCACCGAGTATCTCGCCTTGGAACTCACCAATAATTTTGGTACCAAAGAAGGGAGGTGCTCAGGGTCAGAAGAAGTGGAGAATGGTCGTCGATTTTAGGAAATTGAACGACGCCACTATCAAGCAGGTGTTTCCGATACCAAGGATAGAAGAAATTCTGGATCAATTGGGACACAGTAGATATTTTTCTACATTTGATTTAGCGAGTGGCTACCACCAGGTTCTGGTGGATACCCAGGATAAGCAGAAAACCGCGTTCAGCACCGGTTTAGGGCATTATGAGTTTAATAGAATGCCGTTCGGATTAACAGGAGCACCGGCTACCTTCCAACGGCTAATGAACCATGTGCTAACAGGCTTACAAGGGTTAGATTGTTTTGTGTATCTGGATGATATTGTAATTTATGGGAAGAACTTGCAGCAGCATTCGCAACGCTTGTGCAAGGTGCTCCAGAAATTACGAGAACACAATTTGAAATTGAACACGGAGAAGTGTCAATTTTTGCGAAGAGAGGTGGTTTATTTAGGCCATCGTTGCTCAGAAGCAGGAGCGCTGCCTGACCCGCAGAAGGTGGAATGCGTTAAAAATTTAGCGATTCCGAGAAACAGAAAAGAAGTGCAAGCATTCCTAGGACTAGTGAACTATTATAGAAAGTTCGTGGAAGGACTAGCCGGAATTGCGTTGCTACGAAAAGAAGCAAAGTTCGAATGGACAGAGAGCTGTCAGCAAGCATTCGAGAGGCTAAAAGAAATAATTAGCTCGCCACCAATTTTGGCGTACCCCGACTTTGAGGAAACTTTTTTGTTGACCACTGATGCTAGCAATGAAGCATTAGGGGCAGTATTGTCGCAAGGGGAAGTAGGTAATGACCGACCAATAGCATTCGCAAGCAGAGCGCTTAGCGACACGGAAAAGAGATACTCCACAATAGAAAAGGAATTTCTAGCCATAGTGTGGGCTACAAAGAATTTTAGGGCATATCTGCTAGGAAGCCCATTCAAGATATACACTGATCACCAGCCGTTGAGAGGCATAGCCAACTTGAAAGATCAAACGTCTAGGCTAGCCAGGTTCAGACACAAATTGTCTGAGTATGATTTTGAAATCATATACAAACCTTGGAAAAAGAATCTAAATGCGGACGCACTCAGCAGAGTACCGCAGGCACAGAAAGTATCAGTAGTGCAAACGAGGGCCAAAGCACGGTCAGATAAGGAGAAGGCCGAGAGAATGCAAAGAGACAAAATTGATGCTACAAGAGATGTTAGCAATGCGGGTTTCGATGCCAATGAACAAGCATCCAGTAATGTGGAATGGCTGGAGGATATAAAGGATATCCAGGCTGTGTTAAAGGGTTTCCATGATTCACCTCTAGGTGGACACCAGGGATTCTGGAAGACCCATGACAGAATTAGGCGAGTATACGGATGGAAAGGTATGCTCAAAGACATACAAAAATATGTAAAGAGTTGCCCAAAGTGCCAGGCCAACAAAAGTTCAAGGCTAACAAAGATGCCCATGGTGTTAACTGACACACCAAAGCAACCATTTGATAAAGTTCATATGGATATTGTAGGTATTTTACCTGAGACTGTTTCGGGCAATAAATACATCTTGACGTTCCAAGATGATTTCTGAAAGTATATGGCGTGCGTGGCTATACCTGATGCGGAAGCAGGTACGGTAGCCAAGGCATTCTTTGATGAAATTATAGCACGTTCCAACATACCTAAGGTTTTGATAACCGACAATGGTTCAAATCTCGTATCAAAACTATTCTCAGAAACGTGTAAAATGCTGGGAATCAAGAAGTTGCACATAACACCATATCATCCACAGGCGAATGGCTCATTGGAACGTAGTCATCGACCTTTGGCCGAGTACTTGCCCAGTTTTGCCAAAGAAGACGGCTCGAATTGGGATCAATGGTTGACCACTGCAATGCATGTACACAATAATACGGTACATGTATCAACGAAGCAAACTCCGTTTAGAACACTCTACGGGTTTGATTTCAACATGCCAGCGAATTTGAAGCGCAAATGTGCGCCTGTATACAATGCTGATGACCCGAATAAAGTGCAAAAGTATCAGCTACAGCGAGCGCACGAATTGGTTAGAGAAAACCAGGATTGTGCTAAACGAGTGGCCAGGGAAGCCTATAACAAGGTACTAAACCCAGTAGTTTTTCATGTGGGTGATCAAGTACTAATGAAGAATCAGGCTAGGAGAAACAAATTCTCACCTGTGTGGATAGGTCCGTATGTAGTAGCAGAGATCCGAAGCCCAGTTACAACAGTCGTAACGATTAAGGGAAAAAATAAAAAGCTACATAATAATTTGTTGAAATTATTCCACATTAGACCACACAACTAAAGACATGTGTTAGCAGTGTTCTGCAAGTGTAAACACAGGAATAACAACGTAAACATGTACGTGTGCGTATCAAATAACACACACAGCTCCGATTGTCAAAGTCAAGACCAGCAGAAGTGTGCCAATTAAACTCGAGCAAGTAAAGTTGACGCAATAAAAAAATGTGCTTATTATGCACTATGGCCGAACGAAGCACAGTAGGGAAAAATATATTTTTTTTTGATAAATATTGCACGTATTTAAAAAATAAAATAAAATAGTAAGACAGTCGTGGGCAAGTAATTATAAAACTTAACTTCAAATATGTACATACATACATACGGCGGTTAATGAAATGAAAGCAGTGGCGCCGGGACCGTTGGTGAAGTAAATATATACGAGTATGTATGTAACTGTATAATGTACAGAATGAGTGTACAAGGGAATATTTAAAGAAGTATTCTAATTATAGGAATTGTAACGACTCGTTTTCGCCGGGGTAAGCTCGCCGGATTGCCAGGAGTCGTTTACAGAAAATCTCTTAAGTATTCAAAGCTTGTTTACGTTGATTTAATTATTTTATTTATTTATTAATTTTAAAAAAAAGCTTAACTACTTGATACAATTATTTTACTAATCTTAAATACGGACACAGTTGAACTATATGTCCCCCTAGCTTCTGTTGCGTTTGTCAATGTGGGTTTCTAGCAGAGAATCGATTAAAAACCATAATCTCCTCTAGATTCCCCTAGCTTCTGTTGCGTTTGTCAATGTGGGTTTCTAGCAGAGAATCGATTAAAAACCATAATCTCCTCTAGATTCCCCTAGCTTCTGTTGCGACTGTCAATGTGGGTTTCTAGCAGAGAATCGATTAAAAACCATAATCTCCTCTAGATTCCCCTAGCTTCTGTTGCGTTTGTCAATGTGGGTTTCTAGCAGAGAATCGATTAAAAACCATAATCTCCTCTAGATTCCCCTAGCTTCTGTTGCGACTGTCAATGTGGGTTTCTAGCAGAGAATCGATTAAAAACCATAATCTCCTCTAGATTCCCCTAGCTTCTGTTGCGTTTGTCAATGTGGGTTTCTAGCAGAGAATCGATTAAAAACCATAATCTCCTCTAGATTCCCCTAGCTTCTGTTGCGTTTGTCAATGTGGGTTTCTAGCAGAGAATCGATTAAAAACCATAATCTCCTCTAGATTCCCCTAGCTTCTGTTGCGACTGTCAATGTGGGTTTCTAGCAGAGAATCGATTAAAAACCATAATCTCCTCTAGATTCCCCTAGCTTCTGTTGCGTTTGTCAATGTGGGTTTCTAGCAGAGAATCGATTAAAAACCATAATCTCCTCTAGATTCCCCTAGCTTCTGTTGCGTTTGTCAATGTGTATAACTTTGTTTAGTACGATGCGTCTGGTCTGCCTGATGCCGAAATAAAGAAAGACCGTCCTGTCTGCCTGATGCCGAATGAAAGAAAGAGCCTGGGTTGCCAGTTGCTCCTGCTTTTATGCTCCAGGTTTAGCGTAGATCATCCAATCGTTGTTGTTGTGCGGGAACTGTAGTTTGTTGTGGCGTGTTGCTACGGTTTCCCGCATTGTTCTTCTCGTTTGAATGTGACCTTGGGCCACCTTCAGCACATTGTTGTTGCTTTCTCGCTGTTGTTCTTGTAAGCTTTTTGCCCTTGGGCCACCTTCAATATTGTGTTGTTGTTGTGATGATTTACCTTGTTGTTGTTCCTTGTGTTGTTTGTTGTTGTTGCTATTTCTCCTTCGGCCACCTTCAGCACTTTGTTGATATTTTATATCGCTGGCATAAAATATTTAAAATATTAAATATTGGATATTTAATTTTTTGCTTCTCCTCTTTATGCTTTGTCCGGTCTGTTGGTGTGCTTAGCGATCGGTCTGTCGTGTTCCACTTTGTGTTTGGCCTTCGTTTTTGGGTGTTGTTAGTGGGTTATTTTCCGAACTAACGCAGTCGGCAACTTCTGTCGCGATCTCTTGTAAAATTCTAGCATTGCTTTAGGCACTGTTGTTGTAATTTTATATTATTTTAGCTGTGGTCAGCCGGTTGCACAATTGTTTGTGTGATTTTCTCCTGTGTTATCTTGCGTTGTTGACTTCGTTGCATGTTTTTCGTCGCTTATCACAGGGTTCCACTGTCTGACTTAATTGTGGCTGTGTCTTCTGTCCTCCCAATGCAGAGTATAACACTTGTTGTTGGTAGCATTACTATGGTGGGAGGAGTCTTAGACTCACTTGCATGATGGCTGCTGCACTAAATATGATGGCGGTTGTGTGTGTGGTTTTAGCAATGAAAGTGGGAGGTGCCAAATTCTTAGGACAATTAACGTATATATTTTAGGGTTGGTTGTTTAAGCACTTGGCCCCTATTTTAAATATACACGTTTGGGGCGTTATGGCAAAACTAAATATGTAGGGGCAAATTTACGCCTAAAATTTGCTCCTCACATGTCCTCCCTACTTTGCGGCCGATGGAAAATGGTCACCTTACCCTGCCAGAGGGTGATGATTTTGCATGATCCTCGCTGGAATCGGATTCCTTTCCGTTGTGTACACTGTTCTCGTCAGATGCGTTTGTTAGTTAGCGTATGCTGTGATGCCACCTGGCGCGCAGAATGGTTTCAGCTCGCTAATATGCGCTGTCTTTGTCTCCTTGGTTCCTTCACGTTTCATCTTTACAATGACTGGGGAGGTGAAGGTGTCTATCCGGTATGGCCCATCGTAGCGTGGGGCCAACTTGGCGGCGAAGTGATCAATGGCTTTGGACAAATGGTGCTGTTTTGCTAACACCAATTGTCCAACTTCTGGTTTCCAGGGCCTTCGTCGTAGGTTATAATGACGCCGTTGATCTTGAGCCGCTCGCTCCAGATTCCTTGTCACTAATGTGTATGCTTCCTTTAGTAGTTCGGCTCTTTCGTTGGGTGTTTGTTTCCTTTGTCCTGTTCCTGGGGTGGTTTCATCGTACAACGCTCCTGGGCGTCGTGGCTCCCGTCCTTGTATTAGGAACGCGGGGCTATAGCCAGTTGTCTCGGATACGCTGGTATTGATCGCCAGGGTTAACTCCGGCAGTAGGTCATCCCACTTTTGTTGCTGTTTACCGGCGTATTGGGCGATCATGGTCTTGACTGTGCGGTTGGCGCGTTCGGCAGCATTTTCCTGTGGTGTGTACGGTGCGGTAAACTGGTGCTTGATACCGTAGTCTTCTACAAAGCGCTGAAAGGACTTGCTTGTAAACTGTGATCCGTTGTCCGTCACTAAGACCTTAGGAACTCCGAAACGGGCTAAGATGCGCTCCCGAAAGGCCCGTTGTAGAGTCTCGGTGGTGGCCTTCCGAAGAGGCGCCATCTCTGTCCATTTTGAGAACTTATCATGGAAAACTAGTACCATCGTGTTTCCATGCTTCGAGCGGGGTAGAGGTCCAACAAAATCCGCGCACAATATGGCCCACGGCTCCAGGGGTATTTGCGTCAGCATTTCTCCAGCAGGTTGTTGTTGGCTGGGCTTGTACTTCTGGCATAGTGTGCACTGACGAACGTAGCGGCTGGTGTCCCGGAACAGTCCTGGCCAGTAGTACCTATTTGCAACTCGGGCTATCGTTTTCCGGATGCCTAGGTGTCCTGCGGTTGGCGCGTCGTGGTTCTCTTGCAAAATTCGTATCCTCAGAGGCCTAGGTACGCACAGCTTCCATGGTGTACAGTCCTCATCACCCGTGCGATTTGGTATATGGCGATACAGCTGCCCGTTTTCCAGTGTGTAGTCGGAGAATTTAGCCGGGTTGGCAAGTATTTCTCCTTTTCGCTTGAGCCACCACTTGCAATCTTGCTCTGCTTGGTCCTGCACAGTGACAGTGCCTGCAGTCTCGACCGGTTGTCTTGATAGTGCGTCTGCCAGTACATTTAGTTTTCCTTTGCGGTATTGTACCTCGAATGAATGCTGCTGAAGTTCTAGCGCCCACCGTGCTATGCGTCCTGAAGGGCTCTCGATGGAATTTAGCCACTTCAGCGATAGGTGGTCGGTGATCACGGTAAAGTGGTAGCCCTCCAGATATGGCCGCATTTTCCGGATGCCCCATATTATGGCTAGACACTCCTTCTCAGTTGGGGAGTAGTTTAGCTCAGCTCCATTCAGGTGTCTACTAGCGTACGCTATTACTCGCTCCGCCCCCTCGATCTCCTGCGTAAGCACTGCTCCCAACCCGTAGTCACTGGCGTCGGTCTGGAGCGTGAACTTCTGGCTAAAGTCTGGGCAGGCGAGGATCGGAGCTTCCGTCAATCGTTGTTTCAGTAATTCAAAAGCCTCCTGTTGTTCGGTACCCCATCGGAAATGTTTTCCTTTCTTAAGCAGCATCGTTAAAGGGTGTACTGCTTTTGCAAAGTCGGGTACAAAACGGCGGTACCAAGATGCGATGCCCAAGCAGCGACGTAGCTGTCGTATGTTCTCTGGTGGTTGCAGCTCCCGTATGGCAGCGATTTTATCTGGGTCAGTATGTATTCCTTTGTCGCTGACCACGTGTCCCAGATATTTTAGCTCCTTCCGAAAGAATGCACACTTCTCCAGATTTAGTTTCAAATTTGCCTCCCTCAACCGTCGGAACACCTCTTGCAGGTTTCTCATGTGTTCTTCTAGGTCTCTCCCTGTGACAATAATGTCATCAAGGTAGGCAAACGCGTGTGGCTCCATGTCGTGGCCAATAACTTGGTCCAGTGCTCTTTGAAAGGTTGCTGGTGCGGAGTGTAGCCCGAAAGGCATAACACGCCACTGGAAGAGGCCTCTGCCGGGTACCGTGAATGCGGTATACTGCTTGCTGTGCTCCTCCATTGGTATCTGCCAATACCCGTTCTTCAGATCGAGACTACTGATGTATTTAGCCTCACGCAGTCGGTCTAAGATGTGTTGGATTCGCGGCAGTGGGTATGCGTCGGGTATGGACCTGGCGTTGAGTTGCCGATAATCGATGCACAGACGCCATTTCCCATCCCGTTTCCTTACTAGCACAATCGGTGCGCTGTGGGGGCTATGCGAGGGTTCGATACAGCCTTTAGCTATTAATTCGTCCACTTCCGCGCCAATGATTTCTTGCTGCGCTGGATTTCTCGGGTAGTATCGTTGTTTGATGGGTCGGTCATCGCGCATCACTATTTTGTGGCTTGTGATATTGGTCACGTTTGGCCCGTCTGTGAATTTAGCCAACTCTGTGGCCAGAAACAGTTTTATCTTTGATTCGTCCGTAGCGGCTTCATGTCGTATGGTTGTGCACGATGCGATAACTTGTGATTGCACACCATCCGTCTTGGGGCCTAGCTGGATTTCCTGGCCTCCACATGTCATGGATAGGCCTTGCTGTGTCATGAAGTCCAGGCCGAGCAGTAAGTCGTCGGTGGAGTCGGGCATGCTAAGTAGCTCCAGCTGACATACCTTTCCACCAAGCTTGACACACGTCACAAACGCTTGAGTAATATCCCTTGTTCGACCATCCGCCATCCGTGCTCTAGTGTATGTAGAGTTTACTCTACCGGTGGTAGCACCTAAATGGGAAATGAGTCGCTCGCTGATGAAACTCCTTGTGGCGCCTGTGTCTAGTGTGGCCGTGATGTTTTCTGTGCCAATGGTGACGGCGGCACAGATACGCTGTCCATCGTAGCGTAGTGCACTTACTGCGTTTGAGGCTTGTTGTCCGTGGGCTGCTCCATGCCTCGTTGCTGGCGGCAGCCCCGCTCGTTTCCCCCTACCGTCCTACAGCATTCAACTGTTCTAGTTCCTCTCCTACCGCACTCCCAACAGAAAAGTACTTGGGCATTGCGGCAGTGTCGCGCTATGTGATCAGACTGACCACATCTTCTGCATGCTGTTCGTGGATTTATAGGTACCACCTTGTTGGTGCAGTTGGCTGGTGCTACTTGTCGGTTTCTGGTTTCGCATGGGGACATGCGCTCGACCCGTGGTTGTATCTCGTGGCGTGTTGGTGGTGGTCGTGGTGGCGGTGGTCGTGGTGGTGCTGCTCGTGAAGCCTCGTTGTCACCACGTATGCCCTCGAGGTCTTCCGCCATTTCCACCAATTCTTCCAGCGTATCGAAATCCTTTCGACGGACATACCACTGGTATTCCTCTAGGCTGTTGCGAAAGATTCGTTCTAATTTCTGGGCCTCCGTGTATCCTGCGTGACGCATCAGGTTTTGAAGTTCTACCACGTACTGTTTGAAGTGTTCACGTGGGTTTTGCCGTCGTTGGCGAATTTCATCCTCCAGCTTTTCGAAGTACCTGGTGGGTAGGAAAAACTTCAAGAAGTCCTTTTTGAATAAAACCCAATCAACCCATGCTCGGTTGTTGTTTCTATACCAGAGCAGAGCACGCTCCTTTAGGAGTTCTGGCATAGTTCGAGGCAGCATGTGCTTGTTTAGTCCATAGACTTCCGATAATTCTTCCACTCGCTCTATGAAAGCTATCGGGTCATGCCCTCCATCATATTTCAAGGACCATTTCCTAACGTGGTCGATGACTGCCGAGTAGATGGCTATCCCGCTTCGCGAGACTTCAGGGACTACTGTCTGGAACGCGGTATCATATACAGCTGGAACATTTCCGGCTGCCCATAGCGTGTCTTTCTTCGTGGCTGTCGATGCTCCGGGGCTTATAGGTCGCTCTGCGCTGGGGCTAGCTCTCAAGTGTGGACTGGGTCCTGGCGACAAACTCCTCGTGAGTCGGGCCTGTAGCTCTGCCAGCCGAACCTCCTGGTCTAGAGTCATCTCTGTGTCGGTGATGAACTCCGCAAGCCTCTTTCGTAGCTCTTCCACTGTGCCCGTGGCCTCTAGGCCAAACTCGACACAACAGACTACCAGTTGGTCTTTTCGCACGGTGTACACCCAACTCGTCTTTCCCATCCTGTGTCAGACTCTGGTGATGGGACGTGGGTTGGATAATATAGCTTTGTTGTATTTACTCTCTTTATTCTGAGAGTCCCTGCTCGGGCGCCACTGTAACGACTCGTTTTCGCCGGGGTAAGCTCGCCGGATTGCCAGGAGTCGTTTACAGAAAATCTCTTAAGTATTCAAAGCTTGTTTACGTTGATTTAATTATTTTATTTATTTATTAATTTTAAAAAAAAGCTTAACTACTTGATACAATTATTTTACTAATCTTAAATACGGACACAGTTGAACTATATGTCCCCCTAGCTTCTGTTGCGTTTGTCAATGTGGGTTTCTAGCAGAGAATCGATTAAAAACCATAATCTCCTCTAGATTCCCCTAGCTTCTGTTGCGTTTGTCAATGTGGGTTTCTAGCAGAGAATCGATTAAAAACCATAATCTCCTCTAGATTCCCCTAGCTTCTGTTGCGACTGTCAATGTGGGTTTCTAGCAGAGAATCGATTAAAAACCATAATCTCCTCTAGATTCCCCTAGCTTCTGTTGCGTTTGTCAATGTGGGTTTCTAGCAGAGAATCGATTAAAAACCATAATCTCCTCTAGATTCCCCTAGCTTCTGTTGCGACTGTCAATGTGGGTTTCTAGCAGAGAATCGATTAAAAACCATAATCTCCTCTAGATTCCCCTAGCTTCTGTTGCGTTTGTCAATGTGGGTTTCTAGCAGAGAATCGATTAAAAACCATAATCTCCTCTAGATTCCCCTAGCTTCTGTTGCGTTTGTCAATGTGGGTTTCTAGCAGAGAATCGATTAAAAACCATAATCTCCTCTAGATTCCCCTAGCTTCTGTTGCGACTGTCAATGTGGGTTTCTAGCAGAGAATCGATTAAAAACCATAATCTCCTCTAGATTCCCCTAGCTTCTGTTGCGTTTGTCAATGTGGGTTTCTAGCAGAGAATCGATTAAAAACCATAATCTCCTCTAGATTCCCCTAGCTTCTGTTGCGTTTGTCAATGTGTATAACTTTGTTTAGTACGATGCGTCTGGTCTGCCTGATGCCGAAATAAAGAAAGACCGTCCTGTCTGCCTGATGCCGAATGAAAGAAAGAGCCTGGGTTGCCAGTTGCTCCTGCTTTTATGCTCCAGGTTTAGCGTAGATCATCCAATCGTTGTTGTTGTGCGGGAACTGTAGTTTGTTGTGGCGTGTTGCTACGGTTTCCCGCATTGTTCTTCTCGTTTGAATGTGACCTTGGGCCACCTTCAGCACATTGTTGTTGCTTTCTCGCTGTTGTTCTTGTAAGCTTTTTGCCCTTGGGCCACCTTCAATATTGTGTTGTTGTTGTGATGATTTACCTTGTTGTTGTTCCTTGTGTTGTTTGTTGTTGTTGCTATTTCTCCTTCGGCCACCTTCAGCACTTTGTTGATATTTTATATCGCTGGCATAAAATATTTAAAATATTAAATATTGGATATTTAATTTTTTGCTTCTCCTCTTTATGCTTTGTCCGGTCTGTTGGTGTGCTTAGCGATCGGTCTGTCGTGTTCCACTTTGTGTTTGGCCTTCGTTTTTGGGTGTTGTTAGTGGGTTATTTTCCGAACTAACGCAGTCGGCAACTTCTGTCGCGATCTCTTGTAAAATTCTAGCATTGCTTTAGGCACTGTTGTTGTAATTTTATATTATTTTAGCTGTGGTCAGCCGGTTGCACAATTGTTTGTGTGATTTTCTCCTGTGTTATCTTGCGTTGTTGACTTCGTTGCATGTTTTTCGTCGCTTATCACAGGGTTCCACTGTCTGACTTAATTGTGGCTGTGTCTTCTGTCCTCCCAATGCAGAGTATAACACTTGTTGTTGGTAGCATTACTATGGTGGGAGGAGTCTTAGACTCACTTGCATGATGGCTGCTGCACTAAATATGATGGCGGTTGTGTGTGTGGTTTTAGCAATGAAAGTGGGAGGTGCCAAATTCTTAGGACAATTAACGTATATATTTTAGGGTTGGTTGTTTAAGCACTTGGCCCCTATTTTAAATATACACGTTTGGGGCGTAACGACTCGTTTTCGCCGGGGTAAGCTCGCCGGATTGCCAGGAGTCGTTTACAGAAAATCTCTTAAGTATTCAAAGCTTGTTTACGTTGATTTAATTATTTTATTTATTTATTAATTTTAAAAAAAAGCTTAACTACTTGATACAATTATTTTACTAATCTTAAATACGGACACAGTTGAACTATATGTCCCCCTAGCTTCTGTTGCGTTTGTCAATGTGGGTTTCTAGCAGAGAATCGATTAAAAACCATAATCTCCTCTAGATTCCCCTAGCTTCTGTTGCGTTTGTCAATGTGGGTTTCTAGCAGAGAATCGATTAAAAACCATAATCTCCTCTAGATTCCCCTAGCTTCTGTTGCGACTGTCAATGTGGGTTTCTAGCAGAGAATCGATTAAAAACCATAATCTCCTCTAGATTCCCCTAGCTTCTGTTGCGTTTGTCAATGTGGGTTTCTAGCAGAGAATCGATTAAAAACCATAATCTCCTCTAGATTCCCCTAGCTTCTGTTGCGACTGTCAATGTGGGTTTCTAGCAGAGAATCGATTAAAAACCATAATCTCCTCTAGATTCCCCTAGCTTCTGTTGCGTTTGTCAATGTGGGTTTCTAGCAGAGAATCGATTAAAAACCATAATCTCCTCTAGATTCCCCTAGCTTCTGTTGCGTTTGTCAATGTGGGTTTCTAGCAGAGAATCGATTAAAAACCATAATCTCCTCTAGATTCCCCTAGCTTCTGTTGCGACTGTCAATGTGGGTTTCTAGCAGAGAATCGATTAAAAACCATAATCTCCTCTAGATTCCCCTAGCTTCTGTTGCGTTTGTCAATGTGGGTTTCTAGCAGAGAATCGATTAAAAACCATAATCTCCTCTAGATTCCCCTAGCTTCTGTTGCGTTTGTCAATGTGTATAACTTTGTTTAGTACGATGCGTCTGGTCTGCCTGATGCCGAAATAAAGAAAGACCGTCCTGTCTGCCTGATGCCGAATGAAAGAAAGAGCCTGGGTTGCCAGTTGCTCCTGCTTTTATGCTCCAGGTTTAGCGTAGATCATCCAATCGTTGTTGTTGTGCGGGAACTGTAGTTTGTTGTGGCGTGTTGCTACGGTTTCCCGCATTGTTCTTCTCGTTTGAATGTGACCTTGGGCCACCTTCAGCACATTGTTGTTGCTTTCTCGCTGTTGTTCTTG
The DNA here is from genome assembly GCA_920105625.2 of Clusia tigrina. NCBI lineage: Eukaryota > Metazoa > Arthropoda > Insecta > Diptera > Clusiidae > Clusia > Clusia tigrina. The sequence goes on from OV050030.1 coordinate 334,772,266, forward strand.
TAAGCTTTTTGCCCTTGGGCCACCTTCAATATTGTGTTGTTGTTGTGATGATTTACCTTGTTGTTGTTCCTTGTGTTGTTTGTTGTTGTTGCTATTTCTCCTTCGGCCACCTTCAGCACTTTGTTGATATTTTATATCGCTGGCATAAAATATTTAAAATATTAAATATTGGATATTTAATTTTTTGCTTCTCCTCTTTATGCTTTGTCCGGTCTGTTGGTGTGCTTAGCGATCGGTCTGTCGTGTTCCACTTTGTGTTTGGCCTTCGTTTTTGGGTGTTGTTAGTGGGTTATTTTCCGAACTAACGCAGTCGGCAACTTCTGTCGCGATCTCTTGTAAAATTCTAGCATTGCTTTAGGCACTGTTGTTGTAATTTTATATTATTTTTGCTGTGGTCAGCCGGTTGCACAATTGTTTGTGTGATTTTCTCCTGTGTTATCTTGCGTTGTTGACTTCGTTGCATGTTTTTCGTCGCTTATCACAGGGTTCCACTGTCTGACTTAATTGTGGCTGTGTCTTCTGTCCTCCCAATGCAGAGTATAACACTTGTTGTTGGTAGCATTACTATGGTGGGAGGAGTCTTAGACTCACTTGCATGATGGCTGCTGCACTAAATATGATGGCGGTTGTGTGTGTGGTTTTAGCAATGAAAGTGGGAGGTGCCAAATTCTTAGGACAATTAACGTATATATTTTAGGGTTGGTTGTTTAAGCACTTGGCCCCTATTTTAAATATACACGTTTGGGGCGTTATGGCAAAACTAAATATGTAGGGGCAAATTTACGCCTAAAATTTGCTCCTCACAGAATGGGTATGGCCATATAAGTAAGTATGTAGGGACATATGATTAGGAATTGGGAATTTGCAGATACTGCAGCAGGCTATATGTAGATATACTCGTACATAGGTTTTAACTGTTTATTGTTTGGGAAATTAACGTATGAAAATTTGAAAAAATGTATAGGTTGATTGGGAAAATAAGCAATTAATTCTAGGTAATTTAAAGCGCCTCGAATGTATGTATGTAGCCATATACGAGATAATTACAGGATGGAAGATAGAAACGTTAATGGATATATACATATCAGGCTAGAAGTAAATTTAAATAAAAAGTAATTGTATGCGATGAAAGATATAGTCATGCAATGGACAAAGTTTTGACACAAACGGGATTATTTTATATAATCTGGTTTTACTCGGAGGACCAATGAATTGGTTCAAAACTGAAATGAGTGATAACTCACGTGTTGAAAAAGAGCACGAAAAATTAATCGAAGCGAAACTAATGCCCTATATGGCTATGAAAACACTTAGTCCAGTCCTCTTTTCCTCCAGGATACGGGAGCGAATCCGATAATGTAAGGGGAGAAGACGAGTGGACGGCAAATTGAATGATATAGCATTCAATTATGGAAAAAGCATGTTGTAGAAATATTGTTTTTTTTTATATAGTCAGGAATAGCGTATATTTAAGAAAAGTTATAAATTTAAAAAGATTATAATCTGTGTAAGAGTTCAGATTAAAATTAAAGGTAGTTGAAAATAATTAGAGTTACAAAAATTAATTATTTAAAATCTAACTTAATAATGAAATAGGTGTTATAATAAAAAAAAAATACAAATCATACTAAATAGAAAATTATACCCAAAAGTATATATAGTACATATAGTGTATTTATTTAAATATTATATAATTTTGAAATTCATTTATTAAATTGACTTATGAAATGTTTGACAAAAATTAAACATAGAAGAAATATCAAACTAAAATGTATATTAGAAAATTAAGAAAATTATTATAGGTGTTCTCTAAATAGCTCTGATGATGTGAAGCGGAGCAGGAAGTTCCGGGAACAGCGGATATCGGAAGACGGTGCGGACTAAAGGACCAACATAGTATTCGGAAAGATGCGTTTTGAAAAACAGAGATTTTTGGCAGTTATCTAAGGTTTGTGACCCCAAGGATGCCAACATATTAGATTGGGGATGAATGGCGACGGATGTAATTTTAATTTTGCGAAACGGCATTTGGCCGCAGCATTTGAACGCGTTGTAGATGAGTTATTGACAAGCAACGAAAAATAAACAAGTTTCCTTGAGGAGTCATTTTTTGAATTGGACAATTTTATAGTACAATGTCCACCCAGTGTATCACAATCTCAACAGAATCTATTTTGGATAAGTTTAAGATGGGTAAAAGCTTAAGGAGGGTGACTGAAACCACCACCAAATATAATAAGCAGAAGAAATTTGGCTCACGGAAGTTAATTGCTTCATTGAAGTATATGTCCAAGCTAGAGTATGAACATATGAAACGTTATTTACATATGTATGAAATATGATTTAATACAAGAGGACACAGAGACTAGTAACCGATCAGAGTACACAAATTACATCATTAAACGTGTATCTCAGAAAAATACCTATTGTCTCCACATCAAAGCCTAACGATGTCAAATACCATTATACGGAAGCTCAAGAGAAATACTTCCACCATAAAACGTATTGCTGCAAAGTAAGACGGAGTATTGTCATCTCTCATGTATTCCAAATGTTTTTTACAAGTTGAATACTATAAGCAGAGGCAGTACCACCTACAGCCGTGGGGTACACTATATAAATGGAAAGAAGAAGGCCACTAAAAGCAAAGTTTTAATGGAAAACCAGATCGCCAACCTATAACATCTTTGTACGTACTGATCCACAAAGAAGGGAGGGGTATGCAGAGTTCATCGAGGGACTTCACTCCGACGACGGCCGTCAACTGGACCAGCAGGTAGCAGAGGGCACAGTATAATATAAGGTTTTAGGTATAGAATAGCATTGTGTTATTGTTTAGATATTTGTATATACGCCAATGAGAAAAGAGTCAATTAAAGACCAAATTTAAAAAAAAAAAGAAGATTGAAACAAAAGAACAAGATAAAACAAAAGAAAAAAAGAAAATAAAAAGAATAGAAACAAAAGAACAAGATAAAACAAAAGAGAAAAAAAGGCACACAAAAGTAAAAAGAACATAATACAACAATCGAACCCAAATAAGGCGAATTGAAAAAAGAAAAACTATACATATGTACTATAGGATTAAGAAAATGCACAGATTGTTTAAAGTGCAGAAAAGAGAAAAATACTGTAAGATTCATTAGAAGTAAGTTGCACTAACTTCTTTTAGAAAGAGGGGAGGGATGTTGTGAGTTAGAATCAAGCTGCTTACGCGTAGTTGACTCACAGCACCGGCTCCCATTAAACTCACTAAGAATGCACATATTTTTAGGGTGCAAATATTGTAAATGAGTAGTATTTATGCACTAATTATGATGTAAACTTTTAGGGTGTCACAGTTCCGCAGTCAAGCTGACGAGGGGCATTTAGAATGCACCGACGACACTTTTACTTTTGAAGTAGGTCGGTTGGCTTGAGCAACTGACATCAAATAACAATTGCGAAACTGGAACACCAGAAAAGTCAAGACGTAGGCGGTAATGTTCATTTGTAAATAGTATATAAGAACTAGTATTTTAAGAATAAAGCTCTCTTGAGTTTTGAAACCGAAAAGTGGTAGTGTTTGAATTCTATGTTAGGGCTCTTAATTTTTCAGCCGCGCGCCCGAAAACGGCGACAGGACGTCTCTCTCGCCGACAAGCAGACACGAGGACCCCAACAATGCGCAGGCACAGCTGGCCATGCCCACGCCCATCGCAAATACCCACTAAAGCATCAAACGGCAACTCAACGACTGCTCCTGCTCCAGATCAAGGTGCTGGTACTGCCACTGGCGCGAACCTTCAGCACTCAAACAGTTATAGTGGCAGCAGTGCTCGCTATAATACGAATTTTAATTCCAACGCCGGCGGTACTTCCGCCTCCACCTCGCCTTCCTTGCGTTTCAAATCATCGACGCATTCGTCAAATCGCCAAAATCCGACGCCAACAAACCATAGTCGGAATTCGTCTGCCTCTTCGGACAATATACAAATTGCAGACGCAAATGAGTATACTGCCACTCCTACATCCACATCACCGACATGCCCACGTCCCTCACGCATTCCAACGGCTCTGAAATGTCCACAGAAATCGCCTGTGCAACATTCGCCCCAACACAATCACACACACACGAACACAGCCACACACACTCGAACACGGCCCCTTCAATTCTCACACATGCACACGCACGCATTTCTCTTTGTTTACGCAAATTTTTTGAAAATTTGCCCATCGACAAACGACCGCGCGTACTTTGCACGAAATCAAACGTTTCACACACACACGAACAGAGCCTTCACAATCCACACGGACAACAAAACGACCCTACCACCCAACCGGTTTTCATCGAGCAGTTGCGCAAGCTGGTAAAAGCGACGAAGCCAGTACCAGCGCCCAACCACTCGAGACAGAAGCCGTTCGTCTTCAAAGAATTGCGCACCTGCACGCACGTATTCTGCAAGCTGGACAAAATCCGGAGGCAACTCGAGCCGCCATATACGGGCCCCCATAAGGTAATTCGCCGGGACAACGACAAGAACTTCATCATCGACTTGAACGGCGTCGAGAAAGCCATCTCTACGGACTGCTTGAAACCGGCCCACCTCGAAATGAGTGACTCAACATCGTCGCCATCGCTGCAGGCATCCCGATCATCAGCGCCATCCCGATCATCATCGCCATCCCGATCGCCATCGCCACAACCGTCGTCATCGTCAGCGACAAATGACCCGCCAGCGATCCATCCAAGGAGTCATCTGAGGAGTCAACCACCGCCCCGCTCAGGGGACCAACCTTCACCACAGCCGGGGAGTAGACCGACGAAACGGGTATCGTTCTCCGCGCCTCCTGCGCCGATCACTGGGGGAGGAATACCTGTGGCGACACCACTACCCCCACCTAGTTGTCGGGTACGCCGACGCAAGCAGGCGTTAGTTCCGCGCGCCACCTATTAACACGCTGTCGCTGTCGCACAGCGTGTTTATGGGTAAACCGGAACTAGCCTGTGTTGGCTGCGGAGCAACACACTTCGTGTTTCCGGCTTTTCGATTCGTTCTCTTCCGTTCGCGGCGCCGGAGCTGTGCGCACGTTCTCATTTCTGTGCTGAAGCTAGTGTGGAGTGTTATAGAGCGTTTTGTGAAATTAAAATTTATATTAAATGCTGGACTTAACAAAATTCCTAGAAATTTGCAGAAATGAATTTTATATTATGTATACGATACAACAAATACGTCGTAGTATATTTTAAATTTAATAAATTAAAATAAGAATTTCATTTTATTTCTTTCTCTTATATTATTGGATACGCTACACCCGAGCGTAACCCAAATTGGTGACCCCGACGTGATCGAAAAACACGCGCCTCATACAGGTGTATAAAACGCATAGGATGCTCCACTCGCCAACAGCCTCAGGACCGGCGCCGCCGGCACCACCGGAGCAGCCGCCGACTCGAGCAACGTACGCTCCACACCAGCAGCCACAACCACCGCAAGTGCATGCGCAGGCACAGCTGGCCATGCCCACGCCCATCGCAAATACCCACTAAAGCATCAAACGGCAACTCAACGACTGCTCCTGCTCCAGATCAAGGTGCTGGTACTGCCACTGGCGCGAACCTTCAGCACTCAAACAGTTATAGTGGCAGCAGTGCTCGCTATAATACGAATTTTAATTCCAACGCCGGCGGTACTTCCGCCTCCACCTCGCCTTCCTTGCGTTTCAAATCATCGACGCATTCGTCAAATCGCCAAAATCCGACGCCAACAAACCATAGTCGGAATTCGTCTGCCTCTTCGGACAATATACAAATTGCAGACGCAAATGAGTATACTGCCACTCCTACATCCACATCACCGACATGCCCACGTCCCTCACGCATTCCAACGGCTCTGAAATGTCCACAGAAATCGCCTGTGCAACATTCGCCCCAACACAATCACACACACACGAACACAGCCACACACACTCGAACACGGCCCCTTCAATTCTCACACATGCACACGCACGCATTTCTCTTTGTTTACGCAAATTTTTTGAAAATTCTAATTTTGCAACTATTTCAAATTCAATTGCATACGAAAATTTTACCAAAAAATAAATAAAAATATATTAAAAATAAAATTTAACAAAACTATTCTACCATAATTGGCTTAGCTCTGCTAATCTGACGAGACCTTCCAGAGTAGAAAAGCTTACCTTCCCCGAAGGAGTAATAAAAATAACCGTAATAGAAATAACTGTATAACAATGGCTTACCCAATTAATTTGATACGTCCACCCATAAAAAATGCTGCTCAAACTGCACCAACACAAACAAACATCAATATGGAAGAGCTAGGTCCCATAATAGCACATATTGCTTCAGAGGTATTTACGAGACAAAGTCCATCTTTGATCCAACAGTCACCTTGCAATCGCTAGAGACCAGGCAATTGACGAAAGATACATGAACAACATTACAGATTTAGACAAAATTCCCGATGTAGTAAAATGTTTAACCGAATTCTCCGGAGAACCAGGTGAATTTAATTCCTGGAAAAAAAACGTAGAGAGAATACTAGAAATTTACGAACCTACCAAAGGTACGCCCAAATATTACGGAATCTTAAACTCAATAAGAAATAAAATCTTAAGTAATGCAGACGTTGCAATAGAATCCTACAATACCCCAGTCGACTGGCCAACAATATCTAAATGTTTAACTCTACATTACGCAGATAAACGTGACATGTTCACACTTGAATATCAAATGACTGCGCTAATTTAATGCAGGTCAACCCTAGAAGAGTTCTATCAAAATGTATACCCTCATCTTTCACTGATCCTAGACAAATTAGGCTGTCTGAAAGTCAATACAGAATCCATTCAGATTCTCACCCAGACCTACAGAGAAAAAGCACTCGATACATTTGTTCGAGGACTTAATGGCAGACTTCCTAAAATATTGGGAATAAAGGAACCAGGGGATTTACCTCAGGCACTATATTTATGCCTAAAATTGAAAAACCAGAATTTTAAAAAATACTACACAACTCTACCCCAAAAAATACTACACAACCTTACCGCACCTCTACCTAGTAGTAATATTCCTTTCCAATATCACCGAAAAACTTCCAACCTCAATTAGCCTACATTCGTATCCCCCTAGTTCCCAAATTTTCAAGACAAATTCAAAATACAACACAATAACTCAATCAATACCCACAGAGACAACCACCTCCACTACAATTCCCTCCGAAGCCTTTACCAAAACCAGAGCCTATTGACATTGACGTCCGCTTAAACAACTACATGAATAGACCAAACCCGGAACAACTCCCACGAAAAAGATTACCAACCTCCCAAAGTAGCTACATCCCCCACAAAACCCAACGCACATTCCACATAGATAACAACCAATATATACGACCAAACTTTAGACGAGTATCTGACAACCATAGAATCCGAAAAACAGGAAGATATGGAGCAATACCCAGAGCTCAACGACATTGATTATTTAGAATGACGAGCCGTTCCTTGCCATATTTCGAATATCAACAGAGGGGCGAAAAAATTTTAAAATTCCTCATAGACACAGATTTAAGCAAAGATTATTCGATCCGGTTTTGCTAAAAAAATAATCCCAAACGAAACACCTATCTTCGCAAAGTCAATTGAAGGCGGCCTGAAAATTGAAGTACACCCTTTCTTAAATCTCTTTAATCCAAAAGACGAACATAAAATTTTCATTATGCCAACTCTACAATCATTCCACGGTATTCTGGGAAACGACAGCTTCAAGCAACTGAACGCGGTTACTCAACCAAATAAAAATTACATGCAAATCAAAAACAATAGGAAAGTGAAAATAATACAACTCGTTTCAAAATTAGTTAATTCTATCAACATTCAATTAAACAAGTTTTCTAAGCTATTTTCCGAACCGGACGAAGAATTAACTTATACAACAAAAGTCTTTGGCGAAGTTCCACTGATGAACCCGTATAAAGCAAATCGTACCCATATCCAAATTCACTGAAAAACGAAGTCGAAAATCAAGTAAAACAAATGCTACAAGATGGTATAATCAGACCATCGAGGTCCCCTTACAACTCACCAGTATGGGAAAAAACCGGACTCCAAAGGGAATAAAGAACACAAGATGGTCATTGACTATCGCAAATTAAACACTGTCAATATACCCGATAGGTACCCAGAAGGGGAATTGTAAATTCTTTTCAGTCCTCGATTTAAAGAGTGGTTTCCACCAAATCCCGATCAAAGAAAAATACTGGGAAAATACAGAATTTGCGATCAATAGCGCTAAGCACGCATTCAATCGTTTACCATTTGGTCTGAGAAACGCGCCATCAATCTTTCAGCGTACACTCAACTATAGTTTGCACGAATTCATCGGCAAAATAACTTACGTGTACGAGTATATCGATGATATAATAATATTTAGCAAAAACGAACAAGACCACCCAGAACATATCGAACTCATATTCAGAGTGTTACAAGACGCTAATATTAAGGTGCCAGGATAAATGCCACTTTTTTCAGGAAGAATTCGAATTTCTAGGCTTTATCATTTCCTTGCGAGGAATAAAAACAAACCCTAAGAAAGTTGAAGACATAGCAAACTTTCCAACACCTAAAACAATCAGAGACTTACGAGCATTTTTAGGCTTATCAGGCTATTACCGCGATTCGTCCCAGACTACGCAAAAACCGCGAAACCTCTGCCAGGCCTCCTTAGAGGAGAAGAAGGCCGAATATCGAAAACACAATCGGCTAAGATTTCAATTCATCTAGACAGCGAAGCCCTCGATGCATTCAGGAAATTAAAAAACTCACTTATCTCCAAATATACCTGCTCTCTTACCCAGATTATAAAGAATGCTTTGAACTAACAACGGATGCATCAAATTACGCCATTGGTGCCGTATTGTCACAGAGAAAGAAGCCCATCTCATTCATCTCTAGAACTCTCAATAAGGCAGAAGAACACAAAGCAAGCAATGAGAAAGAGATGCTGGCTATAATTTGGGCATTAAATCCATTTCGCAACTATCTTCCTGGGTCCCGCAAAGTTGTAATCCTTACCGACCAACAGCCACGCACATACACTCTTAGCAACAGAAACAATAATAGCAAAATGAAACGATGGAAGGCTATATTGGAAGAGTACAACTACGAGTTACTATACTCATATAAACCAGGAAAGAGCAACATAGTCGCAGACGCCTTGTCAAGAATCTCGTCACAATCGAAGGTCAATACAATGTCTACCATGACCCACAGCGATACCAACTCAGGTCAGAACTTGATAAAATTCCAAATCGTATTCCCAACATACCACAGACACATAAGAAACGAATAATAGTTGTTTTGAAGAAAAATCTGAACGAATCTATAATAAGTAGCTTTAAAACATCAGAATCAATAATGGGTAAAATCCAGAATATTTTTCCAGATCATTTTCTAAACTATCGCATCAGATTTACTCGGCACCAAGAGGACGTTGCCAATGAAGAACAATAAGACGGTATAATAATTGGAACACAAAAACGAGCCCCTAGAAACAGCAAAGAAAATAAAGCTCAAATATTGGAGAAATATTATTTTCCCATAATGAATAGCAAAATAAAAAAAGTGGTTAAATAATGCACCAATGCACTATTCTAATCAACAAAATTGAAGGTACTAACTGCAATAGATAAGTTCTCTAAATATTCCCAAGGTAAAGTTATAGAATCAAAAGCAATCGAGGATGTGAAAGAACCATTGCGCCCACTTTTGTTCCTATATGGCGTTCCAAAGGTTATCGTTCTTGATAACGAAAAATATCTTAATTCATCCTAACTAAACTTCATGGTTGAAGACCAACTGCGTATTCAGATATTTAGATCACCCTCTATAAAAGTTCTGTCAACAGCCAAATAGAGCGATTTCACCCAACGCTCTCAGAAATTATGAGATGCTTGAAATCAGACGGAACCCACATATCCTTTGTGGATCACTTAGACCGATCAATCTGTGAATATAACTCCTCCATACACTTAACAACTGGAAGAAATCCGATAGAAATATTCTTTGGACGGACAGTAAGCAGAGACCCCGAACATAACGAAAAAGCCAGACAAGACAATATCCAACGACTTAGAGAAAAGCAATGAAAAGATATCAAGTACCTCAACAAAAACCGAAAACCTATCATAACATATAAACCAGGAGACATAGTCTATATTTAGATCAATAATTGCCTCGGAACCAAAATTTCACTCAGAAAAAAGATCTACAACTATTTTCAAAAAATCAAATCAGGGTAGTTCATAAAAACAACATTAGGAACTAAACCCTATTTTCTCATAAATAAATTCTTAAATATCAAAAAACAATTTTTTTCATATTGCTTCTACTCATCAATACAACACCGACTATTCATCTGCTCACCTAATATCCATAAACGATGGCCACGCTAAAATTCCAAACGGCACTTTTGTTTTTTTCACATTATAGACTTAAAAACTTATGAACAAATTCTTAACAACACGGATAGAAACTTTAACAAAAACATTCCCAACAAAAATATCTATTATCCACTGCTCAAACACGAAATTTCACAATCCATCGACAATTTAAACCAGATCAAACCATTCCATTCTAAAACAGAATCAAAAGGTCAATATCTACGAGGGTGGATTGATATTGAAGCTACCTAGCGCTAGATGGCAGCACAAACACAAAAACTTTTTTTTTTTAGAAATTGCGATCTGTCAAACGTCAGCTGTTAAAATTTCACCCAAATTCATCGATTAGTTTATTTGTTGTAGTCGTTTGAAGTAAGCTACTTTTGTGTTTCTTGAAAAATGGAAAAAAGCGAATTTCGTGCAGTGATTAAACACTATTATTTGAAAGGGAAAACGGCGAAAGAGACAAAAGAAAAGCTCGATAAACATTACGGTGAGTCTGCTCCGTCAGATTACATGGTAAAATATTGGATTGCTGAAATTAAACGCGGCCGAACAAGCACTGCCACAATACCATAAGCAGGAAGGCCAAAAGAGGTGGTTACTGAAGAAAATATCAAGAAATTCCTCGATATCGATATGAATGATCGCCGAGTCAAGTCGCGTGAGATTGTTGAAATGGTAAACATATCATATGAACGTGTGTTCAACATTTTGCATGAACATTTCCATATGAAAAAGCTATCGGGAAGATGGGTGCCGCGTTTGCTCAGTGTCGAACAAAAACGCGTTCGACAGACCACTTCACAGCGGTGTTTGGACATGATAAAGCGTAATCCTGTTGATTTTTGGCCACTACACACCTGAAACCAAAAATGAATCGAAACAATGGGTGGAAGCTGTTGGAAGTGCTCCGAAGAAGGCGAAGACAGTGAAATCGGCTGGCAAGTTTCTGGCCACTGTATTTTGGGATGCACACGGAATATTGCTCATCGAATATCTTGAAAAAAGATTCACAATCACAGGAAAGTATTATCGTGCATTATTGGATCAATTGATTGATGCAATCAAGGAAAAACGACCACATTTAAAGAAGAAAAAATGCTCTTTCTTCAAGACAACGCACCGGTTCACACAGAATTAGATACGATTCCAAATTACGTGAAATACACTTCGAATTGGTTAATCACCCACCTTATAGTCCAGATTTAGCTCCTAGTGACTTTTTCCTGTTTCCAAACTTGAAAAAATGGCTCGCAGGAAAAAGATTCATCTCAAAGGAAGAAGTGATTACCGAAACTAACGCGTATTTTGAGGAGTTCCCGAAATCGTATTATTCAGATGGTATAAAAAGTTGGAATATCGTCTTACTAAGTGTGTCGAAGTAAAAGGAGACTATGTTGAGAAATAAATGGTTTTTGAAAAAAAAAAATGTTTTTTTCCTACTTAGGTAGCTTCAATATAAATCCGCCCTCGTATGATATGAACGGCATGGAAATACCTAGCCGATAGCCCTGACCACGACGACTTACAAATTATTGAAAAAAATGTAAATGAATTAAACGGAAATAGTAACTAACAAGTAACAATAAATAAAGCCCTGACTGAATATATTAACGAACTAACAAAGATAACAGACCAACTTACGAACTCGATCAGAAAGGACGAATATGTTAATAGTGAAATAGTCTTATATTTATATCCCAAACAAAAAACGCCTTAATAAACATAAAATATGCAATTGAATGGGCTGGAGTAAATATTATAAAATCCATGTTATTTTTATAAAAACGAAAGTTAATGAAGCCTTAGAAAAATTTAAAAATGAGAACATGCCCTTCAAAAGCACAGAAGATGCATTAGAATTAGACAAAATCAAGCATTATGTACTTAATAAAAATTCCAATGCAACACACACAATATCCGAAAAAATTTTAATAAGAGCAGTTAAAAGAAACAAAACAATTATCGATATACCATATAAATCTCTATTAATTAACAGCCATGAAATTTTTGGTATCCAGAATGAAATTAAAAAAATTAATTCTCGGGCCCCATTTTAATATAAATGAATTTTTATCAAATATTTTAGTTGTTAGTAATATAATATCATGCCAAAAAACCAAACAATTATGATTCTTCAAATTATAATAACCATTGTGCATTTACAATGAACAAAAGTAAAAATGGAAAGCAATTGGATCAGATTTTATACTAAGAATAATTATAATATACTTGCTAACATTAAATATTATAAATTGTTTGGATTAATTATCACCTTTTTTTTTTAGAAGTTTCGTCGTCCGTTTTAAAATACAAATGAAGTAACCCACTTAAAGTTTAATTTAAACGTAGCCCTGATTTCTTCTAATTTTTTAATTCATGATGACGCATTGAAACTTTTCTTTGCTGACACTTTGCGGATATTTTAAAACAACCGATAGATTCATCTCTAAAATGGGGAATTACAAAAAGTGAATGAATTTATAAAAAGAATTGTTTATCTTCAAATTGCAATATTTGCTTTTACTTATATTTCTCTTAAATTGACAAGAAAGGAACAAAAAATACTAAAAGTTTATAATACACGCAATGAAGTGCCGCAGAGTCAACAACTGGTTAATTTATAGATAAGTTTTGAACTAGTATTTACTTTTTAGTATTTTTTGTTCCTTTCTTGTCAATTTAATAGAAATATAAGTAAAAACAAACAATATGTATTAATATTTGACATTTCATTTTTAGTTATTAGATTTTGCATATATAAAAAACACATTGAAGACAAATTTAACAACACAAAATATTTAAATTCGATTGTTTTTCAAAGGTAAAATATAAAAAGTGGGAATATATTATGTGTTTTTACAATATGATCATATTTATATTTTCAACAATATAAAATTGCAACACACGTAACTCAAATCCATATCTAATTAGTGTAACAATAAAATGCCACGACGTCGTTCAGATCTTGGTAGCAGAACTTCGACATCGCAAAGAAGAAATACGGATCGAGCAAATTTAAGCACGGAACAAAGATTACAAGTGAATGAAGCAAACATTGCGAGAACATTGCTCTATGCTGAAGTACCAACCTATTTCACGTGGAATAAGTCGAGAAAACAATGGGAACCCCGTAAAAGAGGAAAAGCTGTTGCCGATTATCCAGGAATATTTTGTACTAATACATTAGGCCGACTATACACAGTTCATCCCAAACAACGAAAATGCTTCTTTTACGATTGTTGTTAATTAATATTCCTGGACCAACATCGTTCGAATATTTGAAAACTGTAAATGGTCAACTGCATACAACGTATCATGATTCAAGCCGAGCATTAGGAATATTAGAAGGAGATTTGCATTGGGATTTAACTCTTGCCGACGCTGCTGCCAGTTCAACGCCACGACAAATACGAATATTGTTTGCGGTTTTATTAACAACATGCTATCCAACAAATCCACCTGAATTATGGGAAAAATATAAGGATGCAATGATTGAAGATATACTTCATGCGCTTCGAACAATTCGTGCATATCTTAGTTTAGATTTCACGCCAGAAATATATAATGAAGCTTCGATCAAGCTGGAAGATTTATGCATGAATATTTCGAATGATTCACTCATGAAATGTGGAATGCCATCCCCCAATCCACCAGCAAGTGATTTCTTTAACCGGGATATGCAACGTGAACAATCACACAATATTGATCAGTTGGTTGAATATGTTCAAACAAATGAACCAAAATTATTACCAAAGCAAAAAAGAATTTTCACTAAAATTATGCATGCAGTCGCTGCTGAAGAAGGTGGTTTCTTATTTTTGGATGCACCAGGCGGAACTGGAGAGACGTTTTTAATTTCGCTTCTATTATTACAAATACGTTCTGAAAGTAAAATTGCTTTGGCCATCGCATCATCTGGAATTGCTGCGACATTATTAGATGGAGGCAGAACAGCACATTCTGCACTGAAATTGCCATTAAATATACAAACGAATGAAAATGCTGTATGCAACATTAAAAAGCATTCCAGTATGGGTAAAGTACTATCAAGCTGCCACATCATAATCTGGGATGAGTGTACAATGCACACAAATATTCATTGGAAGCACTAAATCGTACATTGCAAGATTTGAAAGGTAATGATAGACTTTTCGGTGGAGCTCTCATTTTGTTGTCTGGAGATTTCCGTCAAACACTACCAGTTATACCACGATCGACCTATGCAGATGAGATCAATGCATGTTTAAAATCATCATCATTGTGGCGCAGCGTTCATAAAATGAAATTAACAACCAATATGCGTGTCCAAATTCAAAATGATACAGCTGCTGCACGCTTTTCTAAACAGTTGTTTGATATTGGTGATGGAAAAATTGCTATAGACCCAATAAAACAAACAGTAAGACTTCCAGATGATTTCTGCAATATTACGGATTCAAGAGATTCATTAATTGAAAATTTTTTCCTAATCTTCGAGCAAACATCAATAATCATAAATGGTTGAGCGAACGTGCGATATTAGCTGCTAAAAATGTTGATGTTTATGCTACAAATATACAAATCCAAAACATGTTGGAAATTGAATTATTTTCATTTAAATCAATTGATACAGTGGTGGATGAAAATGAATTTCCCAATAGAATTTCTAAATTCTTTGAATTTACCAGGTCTTCCGTCACATAATTTACAATTGAAAGTTGGTTCCCCAATCATTTTGTTACAAAATCTCAATGCGCCACTACTTTGTAACTGAACGAGACTAGTTATTAAAAAACTTGCGGGACACGCTATTGAGGCAACTATCATTAATGGAAACTTCAAAGGCGAACATGTTTTATTGCCACGAATTCCAATGATTCCAACAAACGCACCAATACAATTTAAACGACTGCAGTTCCCGGTTCGTTTAGCTTTTGTCATGACCATCAACAAAGCTCACGGCCAGTCAATGCAAATCTGTGGATTAGATTTAGAGAATTCGTCCTTCTCCTATGGACACCTATATGTAGCCTGTTCATGCATTGGTAAACCCACCGATTTATTTGTTTATGCCGAAAATTGCCGATGAATGTGCAGGTGTGCCTATATTTATTGATTGATCACTTTAAAATTTATTCGATATTATTTAAAATGTAATTATTCTCAAATTAACAGGTGACTGAACATCCCACGTGTAATATTTCAAGAAATTCTGCGATGGCAAAAGGTTTTCAACAATCAGCAATTATTCTGTTATAACTTGTCGATCTATTGGATTCTAACCATCAAATAAATGGTTTTTTATGTCAGCCTACTGTGGATTGCATGTGAATGTATGAATAGGTCGGGCGACCATATTTGCGAACGTATGAAATCTTTCGTGCATGTGGTGCGGACTGCCAAAATATGTCGATGGTAATATTGTTAAACGTCCGATATCATTAACATTGGCATCATTCACTATTGCATCTCGCAAGTGTATGTATTCGTTCGATCGCAATTTGGCTTGATTAAATTGAAGGAAATTAAGGCGTTCTACTTCAATTTTCGCATACATGTAAACAGCGTATTGGTGGAAAAGTTTTCCACATCGCATGTCTTCTTGTGGGCGAATCATGAATCTATACGAACTAACTTTTTTTTCTACGTCACGACCTATGATGTATACATAATAAGAAACTTAAAATCATGTCTTCTTGTTTTGAAAAAAATACATATTAAATTGAATTCATATATATTTAACCGGTTCGCGGATCTATCATTCGTATATTGATATGATAGCCGTCGTCACCTTTCCAGTGCAATAATGGATATTATAATCCATATTTATATATATATATATATATATATATATATATATATATATATATATATATATATATAAATATATATATATATATATATATATATATATATATATATATATATATATATATATATATATATATATATACGAGTGTGATCAAAAAATAAAGTATTTATTTATTCATCAACAACTATCTTGTCCCCTTTAAAGTAATTCCCCTCAGATATAACACTTATGCCAGCATTTTTTTCAATCCTCGAAACACTTCTGAAACGCTTTTTTGGTATCGCCTACAGCTCCTGTTTCGATTTTTCTTTTATCTCCTCAATCGTAGCAAAACGCTTTCCTTTCATCGGTGTCTTCAGTTTTGGAAAGAGGAAAAAGTCAGCGGGGGCCAAGTCCGGTGAATACGGTGTTTGAGGCATGATAACAGTTTTGTTTTTTGCCAAAAACAGCTCCTGAGCGATGTCCATGCGACGTTGTTTTTGCTCAAAATTTAGCAATTTTGGAACAATCTTCGTTTCATGCCTAAAACATCCGTAAAAAATGCTTGGCATGAGCCGCACGATATGCCAACATCATCAGCAACCTCTCTGATAGTGATTCGACGATTATCCAAACTCATTTTCTTCAATGCGTTAATGTTTTCATCGGTTGATGACGTGCTCGGGCGACCAGGACGAGCATCGTCATTGACATCTTCTCGGCCTTCCTTAAACCTGTTATACCACAATTGAACTTGTGTTCTGCTCATAGTAGACTCGCCAAAGGCCACAGTCAACATTTCAAATGTCCTTGCGCATTTAATTTCTCGCCAACTGGATGCGGTATACTGCATCGTTGATCCGTTTATCACCTTATAAGGTCCTTCCCAGTGTGTTCGCAGTTTTGGCGATAATCCACTTTTCCTTTTCGGATTATGAAGCCTAACTAGTTGCCCGTCCTGAAATCCCTTAGAGTTTACTCGTACATCATATCTGGCTTTCCTTTTATCACCCATCAGTTGTGTACGATTTCTGCTGTTTCTATGAACTTGATTCAACTGTTCTCATTTTTTAGGTATACAACTGCTGCATGGAAGTTCTGTAGACAACTCTTTAGTCCATTCTTCGTCTGCTTATCTACTACTTCCCCTCGCTTATCACACTGTCAGCAATTAGGCCGCTTTGAAACGAGAATTCTGGGGCTGCATGTTGTGGGACTCAGATCATGCCCCTCGGGACTGACTCCATTTAGTTTGTCGACAGCTTAACAACATCATTAAATTCCCTGCCTTTGCGGTCCTACAAGCGAGTCTGATGAACAACGTTTGATTCTCTTCCGACAACCACGAGACGCTTATCCAACCTCACCGCAGGCAAGCACCTTGCCCGTGCAACCCTGTCCACTTTCAATTTGCACCTGACGGGCTCTGCATACTGGCTGGCATACCCTCGAGCCGCGATCTCCAACGGTAAGGCGCCAGCCACTGTCTCCATACATGTAGCTTTTGGATTTGTTATCACTGAACAGTCCGCTTCGAGAATACCACATACGAAAGTATCCATCATATCTCTCTCAGCAATCTCGCCTGGACAGGGAGGATGGGCAAACCGTTCCACCTCCGTCACAATCTGTTGTAGAGACTCACCACTCCTCTGCTGAACGACTTTCATCACGTTTTCATAACAGTCTCTCTAACCCTCTGCGATATTCGGCAGTACATCAGCACCTTTCAATGACATAGACAATGGTGCCAGTACTTCGCGATTACTCCAACTATATGTGCTGGCAGTAGATTCAATTTCGTTCTGCCTTTGCTCATTCGCATCAGATTTTTGTTCCATAAATTCTTCGCACGACTCCTGCCGTGTCCGAACCTCACAAACCTTTGTGTCCACCAACTCAGACATTTCATTCTTCTGCTGTGAGTTCTGTTCCGCTAGTTGAGTAAATCGCGTTTCGCTCTGCTTTAACTGTTCCTTGCTATCCTCTTTGACTGCTGGAGCATATTGTTTATACGATGCTGCAGCTCATCGTATTGCTGGAAGATCTGCAGCATTCTCTCATTTCGCTGCGGCAAATACTGTTTGAAGGATAGTTACCCGTATTAGTTTCTTGCGGTTTTTCTTCCTGTCGAGATGTCGTTGGCTCTTCACATTGGAATACGTACTCCTCGAGTCTATACCCTGCTCTTCTAAAGCTTTTTTTAATCACACCTGCAGCTCCGCTTTAAGCCATTGTGTTTACATATTAAAGCGCTCAAGCTCTTTCTTGAGCTGCTCCACATTTAAATTTAACCATTGTTTATTAGAGATACACGATCCCACTTCTGACACCAATTGTTACGAAATTGCCCTCTTGAAAAATTTATTCTGTTACGAAATAGCCCTCTTGACAATTTACTCTAACTCTCTGTAGTCGGATTCGTACCACTGGATTGTGTAGTAATCAAACAATCGGTGGATAAATTAAAATGACTAATTTTATTTAATTATTGCAATTTACACATTTAATATTAGGTTTAAAGTTTACTTTATTACAATTTGTACTCTATTTCACAATTCATTGATCACTTTATTTCATAATGAATTTCATCACTTTGCAAAATAACAATTACAAATACTGCTGCTTCGATTATAATGCTCGATGTACACAC